>JAJIBD010002450.1:0-315333 GCA_021461705.1 Cryptotis parvus | reverse complement strand
ATACATCCTGTCACATGCTAGTGTAGCCAAAGGGCATCTGCTAGCTCCAGGAACATAAAAAACCTAAAACCATTCCATCAGGTCATGGGATTGATGTCTATAATTGTTACTGGTATTTGGCATATCAAATATGACTAGCTTGCCAGGCTCTGCCATGCGGGTGGGATACTCTTGTAGTCACCTCTAATCTTGAGCATTTATTGATGAACAGAACAGCTGCTTTGCAGCTGAAAGAGCCAGGCTGAGATCAGCTCTTCTGCTGGGTAGAACTGTGATAAGAGGGGAGTCCGGATGTGGAAAAATGGTGGCCCTCACGGTGTGGGGAGGTCCTCTAGCTTCTTGTGAGGCTCTGCTGGGGTGGCAGGCCAGGACTAGAACCAGCCTTCCCTCTTGGCGCCTCATGACCAGCAGGGCACAGAGAGAGCCAGTAGCAGTTCTGCCCCATGTATGTGAGTCTCTGGATCAGCATACCTGGGCTGGGCTTGAAAAAAGACTGCTGCAGGGTGGGTCGGTGACAAGGTGGGCTGTGATTCTGCTTGGTGGAGCTGTGACGCAGAGGGGAGTCCGGATGTGGAAAATGGTGGCCCTCCTGGTGTTGGGGGTCCTCTAGGCAAGGCTCTGCTGGGGTTAAATATAATTATAATTGGGGCATAAATATAATTGTTTTTTTATTTGTTTTTGTTTGGGGGGCCATACTTTGTGGGTGTTCAGGGGCTACTCTGGACTCTGTGCAAGAAGGTCACTCTTCAAGGTGCTCTGGAAACCGTGAGGTGTCATGGATCTGACCTAGGCCTCTGGCATGCGAAGCGGGCACTTACTCGTTAAGCTATTTCTTGTCCCGTTACATGTTTTTATAAGAACTACAAAACACCTTGTCTAGGATAAGCAAACTGTTAATGCTATTTGTTAGAAATGTTTCCTTTGTCTCTAAAATCTCATTATGTAATTGTTTAAATTAAAATTTTCCATGATTAGTTTATGAGTAGTGAATTTACAGTCAAAAATAAACTTCACAGAAGGCAAGCATTCCAAATTGCACACTGCATTTCCCAGTAGGAGGTGAACAAGTTTCATCTGTGTTTCAGTAGTGGCCCTCTCTGCTCTGTTCAGGTATCACCATGACCGCATCCTGTGGTATTTAGTTTAGGACCTTTTGCGTGTTAAATATGATTTTGAGGTCTTCAAAAAGCCTCACTAGTCTTCATCTTTAGTATTGTGTAAGTCTCGGCTAAGTTGATTTTAAATAGTATTTAAGTCAAAGTAAGATATATTTGTTCAAAATGTTTAGAGGTGTCTTTCTGCCTAACTGTTCTGCAGGAATTTCCTAATTTCCTGGCTTCTATCTCAGATAATGCTAAGTATTTTATATAAATAAGCTTAAATTTCTACTTCATAAGGAGAGACAATGTCATTTAACGTAATAGAGTTTTCTAGTTGCAAGCTATGTGGATAATCAAGAAGCAAATGGCTAGAATTTAATGAATCATGTGATTTTGATTTGGCTTTGTAAACCCAATGTTTGCAATTTAGTTAGTGACTCAGGGCATTTAAAGTCCAGCAGAGTAACTAGTATTTTGGAGAATAGATTTTAATCAAATAGATCTTGGCTCAAACTCCAAATTTATTATTTCTTGCTGTGTCATAGTAAACAAGTAATTTGACTTTTTTCTACCATTATTAAGCAATAATAACAAAACTTATTTCTTGAAGTTGTCCTTAAGTGGAAAATATAAAATTTACTCACATCAACTCTTGCATTTAGTAAGCAATCAGAAAATCCAAGAGACTTATACATACGACTTTTCCAAATGTCATGGATTACATATTTTTATTCAATAGCATTGGACATACTTGAACTGCATGAGTTTTTTCTTCCTATTAATGCAATTTATATTTAAAACTAACTATATATATATTAAAAGGAATGTTAATTGTAATTTTTCTGTGTGATTCTGATCTGTTTTAACATGTCCCACCAATGGATTTATCTATTAACACAATATAATTATTGTTTTCTTTACTAAAGGTATTTTCCTCTAATGTCTGTTGATTATATAACCATAAGTATATCCATTTTAACTTTTAGCTATTACTGATCACATTACCTTAGTTATACAATCTCTAACATCTAATACTTTATATTAATATTATAATATTAGCATTAAAAATCTAATGCTCTCTAATATTTAATATTTCTGTTCTCTTCTTATGCTACCTTTCCTTGAAACCAGCGGCTGCTTCAAAGAGTAAAGTTAAAGGTTAGTTCCTATAATCTGCATGATTTACCATGACTCATCTTTCTACTCAGTCTTCTACCTTCTTTTAAAATACTTCTTTAAAAGTATATAATATCTATATACTTTATTAAATATATATATCAGTCATATATGCTGACAAATATAAATAATGTTACTCTAATTTCTCAGTTTCTCATATTTTCAGTATTGCATGAATGTTTCTGAGTTTGTCTTCTTGTAGTATTCCAAGCAGAGTCAAATTCTTTTGTGAACTGACTTTCTGCCCATTGACTATAGTTTCACATATAAAACTATAAATTGGAAAAATATACAGCATAAAGTAAAACTAATGCAAAGTTCCAAAAAATTCTTAAAAGAATTCTGTGAAAAGAAAATTATCATTTCAAATTTTAGTAATGTATACAGGGGTTTTCTATTCATGCATTTTTCATGACCTAATTGCACTATATTGTATTTGCTAGCCATAAAACCTGACAATAACTGCAAATGTATAGACTTTTCCAATGCCAGGATATTCTGAAAGGGAAAAGACTGTCTTGTAATGCCAGTCATTATTTTTCTGAAAAAAAATATTTTAATGATTTAAGTTTACAGCTTACTTTAATTTTCTACCCTCAATAAAAATCTATACTTAAAATTCAGTTTTATTTTATATAGCAATGATATGTTTTTCCTTCTTTATTTTTCCTATGCAGCAATATGGCAATGACTTCATTGCTTATTTATTATCTTCAGTTTCTTTCTCTATAGCAGAAATAGAAACTTCAAATGATTGTTGCAAGTATTAAACTAGGTATATTTTCTGTTGCTAATAGAATTTTAAACAATTGATTTTTGTGCAGAAATTCCATTTTTATTGACATTGCTGTTAATATTCGGATTTTGTGACACAACAGGTGGTTATCAGAGCTTACTTTTGTCTCTGCACTCAAGAATGACTCTTGCCAGTGCTCAGAGAAGCATATATAATGCTGGGGATTAAACCCCAGTTGGCTGCGTGCAATACAAACGCCCTACCTGCTATATTATAGCTTCAACCCTAAGAAATATCTGATTCTTCATAGTTCTGTATTGTTCTACCATTACTTTCTTTATATTTGATGAATCGGACACTTTCCCTCTCTTATATTCAAATCTAAAACAAGACTTTCTCAGTTTTCATTCTCCTTTTGCACTCCCTTCACTTTGGTTCTAGTTTAACATTCATGTAACACTATAATGTAGATTTATCTCTGAAGAATTAACTGCTTCCAAATTTTAAGGTTAAGCATTTAGTAAGAAACTATTTTTGTGTAGCAATATGCTTTTATACAATTTTAAAGATATAAAATACACGATGTCAAATTTATTTTTATACTGAGTTGTATTCTCAAACAATTCACTAGTTTATTAACTTTTAAACATGCTAAAAGAATCAGTGAATTTTTTTGTTGCCATAATTTTTATCCAGTTGTTAGCAAACTAAATACATTCATAGAGAAATGAAAAAAATATTTGATTGAGAATACATTTTTAAGGAATATATAACCATAGTGTATTATGTAAAAATTAACAAGTAGATATTTAGGAGCAAAGAATTAAAAACAGTTTATAAGAATCGATAATACATAGTTAAAATATTTGCCTTACACATAATGACTCAGGTTCAATTCCCGATACCTCCTTCCCCCAGGCCTACCAAAAATGTTCCCCGCATGCAGAGCCAGCAGTAAGCATTGAACATCTCTCTATGTAACCCCATCCAAGGAAAGGAATTTATAATATTACCTTTCCTGTGGGATATATAATGGTTTTATAAGTGAATTAGAAATATAGAAGTAAGTATTGAAATAGATGTTTTAATGCAAAGAATGCTTTTAATGCAAAGAATGCAAAGAATGTGGGAAGTGAGATTTTAATTGTGTAAGTGCATGGTAAAATGTACTACATAGAAAAAAAGGAGCTTGAAAAAATAAAGAGTGTTATCTATATAATGGTATGGAAGTAGATTATATAGTCCATTTCAATTTAGTTAGGATACCATTTTAGTGAAGATTTATTTTTTATGGTAATAGAGCAAAGTTAATTTGGTGACACAATAGAAGTGGAATGAACTTGAGCCATTACTGCAATTCATTGCATGACACCTGTCATAATAATCACTTCTATGCTCACTTAATAATTCTTAAAATCAATGAATGGTAATTTAGATTATAATATCTAGGTAATAAAGTATTAACTGCAAGAAACCATTTTCCTTGGAGAATTATTGCTAAAAATTAAATTACATATGTCTCTTAAGTTATGTCAGGATTCAAACTGCCTAGTACTCAGTAGTGCAAACACAGTTTTGTGGTTGTATGGTTGCCCACATTCTCCTCTCTACTACTCAATTTGCTCAGATTGTCCTTTGGTGCATTTGTATAGGCCTAAGGGTGCATTAGGACAAAAAGCTCACCCAATGTCTATAGTTTTGCATGAATATGATGTTAAGAGAGTCAAGAAGTAAAATTTTCTGACATGAACTGTGCCTAAATGGGTATTTCTAACCATTGTCTGAGACAGTTGCAAATTCTGTGTATATAATAGAGAAAAGTATATTCAATGCTTTTATTGTCCGATTTCTATGTCAAGGAAAATGGTTTTCAAACAGGAAAAAAAAGCTGTGAAAGGAAAATATTTTTTGTAATATTGATGGATTATATGAGCATATAATTATTTTAAAATAGTTCACTTCTAGCCTAACTTATATCCCAGAGAATAAACAGGTATTTTTATGAGATTATTATCTCATTCATTTACCAAATGGTTCATTAATATGGAGAGATTCTGAAATATTGGAAAGAATATGTCCTTATTCCCTCATTTCTTTAAGGAGAAAGGATAATATTAGAGAAATTAATATGGACTGCCAAGTTTTACAGTAATTTAAATAAAATATACAAGGTAAATCCTTAAAACAATTTATTGATAACTCATTTCAAACAGTCCATTCAGTCAGAAGTCATAACTAATATCAGAAATTATCACCCTGAACATTTTACTTCAAAAAATGGGCTCACCTTTTTGGAAAACAATATGAACATTCTTACAAAAACTAGAAATGAGCTCCCCATTTGACCCAGCCATACCACTCCAGAGATTATGCCCTGGGAAGGCAAAAACACACAGTGGAAACACCATCTGCACCTTTATACCTAGCAGCACTAGGTAGCCAGAATCAGCGAACAACCAGAGTGCTTGACAACAGAAGACTGGATAAAGAAACTTTGGTACATCAACACAATGGAATACTATGCAGCTGTTAGGAAAAGTGAAGTTATGAAATTTGCCTATAAATGAATGGACATGGAGAGGATCATACTGAGAAAAAATTAGCAGGAAGGAAAGGGACAGATATAGAATGACTGCATTTATTTGTGGGATATAATATACATATACATTATATATACATATACACACACTATACATATATATGATACCAATATCCAAGGTCAGGCAAAACATGGATCAGAAGGTCTTGTTTGTTTGTTTGTTTTTCAGCGTCACTCCAGCGATGTTCAGGGGTTACTCCTGGCTCTGCACTCAGGAATTACTCCTGGCGGTGCTCAGGGGACCATATGGGATGCCAGGGATCCTACCCGGGCTGGGCTGGCACAGGCTGGGGCCGCATGCAAGGCAAACACCCTACCCGCTGGGCTGTCCCTCCGGGCCCCAGGAGGTCTTGTTAATGGGTGGAATCAACCGCAAGTGTGTGGGACTCAGAGGTTAGATAAGACAGAGAAGGGACCAGTGTGTTAATAATAGTTGGAAATGATAATACCAGCCCTGAACTGAGCATTGAATGTAGGCAAAGGGATATACATGATAACTCTAAATGTATGTATTGCAAGCCACAATGTGTAAGAGAAGGAAGAGAGAAATAAGAGAGAGCAAGAGCGAGAGAAAGAGATAGAGGGAGAGAAAGAGAGAAAGTGAGAGAAAAAAGAGAGAGAGAAAAGCAATTAAACGGAGGTAAAGTGCCTGCCATAGAGGCAGGCTGGGGGATGGGGAGGTTATCGTGGACATTGCGCTTGGTAAATGGGCACTGTTGGCGGGATGGGTGCTGGAACACTGCATGACTGAAAGCCCAAACATGAACATATTTGTAATCGTATATCTCCTGTTGATATCATAAAAATATTTTTAAAAAACTGTATGACCATCTTAAGACTATAATATATTTTGAACCTATTCTTCCTCTCTCTCTATCACCACATCTTTCTATTGAAAGTCTCATTTAGCATAAACTATTTTGCATCACTATTGAATGATGTTGGTCATTATAGTAGTATCAGAGAGCAGTAGTATAAGCATGTTACATCTGCAGGTCAAACAATTTTATAATTTTATCTTTCCTTCTCATTGCTGAAACTGTTCTGAAACCCCAGTAAAATTGTAATGGTATTTTGTCAATTCATATTATGGGGGTTATTTTTGTTTGGGGGAATATTTATTGTTTTGTTGGATTTTCTGTCCCCTTAGTCTCAATGTCACCGTGCAGATGAAGGGTTGAGAACGAAAGGAAAGTAGAATGATCAGAGTTTGTATAAGGAACATGTAAATTGGACCTGCCTAGTTGGATGTATTGATGAGGCATATATTTTCCCAGGAGAATAATTTCTCATTATTTCAATTTTTTCTCCCGAGTTTCTCCTTAATTCGCCTTGTATTAACCTCACTTCCTCATGGAAAAGTGAGGAGGTAATTAGTTTCTCAATAAGATGAGTAATTTTCTGGATAAAGCTTTAGGCATAGCTAATCTAAAATGATGAACTCAGAGAAGAGGAGCATGATTAAAGGCTATGTTCATAAAAAGTCATTGTAAGCCCATTCAATAGGTAAAAATATAGACAATTTTAATCATTTTAAAAGTGCAGTTTCATATAACAGGGTTTTATTTTTATAGTTTTTATCGCATAGTTTTTTGACATTCTGTTTATTATGGAATGTCTCATTATTTATTGTTGTCTATTCATCTTCAGATTACAAAATACAAACTGCTATGGTGAGAATAGACACTCCTCTAGGTACTACATTTGCAAGTCTAAATGAATATTATTCTTGACTTGACTTAATGACTTCAGGTTACCTAGTCTCATTTTCCTTCTGGAAACGCAAATATAGGCTAGGGATTTCCTGTGGACATGTGGATAGATATAATTCATTTGCCACCAAGATAGAGTACAACTTTGTACAGTAATTATAAATTAGTTTAAGCATTGCTGTTTTAAGTTTGGGTCCTCATTTCCATTATAAATAAATCATTATAATAATTTTATTCTATCTAACACATCTCATTCAAAAGGCAGGATCATTAGGGACTCCTTTCATTCAGTTGTTTCATGTCATTCCATTATGTTAATAAAATTGGTATTTGCTTATTCTACAGCTGCTGTGTGTGGGGTTGGAATATCTATAATTAAATCCCAAGGTTTGTGACTTAAGGCTTCTAAACATAAAATAGTTTACAATAAGGAGAAATGCAGTGATTATTTTATAAGAGTTAGTTGGGCATTTAAGATATTTCCAAAATAAGAGCTCTATGTTCAAGAGACTACACTGAAAATAAACTCTATTTCAAGTCACAAGGAATGATTGGTATACAAGCTTAGTTGGAAAAATGCTTTTGACTTGACATTATAATATAAAATACCATGAGTCAAGTGTATTGTTAAAGCCTTTGTTGAAGGTTGTCAGAGCACTAGGTTTATTATCTCCTCTACTATATTCTCATCTGTAGAATTGTGGTTCAAATGCATGCATATATACAAATATATATATATATGTGATATTATAATATATATAATATCACATATATATTATAGTTAAAAAGTGAAGTTTTTCACTTCATTAGACTTCCACTTTTAACTCATTAATTAATCTGAAATTCCAGAAATTGCTGCATATTTGAAGCTTAAAAATTTTAAATATGTTTCAAAGAATGTAGCAACGTAATAGGTTTATTTAAAAGAAAAGTTAAAGTGAGTATACATTCCTGACAGTATAGAAAAGGGAGATTTTTAATTTTCAATAAGGACATCAGAAAAGGGGGACTTTTAAAAGAGAATTGATGATGAATGGCTAAATTTTCTGACTATCTGAATGAAAACATTCCAGAAAAGAAATCAATACAAGCAAATTTCTTAAAGCGTTCAGGACTTAACTTATTTACAGGATATATCACAGTCCTGTACAGCCAGAAAAGCATGAGCATAGAAGAGTAAATAAATAAATGTATTGAATAAATGAGGACCCAGGCTATGTAAAGATTTTTCTTGGACTCCAAGTAAGATGGAAAGATGCTAGAAATTTGACCAAAAGAAAGAAGTGCTCTGATTTCCTTTTAACAGCATGGATTATCTGGTAAAAATAGAGAACAAGAGGAGCTGTCAGAATGCTTTAAAAAAAGTGCAGGGGGCAGATCATGGCAGTTGGATTAGAGTCGAAGCAATTGAATTGGTGGAAGTGGTCTTTGATGTTACATTTAGTAGAAATTGCTCATTGTAAAAAGGACGAGAGATAAAGGACAAAGTGTAGGATGATTTCAATGTTTTGTTTTAGTTTTTTTAAATCCTGGAAGTCCAAAGGTACATTTAGAAAATGGAGAAGAAAGATAGTACTATTATGGGTCTCAGTTTTATAAAAAAATGAAATTAAAAATAGTTGGTTTTGGTACTTGAGGTAAATCTAATAAGTTAAAATTGTTTATATAATATGAAATTCACAAGATCTATACTGTAGAAAGTACATGAAAGTCATTTTCTACTTATTCATACTTATTCATATATGGAATAAATAAAATTATTAGAATGAATAAAGTTATATGTTAAAGAATAGATACAATCGAAAGAAAAAATAGCACAATTCTGAGAACTGAGAAACTTTAAAGTGATCAAACAAATGCACAGATACTTTAAAAGTCTGAGAAAAAAATAAGTGAGGCAAAATGTTTAACAAAAGAAGCAGTGATGGACATTGATAACATGGGTCTATCTATATATATATGACATGGGTCACATACATACATATATTTATAAATACATAGTTATCTACATATAGATATCTATACGTAGATATCTATGTATATCCCTAGGTTCATCAAAGCAGTGGAGTCTGGCCTTGAACATGGAAGTGATTGTGTAGTGTGGAGGTTTTCAGGTGCTGGGGTGCTGTTTGGATGGGGCAGACCCAAACCCATTGCCTTTGGATTGCCCCAGTTGAATTAAACTGGCGGACTGGGGGTATATCTGCCCTTTACTGATCTCTTTATATATAGATATATAATATGCATATATATCTTGATATATAAATATATATGTAAATGTATCTATATATACAGGAGACAGGAAATATATATCTCTCTAAGTATATATGTATATATATATATACTAGACACATATCTATATCTATATCAATCACTTGATCACTTGAATCCCATTATTCATCGATTTGCTTCGATCAGGCGCCAGTAACATTTCCATTGGACCCTATCACGTGCCAATGTAGCCCAATGGCATCTGGTTGATTCAGGAATATGAAGAGCCTCAAACTGTTCCTTCAGGGTCTTGACGAAGAAGTCTGACCATCTTGTAGGTGGGCGGCCACATGATCTTTTGACATCCTGTGGATATATCTATATCTATATCTATCTCAGCTCTATCTCTATCTCTATCTCTATCTATCTATACCTATATCTATAACATCAATATCTATATTTACACTTGCAAACTGGAGGCAGGCTTGTTTACACCCAGTGCTCTGCCCTGTGGGCCTGGATGGTTGATGGTCTGACATAGAAAAATATTGGGCCCCTAGGATTAACCCAGAGAAACGGCTGAGCCTGGTAAGCTACCCATGGTGTATTCGCTATGCCAAAGTAACAGTAACAATAATGGACCCTTTCCTAATGAACGGAAATGTTACTGGTGCCTGCTTGAGCAAATTGATCAACAATGGGAAGACAAGTGATACAGTGATACAAATGATCCCTAGGTTAGATTACTGGCATGGGAAAAGTCTCACCTGTTCCCACAAACAGTAGTGTTTAACTGAAATTAATGTTCTTGAGGGCGATGGTTGAAAACTTGCCATTAGAGTAAGCAATGTGGCATTATTGAAGACCTTGTTATATTAATCACAAAATAGAGATTAGCCAAATGTTTATATAAAGAAATGCAGTTTTACTACTATCAAATAGGTGCACAGTGTTTTGGGAAGAACTCATTTTCAGTATATTTGATTACAAAATATGACGAGTAAAACTTTTCAAGAAAAGATGCTCAGGAAACTGCTGGGAAATTTCTTCATAACTAGGTAGACAAAGAAAAAATGTGAAAACTTCCCAGGTCAAGGTGATACTTGCCAGTGCAAAACTTCAAGAAAGACAGTAGGGTTAAGGCTCAATCAATGAAAGCAACGGGTAAAATAAGAGTAAGTAGCAAATTGAAATTTTGTTCAATTATTGAATCATTTACATATGGAATATTTATGAGTGTATGTGTCCCTAGTTAAAATAATATTAGTACATTTTACCTTGAGAAATTAACTCTGAATTCTTTTTTGAAGCAGTATGGTTTTTATTGAAAGAAATTTGCATTGAATGATATTAAGATAGAGAGGAAGATGTGTTCAAGAGATAACACAGGTTTCTCATAGTGCAAAAAGCCTTACAGAAAAACACAGATAAGTGTTCAAGAGAGAACATGGAAAACATCAACTTGAAACAGCAAGTCTCGGGCCAGAGCGATAGCATAGCAGGGAGGACGCTTGCCTTGCAAGCAGTGCCACCCGATTCAATTGCCTACATCCCATATGGTCCCCAGGAGTAATTCCTGAGCAAAGAGCCAGGAGTATAACCCCTGAACATCACCGGGTGTGACCCAAACAAGAAAGAAAAAAAGAAAGAGCAAGTCTCTTATCAGTGTAATCAGTTTCACTGATCTGGAAGTAAACTGCAGTACAGTAAAAAGTAATATTTAGGAGCCAATTTTTGAAAGATTGCTTATTATTTTGTGAAACTTTCCTAAAATATAAGCCTCACAAATGTATGCCATTTCTCACAGATTTTTAGCAGCATAATAAAGCTGAAGTTTAAATTATTAGTTTATGATTTATTATTAGACTGTGTATAGTATTTATTTACATAACATGGCACATTTTGCTGAAATTAAGTCAGGCAGGTTCGTTGTTGAAAAGTTCTCTGTAACACAGGATACAATTCACCTTAGGTAATTCTACTTGAGTGACTTGGAAGCTTCACCATAATAATTATACTATCATTAATTCTTCTAAAATTAATGGAGAGATGAATATACTAAAATATATTTTATATTAGCAAGATTTACATAAATGTGTTTTTTTGAAAATTAATATAATACCTAAGTTTCATTTGCAATTTTTTGTAAATGAAAATAAAATCCTAAATTAACTTGGAGATACAGTTTAGGAAAAATAGTTTTATATACATATATTCATATATAAATATACATATATACATATATTAAAAGTCACATTCATTCATTGTGGGGAAAAATGTCAGTGGGTGCTTTTTTGTGGAATCATACTAAAAAGAATTTTAAATTTTATGTATTTACATAAAGTCATTTTGCATATTTTCAGCTTTTACCATCACACCTGGCAATTTGGTGCTCAGGGGACCCTATGGAATGTCAGGAATTGAACCACTTGCAAGGCACATCCAAGACAAACGCCCTACCCACTGTATTATTGCTCTGGCCCCTAAATACTAAAGCATTTATAGTTTCAGTTGAAAAAGCACTAAATGATATGTTAAAATTTGAACAAATGTTTCATATATGGAATAATTCCCTATCTATGCTCCTACAACGCTATATTATTCAAGCTAAGATTTAAAAGTCAAATTGCACATGTTACTCAATATTTTCCACCCACTTGTGTTATATACTTCACTCTTAATACTCAGGAAATAAAATTGGAGCTAAAATAAGTATTTAATTTGCTTTATCAAAATGTATAGTGTGGCTCAATATTATAATTGAGATTTGCTTGCTCATATGTCACATTAATTATAATGAAATTATATGGTGAATTCTCAGTCTGAAACACACTTTTACAAACATCACTTTATTAAAGTTCCTGAGCTATATAAAATACACATTCTTCCTTTCAGTAGAATATTAATGTATGTTAAGCACCTATCAAGCAGCTAAGAATATGAAGGATTTTGTCATGCAAAAGGCATCATCTCTTTCATATTTCCTATTATGAGATAATAGACTAAAAAGGACATATATGAGTATTTTTATGACTTTTAAATATGCATATTGTTAATATATATATATATATTGATTTTTTAAAAAATTATCCTCATTAAAGAACTCAACTATTGATGAGAAGTAGCATTAATAATAGCATACAATGGATTCTATCACTGTATCACTGTCTTCCCGTTCATCATCGATTTGTTCAAGCAGGCACCAGTAACATCTCCATATGTCCTGTCTCATGCAAATAGAGCCCAAGGGCACCTGTTTGCTCCAGGGACATAGAGAGCCTCAAACCATTCCATCAGGTCATGGGAATGAGATTATAATTGTTACTGGTATTTGGCATATCAAATATGATATGGGTAGCTTGCCAGGCTCTGTCGTGCGGGTAGCATACTCTTATAGTCATCTCTAAATCCAGCATTTATTGATGAACTGCGCAGCTGCAAGCGGCCGCGTGCCAGGCTATGATAAGCTGGTCTGTGATAAGCTGGTCTGCTGGTGGAGTTCTGATGAGGAGGAAGTCCAGATGTGGAGAATGGAGGCCCTCATGGAGTGGGTGGTCATCTTGCTTGTTGCGAGGCTCTGCTGGGGTGGCGGGCCAGGGCTAGAACCCACCATCCCTCCTGGATGCCTCATGAGTGGCTGGGCACAGAGAGACCCAGTAGCAGCTCTGCCCCATGTTTGTGAGTCTCTGGATCAACATACCTGGGCGGATTTAATGGCATAGAATGCCATTAAATGTTATAGAATGGATTCTATGCCAGACTGAAAATGTTGATTTGCCTTGAATCTTTTAGTTCCTAGTTTTATCCCAGGAATCATGTGTTTTTTCCAGCATTGTTCACAATGGTCCTGTTTGTCCTCAAGCATTGCCTGGATTGATCCTGAACCTGGGGCACCACTGGGTGTGTTTCCCCAAACATATGAAAACTGAAAGTCACTCTAAATGAAATTGTCTCCATCTCACTGATTGAAGTGTGATACACCTCTAAAATTAAGTGATAAATTAGGTGCATTAGAATGTTTAACTTTGTCACAAATTATTTAAATTTTAAATTGCACTGTCTTTTTTATAAACAGCATTCAAGAACAGAAATGAAAAAGAAACATAATCTAGGAATCATGAAAATATTTTTATAAATAGGTTTTTTTTAGATGATATTTCTTTTTCTAAATAGGGATATATAATGTCTGAAGTCTCTTTGAAATTTAGCTTTTTTTTTTTTTTTGGGTTTCTCCTGGCTCTGCACTCAGGAATTACTCCTGGTGGTGCGGTGCTGCATTACTCCGATTCTGTGGATCGAACCCGGGCCGGCATGGGCCAGCTGTGTGCAAGGCAAACGCCCTACCTGCTGGGCTTACGCTCTGGCCCTGAAATTTAGCTTTTCACAGGACAAAACAATATCACTTATTTGGGTCAGAGATGTACTCATAATTCACATGTGAGAACGATTGAATTTGACCCTGCATATGACAAATAATAGATAAACCAACAAACAAACAAACAAATAAATAAAAGGTCCAGAAGAACACTATCAGTTACCAACATACTTCTAGCATTTCCATTGGCATCAGTGGTGCCTTCTGCAGCAATGACAAAGGCTTTGTCTAGAACACAAAGAAAATTGCTTAGAGATTTGTCAAAATACTTCTCCAGTTCTTATTCAACATCACTCTTCCATAGTTTTTTCTTAAAAAGATACCGTTTTCTTTTCATATTTTCTCCTCTTTATTATAGATATGCTTATTATATTTGTTAATATACATACAAGTATACATAAACAAGATAGATAGATAGATAGATAGATAGATAGATAGATAGATAGATAGATAGATAGATAGATAGATAGATAGATAGATAGATAGATAGATAGATAGATAGATAGATAGATAGATAGATAGATCCTACTTATATACTTTATTGATCTAGTTCTTTCTAATATGTAATTGTACTCTTCCAAAGTCTATCAATTTCTGCAAACTTACATCCTGAGCAGCTGACAGTATTTTCTGGGTGGTTTATGTAAATAACAATAATAATATCCCCTGTAGCTTCCTTCCAGTTTCCAGAAGTATCCCACTGACCTCTTTTCAGCTTGAAAAGTTTCTATCTATGGCTGATATTTTTTTTTCCTTCCCACTGGCAATTTTCAACCTACTGTGCCTCTTCATCTGATTTCTTGACTCTTTCTTGACTTAAGAATTAATTATTGAAATGTATCAGATGCACTCTGAAAATGTCAGTGTATTTGGGTGAATTTACAAAGAAGTAAAGCTTCTCAGCCAACATGATATTGGAACTGAATTTCAAGTAGTGCCTTTCTCCAGGTATCCTTTTCACAGACAACACAAAAACATAATGCAGATGATCTATACAATCTCAGAAAAGGTTTTTGCTGCAGAAGGCCATTTGTCTCTATCACTTTAAAGCTGAATGTTTACCTTTGCATTTTAGTGCCTTTTTCTCACTGAGATTTTAACTAACACTTTGTATAGAACTACAAGATACTCACAGAAGCCGTCCATCTATCCACCTGCCTCAAAATCAGCCTTTGGCTAATTTAATCTGTCCAATTCAGATTGTTATTGATCCTGGAATAAAAGGAATTCACAATTGCCCCTGTATTTGGTATAATATTCTCCAAACCTTATTCTCACAAACTCAGAAATTCCTTCACAGAATGCCAGACACACACACACACACACACACACACACACGCACGCACACACACACACACACAAAGCAACTGACACCTGGAAGCCATTTAAACACAATGATTCAAATAATCACCTGAAAGTAATGCAAAACTTGTATTTAAAAAAATTCCCAAATGTGAGGTTAAGAAGGGAAGAGATCATCTAAGTCACGAGACAGAATCTTAAAATACTATTAATAAATAAACTTTTAAAAATAGCCCTGCCTTGCTGCTCACCTTTAATTTATAATTACTACACACCTTCACATTATCAGTTCCTAGCTGTAAAATTTACTTTACTTACTTCACTAGATAAAATACACACTAACCTGTTTCAATTGCTTCTGTTTCAATGGCATTCACAATAAGCAAAGAGACAAAAAATGTTTATGCTCATTGGGGCAAAGAGAAAAAATAAGCATAATCATTTAATAATACAGTCACATTTGAAGGTAATGAATACAATAAAGAAAACACTATGAATGTGGGCCATGTAGAGAATTGAACAAGTATTAGTTTTAATGTAATAATCAGTATTAATGTCTTATTGAGTGGGTGTTATCTGGAAGAGCTAGAGGCTGTGATATAGTAACCCATGAAACTGTGAAGGAAAGGACACTATAAATAAATAAATTGTACAAATCCCTGAAACCAGAGTATGTTTGGCAAGGGTTTAAAAAAGATCAAGGGATCTGGTGTTGGTGGGGCAGAATTAGCCAGGCAAAGAAAGGAATTAAAAAGTGAAGAGTTTGGATCAAAAGGAAGTTGGGGCCGGAGTGATAGCCCAGCGGTAGGGCATTTTTCTTGCACTCAGCCAGCCTGTGGGGCCTGGGTTCGATACTCGGCATCCCTTATGGTCCCCCAAGCACTGCCAGGAGTTTCTTGAGTGCAGAACCAGGAGTAACCCGAGCGTCCCCGGTGTGACCCAAAAAAGCAAAAAAAAAAATAAATAAATAAATAAAAAGGAAGTATTGTGAGTAGGGCACTTGTCTTGCACCAGGATTAACCTATCTAGATGGGATCTGCAGTGCCTATATGATCCCCAAGTCCCTCTAGGTGTGATTCTGAGCACAGATACAGGAGTAAACCCTGAGCACAGCCAAGTGTGGCCTAGAAACAAAAGTGAAGAGAAGTGTTAAGTCAGAGAGGAAATCAGACCTGGTGACTAATGCCAGGTAGGTGGGCCAGTTACAGACTTGACATTTATGTTGAATATGTGTGATAAGTGAGGAGGAAATGATACATGCTAGAGAAAGTGAAGCACCATGAGTGGGGTCTGGAGGGGGAAAGCATACAGCAAAGTTGTAAAATAAAGGATTCAGTAGTGAAGGAATGGACACTATAAAGGACAGTACTTCTGTGGCTTATAACATAAAATATTATTGAGTATACACTGTAACTGTAATGCAATAAAAAGTATAAATCCTTGGTCCTGCTGTAATATGCAAGCTATTGAATTGCTTGAAAATAGGACAGCTCTGCAAATTGATTAAAATTTACTATATTTTCTACAAATATTTAAACAATGTCTTGATCTTCAAGAGTGCTAGCATAACCAATTTTGCACTGTTTTTATATTACATAATATATTGCAAAGTTTTCTAGTAGATCAGGCAGAGTATAAGAAAGAGCCTGATGTAAGGAGTCATACTAGTTGATATAATAAAAGTCTTTGATATAAAGGACTTTCCCTCATAAACTAATACGGCATTTGAATTACACTGGTTAATTTTTAACATTTTACCATATGATCAAATATTTTCTATGCAAATCCTCATGAATATGAAGGCATTTATAAAATGAGAAATACTCATTTTTTTCTTTTCTTTTTTGTATTGAGGCATAATTCCATTAGAGGGAATGACAATTCTTTTTATTTTATTTTTTTTTTTTTAGTTTTAGGCCACATCCTGTGTGCTTAGGGCTTTCTGTCTTTGTGCTCAGAGATCATACTTGGCAGGCTTAGGGGATCCATATGAGATACCAGAAATCAAACCACGGTCACTACATGGAAAGAATGTGTCCTACTATCTATACTATCACTCCAGCCCTAAAAATAAACAGTACATTCTTTATGTAGATATCTCTTTCATCTACCAATTGCTTCTGAAAGTTATTCTCTGCACAGCAAAATCTTTCTGTTGTCAAACTAATTTTAATATGTCCTATTATTTGATTTAAAAAACAATCACTGAATAGCTAATTTATATTCTTCTATGATCAACTTTGTCTCATTTATATCTAGATATCCATTAAAAATAAACATAAAGCATCATCAAAAGAAATTGAAACAGGCAAAATAGTTTAAATTGTCCTTGTCTGTCCTTTCCAGTCAATTTACTTTCTCTACCCAGGTTTTTTGATGGTTATCTGTATTAGTTCTGGAATTCTGACTGCAGCTACCTTATCTGAATGCTCACTTATCTGCATCTAATTTTCTCTGTCTGGGTTTTGCATAAAGTGGGCTGTAGAAAACCAGGAAGAGAAGATCACCTTAGACATACTGCCTGTGGTTTACCTAATCTGAGACTCCTTCCCTTCCTGGGCTACACACCCTTACCACATCTTACCACATTACTTTACCATATTACGTTACCACATTACCTGTCCCCCATCTCATTTTGCTGGCTATCCTTTAAATGCTTTATAGCTTCATGCATTTTTCTCTCCTATGAAGCACTTAATGTCTTTATTTATTCTATTAATCTCAATTACAGTGCTGGTAATCCAAAAGCATTCACTTTCTCACCTGAATTAATGAATTATGAAAACATTCAAATGCCACAAGTAAATGAAAAGAACTGGAAGATGTACTATAAATAGGAGATGAATAACAGTAATGGTAAAAAATGATAATAGCTAACTTATATTGAGCACTTACTAAGTGCAGATGCTTTTCTAAATGTTTAAACTCATTATCTAATTTCATCTTTATTATAACCTTAGAAGAAAGAATTGTTATGGCTGAATTTTTATGAAAATAATTTGCATGGTAATTATTCTTCTGATATGTCTATTTCTCTGGTATAACTAATTTCCCCTTCTTTTCTTCATTTTATTAAATGCCTTAATGAATATGAGATCAAATGTTCTATAAATTGCCAATCTAAAGAGATTATTGCCTATTCTGTAATAGATGTAATTCAAGTCTCACAACATAGCTGTGTGACAATAATAGGGCTAAGGTATTCATAATAGCAGAGCCACTATTTATGGCCACTAAACACAATATTTTTTTTATTCAGCTTTCAGAAATCCACTGGGGTTGAATTGAAGTAAAAAGAATCATGATTTTACCAGATTTTTTTTTTTCTTTTTAAGACTCAAGTTCTAATATTTGCTTTTACTTAAATCCTTTTGTTAATTCAGTTCAAAATCTGGATACTCAGTATTCAACTGAAAGAATCCAGATATTCAGTCATGCTTTCTCTTCATTGTTGTTGCTATTTTAGCTTTACTTATTCATTAGTTTCCTTTGAACTTGGTAGTATATATGGTTATGATCTCTTTGTAAATGAACAAGAGTATTGTACAAATCTATTCTTTTAAGGAATAGGTTTCTCAGTGCATCACTCTCATTTTTCTGCATTAGATATAATTTATAAGTAGTATTGAAGCTGTTTACTGTGATGTTCATAGAATTATATTATAACCCTTTTATATATATTCAACTTGATAATATATTTTTATTTAGCTAAAATGTTCTAATCAACTTTCACATATTTAAGGGGTATTTTTGTTTAATGTATTTATTTTTATGCCTGTATAGCATTTCTGAAATACAATTGATACCACCTCTGCTACTTAATTTTCTGATGTCATCCCAAAACTCTTTTAAAATTTAGCTTTCTTTGTCTTCCAATATACATTTTTTATGTTTATTTTCAGTACTGCATTTGGAAATTTGGGAACAAAACTGAACTGCTTATATTTCAAAATACTGAAAACTTAAATACTTTTTTCTTGATTTCTTTTTTCTGAATTGTTCTGTGATCCACTGAAGAATTCTTTGAGGTACAAGATCAAGATTTATGGCAAACACTTAACTTTTAATCTGCATTCTTTTCTTAAAAAGTTTTAGTATGAAAAAAGATTTAAAAAGCATTTAAATGTTATTTTTGATGTTATATTCTTCAATTGGCAAATTTTTGTTTTATTAACCTATTATAATATTTATATTATTCTACTATAACTTTGAAAAGATGCTAAATACCATGTTACAAGTACTTTTCTTTGTTTTTAATTGAATCATTGTGAAATACAAAGTTACAGAGATATTTCTGATTGAGATTCGGGAGTACAATGTTCTAACACCAAGTGTTTACTACACTCCACCAGTATCCCCAGTCTCCCTCCCACCACTCATCTGCCAGGCACTTTCCCCCCTCCCACACTGCTCTAGTCCCCCTTCCCTAACTACCCCCTACCCCCATCCCAGTTGCAAACTTCCTACTGAAGATCAGTTCTGTACTTTTTATTTCTATTGCCTTTGGGCTTATGATATCCCCTACAAAGTTTCTTTATCCCATATATGAGAGAGATCATTATTTATTGTATTGTTATGGTAAAAAAGTATTTAAAAAAGAAATACACCTTTGCAGAACCTAACTGTCAATTTGTCATCCTTAATATCTTCAAAAGTCAATTAAAATCTGTACAGATTTTTTAATATTGTTTTAATTGAATCAAATGCAATAAACCATTAAAAAAGATTTTCATGATTAGAATTTACTCATACAGGTTTCAACACCCATCCCTCCACTAGTGTACATTCCCCAACACCAATGTGCCCCTTTTTCCTCCCCCCACACACAATCTGCCTCCCTTGGTTGGCGATTTTCTTCTCTCTAGAGAGATCATTCTGAGTTTGTTCCTCTCCCTCTGACTGATTTGTTAGAATTTGAGTCATCAAGTTTGTATGATACTAAGGAAAACTTGGATTATAAGCCCCGAGTGATTGTACAGCATTTGCTTGCACAAGGAGAACCTGGTTTGGATCGTGGTCAGCATATAGTCCCCTGAGTCCCAGTAGGAGTTAACCCTTCCTGAGTGCAGAGCTAGGAGTAAGTCTCTAGCATTGTTGTGTATGGACTCAAAAGGAAGAAAAACATGTATTATTTTATCAGCTAGTTTACAAAACCATATCCTTTCAGTGTGTTTATCCACAGGGTTACAGAAATAACTTCATATATGATTGTGAAACCATTTACTACAACTTATATTTTAGTAAAACATATGATTTATAAAAAACGTAAACCCTCTTAACTCTATAATAGAAAATAAAACATTCTTTACCTTTTTTGGACAATTGAATATTGGAAATAGGAAGGAGAAGAATTTAATATTGACCAAAATCAGCCCAATAGATTTTTTTTTAAAAAAGTAATTAAACAGGTCTTCCATTGACTTATCACTCACTTTATTGTTAAACTTATAAATACCTTGTCGGTCACTTTTATAAATATCCAGAACTCTTACTGAATGAGGTCAGTTAATAATTGACCGTGGTGGTAAGGACATTAAGAGTAACTTCGTGATAACTTAATGTGTCTTCTGGCAATAATAATATGAGAACATTTATGAGCACTAACATCTACAGTAAATTATCTTATGAAGAATTTTTAGATGTAATGAATCACTCAAGGTCTTACAAAGAGACACTCAAGACAACTTAAAAGAGAATTCAATAAGAAATAATTAACTACCTACTCAGCAGGGTATAAGACAATCACTAGGGCGACTGCACTGGCCAATGTTTGGCAAGAGGAATGCTATTATCAGCTAGAAAATACAAAAGGGGACAGCAGTTTCCAAGATAAGGTGAGAAAATGTAGGTTTCACCTTCAAGATGAGACCTGGTCTGCTAGAGGCAACATTACAGAAATTGATATATTTGACTCCTCTTAATATTCCCTGGGCTCTGCATTTGTCTAACTGAACAGAAGTCAAGCAAGAACCCTAATTGTGTGGTCTGATTTTCCCCCTAACCAAGAGCAAGATCCCTAGATTCCCTCAATCTGTCCTGAAGAAAGAGCCCCTCCTGATTCTGCAGTCTGTCTGGGTGTATGGGAGACAGAGAGAGAGAGAGAGAGAGAGAGAGAGAGAGAGAGAGAGAGAGAGAGAGAGAGAGAGAGTGAGGGAAAGGAGAATCTGTTGAATAAATAAAAAAAAAAGACAGAAGAGGTGAAAGAGAATGAGAGAGAGAGAGAGAGAGAGAGAGAGAGAGAGAGAGAAATTTGGCTTGAATGCTTCCTTTAATCTGCCTTTATCCAGCCCTGGCCATCCCTATTACCTTCTTTGATTGGCTGGGAGAGATTTAAAAAAGACAAACTAAATTAATTAAATTAATTAGTTCATCTGGAGCTCCACCCTTCCACCCTGGCTGTGTTCCCCTCCACAGGGAAAATTGTAATGCCTGCTCTCTCACACATATGTGTATGCATGAGATATTTTAAAAATAGTAATTTCAGCATTTTTTAAATCCCTGTCTATGGGACTTGGATTTGGACAAACAATGTTGAAGGATTACATCTTAGAATCTTTATTCGAGAAAAGAAAGCGACAAACAACCGTCAGAGAAGAATATCCATCATGGATATTTGTCATCTGTGGATTGGTTGCCTGGGGGAGTTGGGATTGATAGACAACCTTCCTTCCCAGCTGCACAAAGGGAGCCCTCAGTCTGCAGCCAGACTCATTTCTGAATGCCCTGGGAGATGTGCTGCTCAGACTGGAATGAGCTTAAGCTATTTTCCAGAAAAGCGAAGGCAGTTTCAATCTCAACTCAAGTTTCTGTCGTCATTTTTCACAGAAAAGAATTTCTGGAGTGGTTAGCGTGTATTTAAATCAAATAGTTTTTCTTAGGAAATTAGTGGAGGTGGAATTATAAAAGGTGGGGGGGGAGACATAGAGAATAAGGGAAGGCCTGAGAGATATTTTAGTTGGTCAGCAACTTGCCTTCCAAACAGGAAATCTGGGGTATATCCTGTCTCACTCTAAGGTCCCTTGAGCATTTCCGGGAATGATACCTGAGTGCAGATCCAGGAGAAATGCTACCTGAGTGCAGACCTAGAGAAGAACTGAGTGTAGACCCAAAACAAAACAAAAGATAAAAAGGAGAAAGAGTCAAAAATGAGGGAGAAAACATTGTAAAATACAGAGACAGTAATACAGAGACAGCCAGAAAACAAAATATTATAGACATTGTCATTTTTAAATGTATTTTCATGTGCATAAATATGCTTGTATTGTTTTAAAAAATACATTGCACCAGTGTCCTGATTTGATAGGGCAAGGAAGAAATCATGTAGAGAAAGAAAGACAGAAAAGAGATAAAGAACCTGCCATAGAGGCAGGCTAGGGAGGGAGAGAGGGAATTGGGGACATGGTGGTGGGAGATGGGCACTGGTGGAGGGATGGGTGCTGGAACACTGTATGACCGAAACCCAAACATGAACATATTTGTCATCGTATATCTCATGTCTAAATTAAAATATTAATAATAATAAAAAAGAAATCACATTATAAGGTAGTGTTGGAGGAGCCAGAAGGACTAAGTGTAGATGGCTCCTCCCTAATTTCTAGGTCTTTTACTTATATCACTCATCATCCTGTCCCCGATGATGGTTCAGTGCATGGTTTCATGTGTCCTGACTTTCACAGTCTTCTCACCTCCAGTGTAAGCAGTAATTTTAGACTGATTGGATACAATGACCCGGTCCTGCCCATTTGCCATTCTCTATCTGCTGTACCCTTTCCTAGACTGAAGTCTGTGGCTGAAAGTGTCCCCCTTGGCCTCTGGCTATATCTGGGCCTCTCTAGGGCTGTACCCCAAAGACTCCCTATCTTTGTCTTCTCTTGCCATCTGCCTGGGAGTAGGTAAAGGGGCAAAGGAGATTTCTGACAAAGGTAACCCTTTTATTTGCTTTCTACCATCCCAAGCCCTCCCATTATGTATTATGACTTATAATGTTTTAGTGAGAAGTATTTAAAGGAATTAATTAGTTCACCTGAACTCTACCCTTCCACCTCTACTTTATCAACATCCAGGACCAGGAGAATCCAAGTTAAAACTATAGTTCCCAAGTATTCAACCATCTGGCCTGATAGCTAAGAATCACGGACAGTGACTGCTAAGGTCCCTATCAATGATAGAAGCAACTCTCATCACCCCTCACCGCAACCCCATCCACACGGAAGAAAACCCTCTTAAATTCCTTAGGAAGCCATGTACATGCATTGAAGTGAACAGGAAATAATGAGTGATCCAGAGCCAGCTTCTTTTTTTTTGGTTCCAAGTGACAGCACCCTAACTGCTTAATCATATAAGATATTTTCAGTAATTCTCTGACATCAACATGGTATCCTGTATTTAATTCAAAGATGACACTTTGTATAGTTAGTATCGTGAAATAGCCTGACTGGAGAAAAAAACAAGTCATGTACTTGGATGAACAAGGGTTAAGAATAGGGTTACACATGTGAGATATTATTATAATATGTCTGGCTCCTCAAGTACATGAAAATATACAATAGAATTAAATATGTTTATTACTTTCAAAACTGGAAATTACATGATGAATTGATTTTGGACTGATTGGATACAAGCATTCATTCAATATTATTATTATTATCAAATTTCTTCCTCATCAACATTTAACTCTAATTTATGTATTCTATCTTAATTTAAATCATTGTGCTTTGTTTTTCTTGACTGTCTCTCCTCTTCCCTAACTTCACTCTTCTATCACTTCTTTTTTTTTGTTGTTTCCTTTAAATTTTATTTCAATTATATTTTATTATACCACCGTGAGATATACAATTACAAAGATGTTCATGTTTGGGATTCTGTCATACAGTGTTCCAGCACCCATCCCTCCACCAGTACCTGTTTCCCACCACCAATGTCACTGATTCCCTCCCCCACCCAAGCCTGCCTCTGTGGCAGGTTATTTATCTCTTATCTCTCTTTTCTCTCTCTCTCTCTCTCTCTCTCGTTCTTTTCTCTCTTCCCTCTCTTACACCTTGTGGATTGCAATACACACATTTAGAGGTTTTCATGTGTATCCCTTTGACTATATTCTACCCTCAGTTCTAGGCTGGTATACTTTTCGATGATTATTAGTACACCGTTTCCTTCTCTTGCTTAGCTAAACTCTGACTCCTACATGTTTGTGGTATTCCATCTATTGATAAGACCTCCTCATCCATGCTTTTCCTATTATCATAATATACATATATACACACATGTATATATATATATATTTGTCATGAAAATAAAGACAGCCATTCTTTAATCTGCCTTTGCCTTCTGGCTAATTTCGCTAAACATGGTCCTCTCCATGTCCATCCATTTATAGGCAAATTACATAACTTCATTTTTCCTAAAAGCTGCATAGTATTCTATTGTGTAGATGTACCACAGTTTCTTTATCCAGTCATCAGTTCTTGATCACTCTGTTTCCAGATTCTGGCTATTGTGAATGAGTGCTGCTATGAAAATGAAAGTTAAGATGGTGTTTCTTCTGTGTGTTTTTTGGCTTCTCAGGGTATATTCCCAGGAATGGTATGGTTGAATCGAAAGAGAGCTCAGTTTCTAGTCTTTGGGGGAATTTCCATATTGTTTTCCAAAAAGGCTGTACCAGTCAGCATTCCCACCAGCAATGGATGAGAGTCCCTTTCTTCCTGCATTTACGCCAGCATTTGTTGTTCTTGCTCTTTTGGATATGTGCCAGTCTTTATGGTGTGAGATGATATCTCTTTGTTGTTTTGATTTGCATCTATCTGATGATTAGTGATGATGAAAATTTTTTTCATTTGCCTTTTTTCCTTTTGGAATTTCTTCCTTGTTGAAGCTTCTGTTCATTTCTTCTCCCCCTTTTTTTTTTGATGGGGTTGGCTGTTTTCTTCTTGTAAAGTTCTACCAGTGCCTGATATATCCTGGGTATGGTATTAATCCCTTATCAGATGGGCATTAGGTGAAGGTTTTTTCCCATTCTGTGGGCTGTCTTTGTATATCGGTCACTGTTTCTTTTTGAGGGTGAAGAAACTTTATAGTTTCAAATAGACCCATATGTTTATCTTTGATTTTAATTGCTTTGTTAGTGGTGTTTCATCTTTTAAGATGCCTTTACCTTAAATGTTGTAGAGGGGTTTTTCCTATATTTTCTTCAACATACTTAGTGGATTCAGGTCTGATACTGAGATTTTTTTTTTATTTGCTCTTTTACATCACACCCAGCTCAGGGGCTACTCCTGGCTCTGCACTCAGGAATTACTCCTGGCGGTGCTCAGTGGAGCAAATGGGATGCCAGGGATCGAACCCAGGCCGGCACATGCCAGCTGTGCTATCACTTCTTTTTTCTGGTTATATTTTCCCTCATGATTTGTCTCCTCTCTCTCTCTTTCTCTCTCTCTCTCCTCCTCTCTCTCTCTGTCTGTCTATCTTTCTGTCTCTCTCTCTTTTATTATTTCACTTGCACACTAAAGTGACTCCCTATACCTCTTATTGCTTCCAAGCCATTCCCCAATGAAGCCTCAATTGTTAATCATCAAATACTAGTAAGAACAGATTTTTTGCCAAGTATTTTATAGTTGTTTTAATTAAAACCAGGAGCAGCATGCTTTATTTCCTCTAGTAGTCATTTTTTGAAACACTTAAGCAGTACTTACAGAAAAAAAATGTTTGGTACTGAGTAGCCATTTACTTAAAATTTAAAATAAATTGTATGTTATGAATTTTAATAGCCTTAGAATTAAAAAAAAATTTCCCTCAACCTTTAAAAGGAAAATGTAATCTACAATAATTGAACTGGGAATTTTAACTTACATGTGTTGTTTCTTATTTATAAGTTTGTCACTTGTCACTTGTCTTCCTGTTGTTCATTGATTTGCTCAGCAGACACCAGTCATATCTCCATACATCCTGTCACATGCTAGTGTAGCCCAAGGGCAACTGCTTGCTCCAGGAATATGAAGAGTCTCAAACCATTCCTCAGGTCTTGGAAAAGAGGTCTATGATTGTCACTGGTTTTTGGCACATCAACTATGAAGTAGGTAACTTGCCAGACTCTGCCGTGTGGGTGGTATGCTCTCAGTAGTAGGCTCTCATCTTGTGCATTTACTGATGAACTGTCATGAGCAATGGGCAGAGATCAACTTTTCTCTAGGGTGGAGCTCTGATAAGTTGTGTAGTCCAGATGTTGAAAATGACTGCCCTTGTGGTGTGTGAGTCCGTCTGGCTTCTTGCAAAACTCTATTGGGATGGCGGGCCAGGGCTAGAAACTGCCCTCCGTCCCAGGCACCTCATGATCAGCTGAGTAGAGGGAGAGTCAGTAGCATCTCTGCCCCATGTATCTGAGTCTCTGGCTCAGGCATACCGGGGCTTGAAATAGACTGCACTGTGGAGTGGGATCCCGATGAGCAGGGCTTGAGAACAGCTTTTACTTGGGTGGAGCTCTAAGGAGCTATAGAGTCCGGATATTGAAAATGACTGCTCTCATGGTGTAGGGGGGTTCCTCTAACTTCTTGCAAGGCTCTATTGGGATGGCAGACCAGGGCTAGAACCTGCCTTCCCTTCCGGGTGTCTCATGATCGGCTGAGCAGAGGGAGAGGCCAGTAGCAGCTCTGCCCCATGTATCTGAGTCTCTGGATCAGGTATACCTGGGCTTTTTAAGTTTATTTTGAAGTAATTCTTTAGAAGATGGCTTATTATGATCTAATTTTTTATGGAATCTAAAAATAGAAAAAAAGTCTTTTGTATTCCCATTTTTGAAATGACTTTCAATTTTTTTAAAAATTTTTTTTATTTTTAAAATTACAAAGATATACAATTAAAAAGTTCATATTTGGGTTTTGGTCAAACAGTGTTGCAGCACCCATCCCGCCACCAGTGCCCATCTCCCACCAGCAACGTCCCCGGTTCCCTCCCCTCCCCAGCCCTGCTCCATGGCAGGTTCTTGATTTCTTTCCATTTCTCTCTTTCTCTTTTCCTTCCCCTCCAGACCATGGATCACAGAACATACATTAAAGTGATTTAAGTGATTTAAAAAAATAGTAAAAAATGGAGTATTCAACTTTGTTGTTGTTAAAAATGTCATTCTAATAATCAATATGGTAGTTGTGAAAAGTTATTGATGTTGTTTGCACATGTTTTGCATTTATTTTTCAGTAGTATGGACAACTATGAAAACTTCATTAGATTGATGTCAAATAGTTTGTCTTCTTTCCAATAAACTCAACATAGTACTAGACATTTTATATCTCTTATTTTCATAAAATTGAATAGCAGTGAAGAAATTTCTGTTATAAAAATTGGAGGATGTTTTATATTCAGTTTATTTATTGAAATAATTTATTTGTTTTACATTCAGTTTATTTATTGAAAATTTATTTGTGAATACCTTGCAAATAGAAAGAGTAGATTAATAAAATGGTTTAAGTATCTCACTTTGATTTTTTTGACTCAAAGATGTGAATATATATCAGATTCATCTCCACATTTTTATTGATTTTCTCCAGGATTTTATAAATTCAGAAGACCATTTGAGTGGTTATTATTAAATATTATGTGTATATCTATTAAATATTAAGTGAATAAAGGTATCCACTAGCAGTATTTGCCAAAGTTCATGTAGTTAAGTACTGTAACAAAGTTAAAGTAATTTATACTTGTATATACTTAAAAGATTAAAAGAGAAGGAATAAAAAATAAGAGATTGATTTGATGTTTGTAACAAATACATCATAAACAACTTTGTGAACTGCCCTCCCTGATATGAATCCACGGCAAAACCAGGCAAGCTACCCGTGGTATATTCGATATGCCAAAACTGTAACAATAATGGACCTCATTCCCAAAGAATGGAGACGTTGCTTGCACATCTTGAGAAAATGAATGAACAACAGGAAGACAAGATAAGTGTCAAGTGTGTAATAAAGGAAGAAAATTTAAAAAAATGAGCAAAAAATATTTATTGATACAAATTTGCTCTACTCTTTATTTATTTAATAGAAATTTTTATTGAGCACCCACTGCATGGAAGGTAAATTATATTGTTATCAAGGTGTAGATATAAAGAAATATAGTTTGTATAAGAGGTTATAACTCAAGATAATATCATTACCCTTGTTTCATGAAGTATATAATATATTGAGATAAATGAGTAAATGATTTAAGGAAAGTAATATAAATATTAAGTACCTATTGTTACTGAATGTTCATGGACAGAAGTAGTGGCAATTTTTATATGCTAGAGAAAGAGATTGAATAGGAGGTATGACATATTGTAAGTATTAAAATCTTAGAAATTGAGTCCTTAACTGAAGGGAAGAGCTAATGAACACAAATGTTTTGGGAAGAGAGACTTTTTTTTATGACCTAAGTACAGAGATTGGAACAATCAGGAATAAAACTGAAGAGTGAAAGATGATTCAGAAATTAAAGAGGATTATGCATTAATCTTTATGATCCATGGAAGAATATTTAATTAGTAAGTGACCTATTAAAATTTACTTGAAATTTTTTTTGGAGGTAGCTATGTTAGGAATTTTTTTTCTATGCCAAATGAATTTAGAGATAAGTTTTATAGATTTCACCAGGGTGTGGAAAGGAAGTAAACTACCACAGACCAACAGATGGAAAAGTGTAAAGTTGAGTTGCTTTATTTGTTTTTTAATTACTCTGAATATATTATGGGCTTGGCAGTGATAGCTTAGAGACAAAGTCGGAGAGTAGGAGAAAACAATAATAGGCAGGAATATATATATATATACATATATATATGTATATATATATATATATATATATATAGAATATATATATACATATATATACAGAGAAAGAGAGAGGTGTTTTGTTGGTATCACAGTGTTCAGTAAATTACCACCAGGTTGGTTCTGTCACATAATTTGCTGGTAGGAGCACAACAGAGCAGCTTGTAAGAACAGATGAGCCAAGGCACAAATAAAGCAATGAACATAAATCAGGGAAACTTAATTTAGCATTGGACATCTAGATGGCGGTCAGTGAACTGATCATTATTACCATACTGCCATGCACAGAGGAGATGCAAAAAATATTTGTTGATAGTAATTATAAACTTAAAAAAAACATAGCTTGCAATCTCTCCTACCTAGCTTTCTCTCAATTTAAACCATCCTTACCTAGAAAAGACTTAGTTGCTCATCATTTTTAGTCAAGGATGAATTGTGGAGAAATAGTCCATTATTCAAACCTAAAGTATTCTAAAATATTATGTTTCCTTTTAAAACAGAATAAAATATATTTATAAACTTTAGTCTATTTCCAGCAAATGTTTCATCTGTTTATATTTCTGATAATCCAATATTAGTTTAGTTGTATTTGAAGCAGAGGTTTAAGTATATAAACCATTAAATTTAAAGACAAATATTTTTAAATATGATTAAGATTTCCCCTGTAGCAATAATCTCACCCAGGAAGAGTCTCTTGATTATTATATTTCAAATTTAATTTAACCTGTCAATTGTACATAATTTCTGATTGTTTTGGTGCACTAAAATCAATCTTCTTTGATGGCTAAAATACTATATATTTTTATGTTTCCTTAATTTCCCATATGTTTCCTTAATTTCCCAAAGCAAAACAATATAATAAAGATAATCAATAATGTATGTTTCTGATCCTACAAAGATGGAGAGAATGGATGGTATACAAATCAAATATTAATTTTAATTATGTGGTGTATTCAAGTCTGGTAAATTATATTTTGATAATAGGAAATAAAGGAAATATGTATATTGAAACTACACTATTATTTGGAACAGATTTTCACATACATTTTAGACAGTGTGTTGGTACTCAAAGATAATATGATAGATTCTATATTCATTTTAAATAATTACCTAAGCAATGTCTTGGTTTTGCTCTTCCTTTATGTTATGATTAGAACTTTTTACCTGAACATTTTTGTTGAAATTGTTCATTCTCATCTAGCTTTCATATGCAATATCCCTGCTTTCTCACAAATATATTAAATCAAGGCACGATACTCAAGCAGATGAAAAATGGAAATATTTTCACATAAACTTTAATAGCACTGAACACAACCAAATAATGCACACTGTTTTATAAACTATTAGGAACACTCCCAACTCAGCATTTAAATATATTGTTCTCTAAAACTTGCCTGGTTTCTATACCATTATTTTCAATGTCAACATTTTTAAAAATGTGGTGTGGAGGACAAAATAATTAGAAAAGGAAAGACTTTTGCACTGTTTTTAAGTTGCTGTCTAAAACTTCTGCTCATAACTTAGTTATATCGCCCACACTTGTTGCAAGAAATATGGAAATAGAGTTTGCTCTAGAAGTCAAGTGCCCACCCAGATGCAGATGAGACGAATGAACACATACTGGGAAATAATTAACAATCCTTAACATAGTTTGTTCCTTCAGGATAATTTGTGTCCTCTTTCTACTTGGCTTGTTTTTAGCAACAGATTTACAAACCTTGCATCCATTAACTTTTGCCAAAATCTATTTAAAGTATATTCTATGAAAATAAAATTTATATCATACCATATATATGCCAATAAATAGACCTAATCAATAATATAATTCTACGTAGAGAGAATTTGCTGACATTTCTTAGCGATTTATTCTTCTACAAACTATTGAACATTTTGGGATCCTACTTGAGTGTTTTAAAATTTCTATTTTTTGTCTGTTTTGGGGTCATACCTGGTGTTGCTCAGTGCTGACTCCTGGCTCAGCACTTGGAGATAAAACCTGGCAGGATTGAAGGAACCATATGGGATTGTAGGAATTGACCCAGGTAGGACAGGTGTTAAGCCAGTGCCCTACCAACTGAGCTATTGCTGTGACACCAATGCTTTCATTCTTATAGAAGAAGCATCAATATATGATTTAGTTTGCTGGAAATACAAAGTTATCTTAATTCTACTTTGAAAAATGCTTTTCTAAAAATAGAATATACATATTGAGAAAATGTTCAAATCAGTGTGCTGGTTGTTAATTTCAAATTTCCATTACTGTTAACGAGATTTGCAAGTATAACGTGCACAGCAATTTACTTTAAAGTTTTTCCAAGCATGTTTTTAAGAATGTGGATGCAGTTGTTTTAAAACTCACCTTTGAATTTTGCTGATGAGATTTCTCCATACAAAATATTAGACTTATATGTGAAGGTAAAAATAAAGTATTTGACCAGAATATCTGTATGAGCAACAAACAACTCATTGACATGAACTTTAACGCCTTACCACAATTCTAGTACAGAACTTCTGTATAATTCATTATGAAGAACACAAAATATTCAGAAGTTAGTGTTCATTCAGCAGTGCATTGCAGTATTAGCAACACAAGGAAATAGGCCTTTTAATACATAATTTATATGAAGCAGCTGATATATATTTTCATGAAAAACATCTTAAAATGAATATTAAAATTATTTAATTATCTCATTATATTTTATTTGCTATTTTATTTCCTTGAAGCTAAAACTAATTAAATCCAGAGTTGTAAAATGTATTAATGAGAGATAATATATTCACATGATACCCAAGACCAATTTATGTAAAGGTATATACACACATATTTTTATGGACTATTTTTAGTACTACCAATAAAATATTTTAACAAGACTTTCATCTCAGACCTTCCTTACATACTACACAGAGACCTCCTACTTTATAAGAAATAGGAGAATCATTGATAGCATATATAAGGCCTGCTTGCAGTATTATATTATCAGAACTGATACCTTTGTCCATATCCTTAAACTTTATTCTCCCCAAGGCAAGAGAGGAAGTGTGCCTGCTTCAGTATCATATGCAGAAACATTTGTAAAGCATTCAGTCACTGCCATCCACTCACATTCCACTGAAGTATAAATTTTTATTATTGATAAGACTTAGACATTATTGCTTGGAATTCAATCTTTGGGTATTGTTTCCCTGGATAATCTAAAATGAATTTATTTTTTCCATTAAAGAATAGTTTGCTTGCTTTGCAAGTGGCAAACCTAGGTTCAATCCCACAGAGCCTGCCAGTACTGACCTCTGAGCACAGAATCAGGAGTAAATTCTGAGCACTGATGAGTGTGATTGAAAAATAGCAACACAAAAGTAGAAAGGAAATTACCAGGTTTTTTTTTAAATGAAAACAAATACAATAACCCTCAATATATTGATAGGGAAGTTGATAAATTAACCACTAATTGTATAAATATATACTGGGCAAAAGAGATAGTACAGTGGGTAGGGCAATTGCCTTGCATGCTGCTGACCCTGGTTCAATTCCCTTGACCCCATATGTATGTTCTAGAGTTTTGCCAGGAGTGATCCCTGAGTGCAGAGGCAGGGAGCAAGCTCTGTGCACTGCCATGAGTGACCCCAAAACAAGAACAAACTGTTTATATAATATAGCAACTTATGGAGATAATGATTACTAACAGAATAATGACTTCAGTTACCATTAAAATAAAATCTTCTCAAAATCGCATTGTCTTTTCTGGAGATCAGGTTTTGAGTCTCTTAGGAATTCTGCTTTCACTAATGTTACTACAATCATTAATGCTTAAGTTAATCAAACAGTCAAAAATTATAGCATCTATTTTCTTTTTACTAGGGAGTTAAAAAGCATCAGCGATGCGGAGGTGGTGTAGTTGCCAACCATCTATCTTCACTCCCATTCCTTCCCATTCTAGTTGTCGCATGATGTTCTCGAGGTTGTTGCTGAAGAGTTTTGGTGAAAGCGGTATCACTCTACCAAACCCCTCTTTTGACATCAATGATTACTTCCTTACAGTATCGTAGGCCAAAAAATACATATATAGATAAATAATAAAACAAATCTCAGACATTAAATACAAAATTGAATTTGCCAGTGGAGTGAAAGCGTCTAGTGGGTTATATGGCGCTTTACTGGTTGATATGGTATACTGATATTACCCCCCAGACAAAGACAGCTTCACACTTGTAAATATGTTCCCTCACTATAAAGTAAGTCTTGTAGTGAAAAAAAAGTTAAAAATAATACAATAAAAATCAAATGTGTTCTCAGAGAAATGGAACAGCGGGTAAAGTGCTGCTTTGCATGCAGCTGACCTAGGTATGATCTCCACTGCCCACATGTGTCTTGAGCACCACCAGGTCTGATCCCTGAGTACAGAATCAGGATTAACTCCTGAGCACAGCTGGATGTGGTGCCAAAAACATAATATAAAAATTAAAAGTAAATAAAGGTATAGCTTGTAAAATGCCACAAAGCCCACAGAGGAATTATAACATTAGTGGACTAGCTTTCTTTTGAGTGAACAGAAGTCCTGAAATTTTCTCAACTAAGAGTCAACCGTTAGCTAAAGAGTGGGCAGCAAGGTCAGCAACAGACTCTGGCTGATGCATCCCTCCATCTCTCAACACCTTTTATTTTATATTAGTTAATATGTATTGAATATATTATACAATAGATAAATAAATATTAAATATATGTTATATTAGTGTATATATACATATATATGAGTTGTCTGGGTTTGAATAATTAGCAAATAAACTGAAGGACAGGTCTTCTTGATTTGGGCTGGACAGTGCATATAGAACACAGCTGAAAATACGGTTGGAAACTATATAAGTGAACCAGTTGAAGGAATGAATGCAAATGAGTTTATAGACCAGAAGCAAACTCCCTTTTCATAAAGAAGATAAGAAGTTTTCTGAGAAATAAAGAACTACTTAATATTGATGAGATAGTCCCCTTAAGGCCATTCTTCTGACTCTGCTTAATTTTCTCCAGTGTCCTTTAGGCAACAGAATTTCTATCCTAACTACTCCTATTAACTGGAATGATACTAACAACATGTATCCGAGTTGTTTTTCAGGCCGCTCTTCATTGTTGTGCTTCTACTTCCCCCTCTCCTCTCAATCTTCTCATCCTGAGAGTCATCCTAATACTTCTATTCCCTTTATCTTTGAAAGGCCAACATTTTCCTGGAAATTGCCTCTCTTCTCTCTCTCTCCCCTTTTTCACTTCCTACTAATTCTGTGCCTTTTATCATAAATATAAATTATATATTATATATATATCGGTCTTTTGGCTAAGATCAATTGTAGTATCTGTTCTTATCAGTTAAATATCTGATATGTCGTCTATCAAAGAGTACGTAAAAGATCGCCCCCTGGAATGAAACCAGAGCCACAACAGGGCCTGGCAAGCTACCCGTGGTGTATTTCATATGCCATAAATAGTAACAATAATGGACCTCATTCCATTATGGAGTGTTACTGGCACCACTTGAGCAAGTTGATGAACAACGGGAAAGCAAGTGAAGTGATACACACACAGAGGCAAAGAAACACACACACACACACACACACACACTATATGTATATACATATCACTGTATCACTGTCTGTCACATTCTTCCCGTTCATCATCGATTTGCTCAAGCGGGCACCAGTAACGTCTCCATCGGTCCTGTCTCATGCTAGTAGAGCCCAAGGGCATCTGCTCGTTCCAGGAACATAAAGAACCTCAAACCATTCCATCAGATCATAGAATGAGATTGATACTTGTTATTGGTATTTGGCATATCAAATACTACACGGGTAGCTTGCCAGACTCTGCCTATATATACATATACATATGTGTGTATACGTTTATGTATATATGTATATGATATATATATAAATATATATATGTTAAGTACTATATAAGATAGCATGTTTCTAGTTTATTTTATCATATGCTTTATATGCTACACTGTTTCTATAGTGTTTTTCCCTCATTTGTTTTGTATAGCATCTTTTGGGATTTCTTGGCTTCAAGACATCCAGATTTATTCATAGTAACTGAAAGATAACAAAGTTTCAAATGACCAAACCAGGATTTAGTTACCAATATTTTGAACGTTGCAAGTGAGAGAAGTAACTCCCTCAAGTGAAGGAGGCGGGGTTCCCTGGGTCCAGTGGATGAGAGAGGTGGCCACCTGGAGAAGGGAGTTAGCTTCCCCCCTCTCCCCACTGATCCCCATGAGAGGTTCCTGAGGTTTCTAGGACCAATGAGAGTCTGTGATGAGATCATTCACGCTACAGTTCTCATGTTTTACCAGCCCCACAAAGCAGTTGCCTAACTGTGCCGGTGCTCTGCTTGTTCTGACGAGTTCAGGAAATAATCCCCTACCTGGTTTCTCAGGAGCTGTGGAACCCAGGCCAGAGTGAGGAATTGCTTTCTATAAGAAATTCAATCCTAAATCATATCCATTCTTCCATTGCCGTTTTCTTACAGAGAAGATGAATAATGAAGTAAAACAAGTTTATTAAGGAAATAAAGGGAGGGAAGGAGAGATCGAAAAGGAGAGAGAGAGAGAGAGAGAGAGAGAGAGAGAGAGAGAGAGAGGCAGGCTAAAGAGTGAACTCAATCTTCTCCAGAGTAGATAAATAGTTTGGCTACACCATTAGGGAGTACAGCCATCTCCCCTAGGATTAGATAACCACATCTCCAGCAGTTGTGGGTCAATGAGGCACTTTTTCTCCACCAAGCTAGTTTATATCAAGATTTACTAAACTGCAGCCCCACTCTTTCCCTCCCCTCAAGTTCTTAGGTGGTTGGTTGCTGATCAAGAGACCTTAGGGCACTTGATAATTTCCTTTTGAAGGTCTCTTTGTGACCTTTCTCCCAGTGGTGGAGCCTCTACTCCCAGAAGGAACAATGTCTCCTTAAGGGGAGCCATTAAGCAAGCACAGGACCTGAATTCTGCATATCAATGGATTTTTAGCCTCCCAAGATGGGTCTTTTGTCTCTAAGTCTTTTATAGCTTTGGATTGGTTTAGGTTCCAGCAATGCTTTTCACCAAACCATGGTCTTTTTCCCTCCAACAGTTCTTTGACTTTTCAATTTTATACAATTATAATAAAGCTCTAATTCATGTCCTTAAATCCATGGACAGTATCACCATGTATTTGTTAGAGCATCCTTGAGAATATATAAGTCCCTTGAAAGAAAAGATGCTTTTGATTCTCAATGATCTTCAAAAGAAAATTGACTTGTATTGCAATATCCTGTTAGCAGACTGGATGGAAGGAAAGCAATAGCTTGAGCTTCTATCTTCTATGTAAAATGGGTCTCTTATATAAGCAGGCAGTGTTTCTAACACATTTTTATATAATGTACAAACCAGTCATAATAAAATTATAGTTGTGTTGCATTTTCGTTATTTATGTAAGACTTAATCATTTCATTTCACTGTTAGATGTCTGCATATCAATGGATTTTTAGCCTTAATAAATTATGTCAATTTATTGTGACTATAGTCATGTTTAAATTACATGTTTGCACAGGTTCCCCTCACCTAGTCTCTTCTAGGGGTTCATTCACAAGAAGCACATGATTTGTTGATTGTGCCCATTTAGTTTGGTGAATTTACTGTGCCTTCTTAGAAACATTTCTCCAGCTATATAAGTAGCTTGCAGTGATATGTCCATCTCTCATTTTCGCCACTGTTCAACTCCTCTCTGCTCTATTTGCTTTGAACACTGTTTTCCTCTAATCAGTCTTCAATCTGAAGTTGCCAAAATCATCCTTTCTTCATATGGCTTTGACTGTGACTATTTTCTCATTTCTTTCTTCCCATAGCTATAATCTAGACATCAAGCTGAAGCATTACAGCTTCTATACCAAAACTTTTCAAACAAAGGTTTTACCTTTGTTTACGTGTCTTCACTTAAACCCTCCTTTATGCACTGACTGGCAGGATACTCCTTGCATCTCTTTTCCATAATCAGTCTACTTTGACCGACTCCTTAGTTTTTTTTCTCCTTCTGCACTTCAGGTTAATTGTCATTTTCCATTGTTATGTAACTTATAAGATAAATAAAGGCAAAAAGAAGAAAAGGCAAAAAGGACTGCTATCTTTTAGAATATTTGAATATCAGCAATGATCATGTTTGTATTTTCTGTTCTGCTTTATATGTTAAGAAAAATATTCCAACTCCATGACCTAAATTATTTATATATAATCTATATATATGAATATATAATGTATATAGGTATATCTATAACACATTTTCCATGTATTAGAATTTTCTGAACAGTAATTTTTTCTCAGATGACAATTGCTTTGGAGACATTTAGTAGTAGTTAAAAGCACTAAATAACAGTGGTAGAAAATATTTCACTCCAATCTAAAGCAGACATATGGGCCGCTGTGGTCGCACAGGGATTGGTGTGCCACCCCATCCCTCCACACCCAGTGACCCAGTGGGCTTGGCAACAAGCCCCGCAGTCGCCATTAAGAGCAACACCAGAGAAGAGACTGGCCAGATGCACAGCTGCAGCCCGAGAGAATATTCCTCTCCAATCTAAAGAAGACATGTGGGCCGGCTTTGCAGCTGCGCACTGGACTTAGATAATAATCAGGTTTAGGGCCAGGTCCTTCCCAGAATCTTACCCATATATGCATTGTGATGATCATTGTAGTTGCAACAACTGGGGAGCTGATGTGGAATGGAGAGTGGATGGTAGGCCTTGGCCTGTGGTAGTTTTAGGGGCACGCCAGTGGTGGGACGTTGGTGGTGGTGGGGATGGGGCATTAATGGAGGGACGGGTGTTGGAACACTGCATGACTGAGATACAATTATAAATATCTTTGTAACTGTATATTTCATGATGGTACATTAATAAAAATGCATGTCACTTGTTACTTGTCACTTGTCTTCCCATTGTTCATCTATTTGCTTGAGAGGGCACCAGTAATGTCTCCATTTGTTGGGATTGAAATCTATCTATTATTGTTACTGTTTTGGACATATTGAATGTACCACGGGTAGCTTACCAGGCCCTGCCGTAGCTCTGGCTTCATCCCAGGGGGCCCAGTCTCTATATATTACACCATCAACCATCCAGGGCCCACTGGGTAGAACCCTGCATATAGACAAGCCTGTCTCCTGTCTGCCACCTGGTGATGCAGCCGGGCACTGCAGCTACACCTGCAACACTTGGAGGAGCAGGAAAAAAAGCATATTAAAAATAAAAATAAAACAATAGGCTAAAATCTTTACTGAATGATTGCATATTATTCAGTTAATGATCAAAGATAGCTGCAGTTAGAATAGATAGGGAACTTTAACTATAAATAGGAAAACAAAATGAGTGGATGTTATATAAAAACTGCAGAAGGGGTGACAATGCATATCTGTGTTAGTCCATGGTTCTCACGCTCTTCAATATTCTCATGAAAAAATATTGAGTAATAAAAATGCTCAGACTCAGGATTTTAAATTAGAAAAAGGTTATTAGCAAGTAGAAGAGAAATAAAAAGTAACTTCCATGTGTGGAGGAATTTATTATAAGTTAAGTTAGCAATGACTAGTTTTTTTTTTTGGGAGGGGATGGGTTGTATGGGAACTGAGTCTCTGTGCTACATAGAATGCAGGGAAGAGATAGGTTAGGAGTTTTCCTGTAGGCATTTTTAAATGAAAATCGGGCTATTTGTATTTCTTATCAATTGACAAAAGTGTTATAGAGTTTGCAAGAATCCAACAGAGTGGTCTGACTATTTGCCTTAAGTAATTATCATTATCTTAGCCTACCAGTGAGCCTAACTCTGGGGTGTAATTTTATGTTGGACAATTATAACTACCTATTTATCATAAAGAGCCCAGGAATTTGCATGAAGTCACAAATGTAGAATTGAGGCAGTAAAAATGAGGACTGCTCACAGCAGCAGCCAAGAGGAAATAGAGACTTCCTCTTTCGGTAAGTAAAAACAATAAAGAGAAAATACTTAATTATATATGCATACATTTTTTCATTAGATATATGTATATGCATACATACACACATAAATGCACATGTATATGCATACATATACATACATACATACACACACACACACACATATATATATATATATATAAAATAAAAAAGTTATTTCTTACTCAAGTCAAGCTTCCAGTAGTAAAGGTTTTGTTGTTATGTAATCAAACTTTAACTGACCTTCAAAAGACTTAACAAGGAATAATTTCCTATGTGATATACTCACTCATATTCCTTTTTTTTTAGTTATTGAGGGAACTGTCAATGGACAATGTTAGGGTTTATTTCCAAAAAAGATGTGTGAAAATGATTATAATTACTCCCAAAAATTTCCAGGCTGCAAAATGATTAGATATAATTCCTTACATTCATATAACAAAGGTAATGTAAGATCACTTTCATATTAATTATATTTTATGTGTAAGGGTCCAATTCTCCCAATCGTAATTGAACAACAAATGCCACATGTGCAATGCAACCAGTAAGCAGAGCTTTATCAAACCAGCTAGCTGGGGTCAAGCTCTCAGGCACGCAGGCCAGAAGCAAGACCCTTAGCAGAGGTAAGCCTTAGATTATATAGCCACTCAATGCATAACTACCTACAGGAAAAGGGATGTTTAAGGAAAAAGGCATTTTTATCAGCTACATGCTGGTCACATAAATAAATGGTTTCGCCATATCTCAGGACTTACGTTCCAACCACCCTGTTTTGGTTGGTGGTCTTGCACAATGGCTGCACAAACAAGCAGTTTCTATAGATAACATCTCCCCACCTTAGGTTTTACAGGATTGTATGTTTACAGAGACAGCCCAGCTGTGTTTTACAGGAAGTCATGTTGTTTTCCTTTTGAAAAGTGGGCCTGTGGGCCCTTGTTGTTTGCTCACAGGACCCTCATGCTAACATATGCTAGCAACAAAGATGTGAAAAGGTAGTAACATTCTGTTTATATATAGATAAGCCAATGGCAGAGAAGTCAAGTGATTTGTAGAAGGTGACATTGTTAGCAAAAGTTATCTAAATTATATTTTTGCTTTTATTGATTTTTCCAATGTTAGAAAAGTAGGTTTTGTTGGTGGAAAGAAAAGATGGTAGTAATAAGGACTAGTAGTAGTAGCATAGACAGTAGTGATAAGGGTTTTCTCTTGGTTCTGTGTTCAGGACTTGTTCTACCAAGGATTTGACCAGGATCAGCAACTTGCAGGGCAAACACATTAATCTCAGTATTAATTCTCTGGTCTTGTCAAACTCACAATTACAACTCAAATAGCCCCTTAACAGGTGTTATAAACATACTTTAAATTCATTTTAAAATACATTAAAACTATTAAAATTTTATTATCTGCCTAATTGAGAATACATCAAGGTCTCTAAAATAAAAGTATTCACTGTCTGTATCACTGTATCACTGTCTTCCCATTGTTCATCAATTTGCTTGAGTGAGCACTAGTGACATTTCCATGAGTCCTGTCACAAGCAAGTGTAACCCAAGGGCATCTGCTTTCTCCAGGGACAGGTGGAGCCTGAAACCATTCTTCAGGTCATGGAACTTATGTCCATAATTGTTACTAGTTTTTGGCATAACAAGTAAATAAAACACGGGTAGCTTGCCAGGCTTTGCCGTGCAGGTGGTATAGTCTCTAGAAGGCTCTCATCTTGAGCATTTACTGAAATGCTCAAAATCTGTTTGGGGAAATTGAAAAACTAGCAATTGACAATAGTATCTAAAGTGCTAAGACTAAAACAAATAAAGTGCTTTAATAACTACCAACAGGAAGCACTAGAAAGAAGAAAACATTTAAACAAAATTTCTCAAACATGAAAATCAAGCAGTGTGATAAAAAGCTGGGCAGAAAGCTAAACAGCTGCTGATTTTTTTTTGTCCTCGAAGAATCAAATAATGAATAGCTGATAGCAGGTCATTTCTTTAATCCTTAAATTCACCAATCAAAAAAATACTTTTTCTTGAGATTTAAGGTGTTCAATATCTTAAGATTAAACTGTCAACAACAAAAAAGTCACTAAGTGGGGCCAGTGAGAAACTTCGCGGGCGGAAGTGTACGCTGTGGGGAGAAGGCCCACTCTGATCCTTCAGACTCTGTAGCACCAGAGGGGCCAGTGAGAAACTTCGCGGGTGGGAGAGTACGCTGTGGGGAGAAGGCCCAAGTCTGATCCCTCAGACCGTAGCACCAGAGGGGCCAGTGAGAAACTTCGCTGGGCAGGAGTGTACACTTTGTGGGAGGAGGCCCAAGTCTGATCCCTCAGACCGTATGGCACCAGAAAAGTATTCACTTTTCATAAAATGTATATTTCCTAATAACTTATTAATTTTTAATATAGAGTCCCATTTATACCTAATTTCCCCTTAAGGATTTTTTACGTTAATCCTATTTCCTAACTAATATTTCTATTACCTTCTTTATGCTGCTGTTTTGTTTCATTGGTTTGGGGGTCATACTCTGCAGTGCTCAGGCCATACTTCTAACGCTATGCTCAGGAATGATTCCTGGCAGTGCTTAAGGGACCAGAGGCTGTGCCAGGAATTGATCCAGGGTTAGCTGCATGCAAAAATAATACAGGAAATATGCTGTACCATCTTTTAATTCATTTTAATAACAAATTTACATTCTCAGTAACTATTATTTTATACTATTTTTTGATTTTCTAGCTGCATTTTTTTAACGACCAGCACATTTTATTACTATTATTATTTTTTATCATCTTTTATTGTGATTTTTGATTCAATAGATTAGCATAAGCAATGGTAATACTTAATAATTGTAAGAGACATTCCTGGCTCGGCCAGTCCCTGGCCAAGTCCAGCATTGCTCCAACAGTTTGCTCTCATGTGCTGGGATGAGACCATGCTGGCCGGACTCTGAATGGAGTTTTGGGCTCTGCCCTTTCCTCCGCCTCCATGCCAGTTGCCCTGAAAGAGAGAGACCCACCCAGGCCAGACCCACAGATCCCTTGGTGCGTGGCTGCTTTGCAGCCGCACAATATTCTTAGAGAATGCTGATTTCAGGTTAAGGTCCTTCCCAAGATGTTTCACATTTATACATTTTATACAGTTCTAGACAGGTTCTAACTGATACCAGTAAGCCTAGCAAAAAACCAGAGCAAACCAGACATCATGCAGTCAGTCATTCTCAACATCCAGACTCCATAGTTCCTCAGAACTCCATCCAAGAGAAAACCTGATCTTCCCCTTTAAGTTTCATCAGTAAATGCTCGAGATGAGAGCCTTCTACTGAGACTATACCACCTACACGGCAAAGCCTGGCAAGCTACCCGTGTTTAATTTATTTGTTATGCCAAAAACTAGTAGCAATTATGGACCTCAGTTCCATGACCTGAAGAAGGTTTCGGGTCCTCCTGTCCCTGGAGCAAGCAGATGCCCTTGGGTTATATTTGCTTGTCACAGGATTCATGGAGATGTTACTAGTGCCCACTCGAGCAAGTCCATGAACAATGAGAAGACAGTGATAGTTATTTCTAGTTTTCTGCTGTAAACAACTGCTAATGTTTATTATAATTAGCTTTCTAAAGTGCTGAAACACATATATGTGTGTATGTGTGTGTCTATAGATATAGTAGGTATAGAAAATGCATAATTTGTGTTTTTATAAGGATGATCTTACAGTGAAAGGCAGATCTGTTAATTATGAAGGAGCATCAACATTTTTATTAGAGTTTTTGTCCTGAACTAAAGGGTTGTGATGGGTGAAAAGGATGAGATTCTGGTTTAAAATGAAACGTGATTGTACCAGTATTTTACTTCTTGAAATATTAGCCACCATATGGGATAAGGATAGACATAGTTTTTAGAGTGGCAAATCTAATACTTCGTGACAAAAAAAATAGTTCTATAAAAATATCAATTCTGTGATGCTGGCAGATTTGTTCGTAAAGTTGCATGATATAAAAAAAGACTGAAAAATTATTATCTCTGTTCAGTTTTCCTGGTGTTGCAGTTCACAGATCATTTTCCTGAAATGCATGTGATTTATTCATGGATTCCATTGTCCACTTTTGCATGAATTTACATTTTTCTGTATTTTTAATTATATTTTAGAGTGCTGAGAATCTGTAAGTGAAATTGCTAGCAAAATTTCATTTAAATTTCTGTTCCTATTTCATTTGATCTGATAATGTGTTGTTAATCATGTGTTCAAATCTGTTATACATTCTCTCTTTATGTAATATATTTAACTAATAGGTATTTAATTGTTTTCCCATTAACTTTGCTGTAGGTTAGCAACTCTATACAAAGTACAGATATCAGCTGATAAAAAATTGAATATCTACTAATGTATTACATTTTTGTTTTACTTAGTACATATCCAAGAATTTAACTTATAAGTAATAATTAGATGTTTTGTTTCTAATAATCAAGGTTTTAGAGAGAATTCATAATTTTTACCATATTTAATTGTTACTGACCACCTAACACGTTAAAGGTAACTGTGATAATACTGAGCAAAAAGTCAATACATCACTGTCCTTCAAATAATATGGATCACTTGATCACTTGAATCCCATTATTCATTGATTTGCTCGAGCGGGCGCCAGTAACATTTCCATTGGACCCTATCACATGCCAATGAAGCCCAATGGCATCTGGTTGATTCAGGAATGTGAAGAGCCTCAAACCGTTCCTTCAGGGTCTTGACAAGGAAGTGTGACCATCTTGTAGGTGGGCGGCCACATGATCTTTTGACATCTCGTGGGATCCAGTCGGTAACGGCTCTAGTCCAGCGGTTGTCTCCAAATCGCATTACATGTCCAGCCCATCTGATTTTCGATGCCTTGGCAAATGAGACAGCGTCCCTGATTCTGGAATAGCGACGGAGGTCAGAACTCCGGATTCCTTCTCTCCTTTGAGTGAGTCGTGATATTCCAAGCATAGCTCTTTTGATTCCTCTCTGGGAGACCCGAATAGCATTCTCATCCTGATTTCCCTAGGGCCCAGGTCTCTGAGGCATATGGTAATGTAGGGAGAATGGTGGAGTCAAAGAGATGTGCCCGGGCCGGAGGTTCTTTGTCCTTTTAGCTATATCTTCGATGCCTTTGAAGGCATTCCATGCTGCTCTCTTCCTCCTGCGAGCTCAGGTTTTAGGTCGTTCATCATGTTGATTTCTCGACCTAGGTACACATAACTGCTACATTCAGAGATGTTTGTTCCATTGAGAGTGAATGAAGCCTCTGGAACTAGTTCATTTTTCCATAAACATGGTTTTCTTTAGATTCAGCTGTAGACCTATCTTTCCACATTCTCGGTTGAAGTCAGACAGCATTTGTGCCGCTTGGCTAATGGTTGGTGTTATTAGAACGATGTCATCAGTGAAGTGGAGGTGGTGTAGTTGCTGACCAGCTATCTTTACTCCCATTCCTTCCCACTGTATTTGTCACATGATGTTCTCGAGGGTGGCGCTGAAGTGTTTTGGCGAAATGGTATTACCCTGTCGAACCCCTCTTTTTGACATCAATGATCACTTCTTTGTAGAATGGTGAGATCCTGATGGTGAATCCGTAATAGAGCTGACGAAGGATCCTGATGTATTGGGTTTGAACACCCTGTTTGGCTAGGGGCTCGATGACTGCTTCAGTCTTCACAGAACCAAAGGCTTTCTGTAAATCAATGAACGTGAGACAGAGTGGCATCTTGTACTCCCCTACAAACCTCAATGAGCTTGGTTACTGTGTGTATATGGTCGATTGTGCTGAATCTTTTCCTGAAGCCAGCTTGCTCTCATGGTTGTCCTTCATCTAGTGTTCTGCTAATCCTGTTCAGGATGACTCGTGTAAACAGATTGTAGACGATGGACAACAGGCAGATGGGGCAATAGTTGCCAATGTTGTGAATGTCTCCCTTCTTGAACACTAAAATTGTCCTGCTGGTTTTCCATTAGGAGGGTACCTTGCATTGTGACAGATAGCGTGTGAAGAGCTGAGCTAGTGTATTGATGAGTAGCGCGGCGATTTTTTCAGGTGTTCGAATCTGACTTTGTCTGGGCCTGGTGCTATTCCTTTCTTTACCAACTAGATGGCATGTCGGATTTCAAAAGGGAGAACTTTGGAATGGCGTATCAATCCTGTGGAATTTGGTATGTTTGCAGGTGGATGTGGCTATCAAAGAGATTTGAGTAGAAGTCATGGATAATCTTCTCCATTGCCTTTCTGGAAGATGAGATAGCTCCATCAGGGCGTCGGAGGGCAGTTATCTTGGTCTTATAGTTGGCGAAGGACAGACGGGCGGGCAAATGCTTTTCCCAGCTTCTGCCGCATCTTTCAGATTTCGACTCTTCTGACTTTGAGGTCTTCTTTTATCGTTTCTCTGCACCGTTTAGCAATCTTGGACGTTAGCATTTGGACTCTGAGGCTCGCGCCTTGCCACGTTGGCGAATGAGCTCAAGAGTTTCTGAAGACAAGCCTCCTTTTGCATCTTTCTCTCTCTCGGCATTCTTCGCACAGTCATGGAGGTGCTGAACTAGTCAGTTGTATTCTTCATTGATGTCGGCAATGTTGGTATCTTCCCTGTTGCTGCAATGGTGCCAAAGAGTTCCCAGTTGGTGGTCATTCTGGGAGTTCTCTTCTTAAACTTTGCAGCCTTTTCTCCCCATTGCGGGAAGTAGAATTTTGCACGAAGGAGATGGTGGTCCGATCCTGTTTGGAATTTGGGGAGGACAGCAACATCAGTCAGACAAAACCGTCAATTGAAGATGATGTGGTCAATTTCATTGTGGAACTCTCCACCAGGAGATTCCCATGTCCAACGTTTCACTTCAGCCTTCTGGAACTGTGAGTTCCCATGAATGGTCTTGGTGGACATGATGAACTCAGATAGTCTCTCACCCTGTTCATTCCATTCTAGGCCATGGGTCTTGATGTGTAGTTCTTCAGCTGATCTTCTTGGTCCTATCTTGGCATTAAATCACCGACTATGATCTTGTAGAAGGTGTGATATTTTTTTATAGAATCCTCCAATTCCATGTAGAATTTCTCAATTTCATCTTCTTTGTATGTGGATGTTGGTGCATAGACAATGAAGATAGAAATTGCTGGCAGTGGGCCACATCTCTTCTAGTATAATCTTCCTATTCGGTTTTTTTAGGCATTCAAATGAATCAATGTTGACTGCCATGTTCGTGTTGAAAAGGACACCAACTCCCCGACGCCTCTTTCATCACATGTTCCAAGGAATAATTCTTCTCTTGGTGTCAAATATAGCATGATGCGCCTGGCGCCCCTCATCTCAGTCAGACCAATGATGTCGTACTTGATCTTTTGCGCTTGCACCATCAGATCCTCAATATATGCTTCCGATGCCAGCGTACATGCACTGAAATTACAGACAGTCATTTTTGTCCTTCTTTGTTTTGGCAGCCTAGCAGCGGATCACTGCTTTGAAAGTATTTAGTGTAAAGATAGTTTTAGGAGAAAGAGGTTCCAAAACATAAATTATGTTTTTGTTCTCATGAGCTAACTCTAAGTAATATGCTTAGTTGTACATTAGGATGCAACCATGCCATTTTTTATTGATAAGAAGTAATAGAAGGTGCAGAGTAGCAATATTAGTGCAAATTTAATTCATGAAATTTTCTGTCACTAAGTTGCTTGCAGCTGGACTATTATGATTTTTAACTCTATTGCCCAATGTCTGGTCTTCTCTGAGGTAGATATCAGTTATATCCAGGAGGGTGCTTTAGCCTCTCACTATGAACTTGTAAATCATCACTTCTCTCAAATTGTCATGTGGCATTACAGAAGCAGTTTGAATCTTTTAAACTTCCACATGCAAAAAGAAACCATTGGTCACTTTCTGAAGCACGTTAAGAGAAGAGAGCTCTATTTCCCTTTCTTTCCTGAATACCACTAAGAATGAATGCTTGTTTTTCTTTGGTTGCATTTTTGTGTAGTGATTTATTATTACCCAGAGAATCTTCTATCTTCTTGTTATTTGTTCATTCTTAGAGCTTCTATAATTCATTTGTTATGACTCACTCATTCATCTATGATAGTACATCAATAAATTTTTTAGATAATTGGATAGACATTTAAAAATATTTTATCACTGAGTTAAATAAATCCATTTTATATGTATCATTTAAACTATTAAAGTATCATTAATGAGAATTGAAACAGAATAAGAACAGTTTAAATATTTTGTTAATACACCATACTAATTGGTTTCATTTGGGATCAACTAAGAAAAATTATATTCAAAACATTTTTTCCAATTAGTATTTAGTTAAACTTCTTAAATAAATCTAAAAACAAATGCAATTAAAACCCAGACTAAAATATTGTATGAATACCATGGATTTATATCTTAAAATCTAGATAAAATATTTATTTCTATATATCTACCACTATTGATAATAAATAATTTGTATAAGTCTTTATAGATTTAAACATAACATGTTTAATTAAAATAAATATCATATCAAGATATTATGTACATATATGTGCATGTGCATTTATATTTCACTTTTCACTCCTGTCTAGTTAATCCTAGCCTTTCAATTGATTTTTGTACAATTATTTAAAATAACTTATAAGGGGGACTGCTGTATTTTTATGCTTTGATTTTATATTTCATTCACTAATATTTCATATGTTTGAGTCACCTCTTTATTTCATTTTAATAGATAAAAATGTTTGGTTTTATCTAACTTTGTCCTTTAGAGATTGCAGCATATTTTGACATCTACATTGCAATGCCCAGACTTCAATGAGAATAAATCGGAAAAAAATGTAGCCATTAACTGTGTTTGGCATTTTGCTGCTAAAATATAAAATATTGATAGCTCAATTAAAAATATGAGTTCAAATGAAATGTGCTTGCTCACTGTGAATTTATATGCAATTCATAAAAAAGCAGCTTCTCTGCAGCCTCTTTCAATGGAATATTTGTAGAAAGAGAATATCGGACTGGGAATCAGGAAACCTTGTTTCTTTGCTAACTGTAGTAGTAAAAACAGAAACTAACTACGCTTAACTATTGACAGCAAGACAGGCCTTAGTGTACCCATTTGAAACATGACAAAGTAAAACCTTAATTGGTAGTGGTCACTTATAGACTAAAAACCAGTGCTTATTTAGAGTTCAAATATATTTGTACTATTCGAAAATCTGCCAATATTAGAGTACAACAGACATTATGTCAAAACAAAATGCTTTTAGATTTAGGAAGATAAAACACATTTTGTGATGGTCACTCCTGATATTCATGAAAGTCTTATCTGGATAAAAGTGACAAGTATATGACACATAATGGGAAACCTAAAGCCACTGAACTGCAATATTTGAAGTTTCCCTTTTGGTTTTTAATTTTCAACTTTGTGGGTTCATCTTCTTCCTGTTACCATCTTCTAATACCAGTGAAGTAGCTGATGATTTCTCTGGTAGGGATGTACGTAGGCATGGGTTTCCATATAAATTACTATGCAAGGGGAGAACTACATGTTTTAACCTTTGTATAGCAAAGCAATGAAATAGTGCTTGAATTTCATAGTAGATGATAGATGTTATTTACAATGATTCTCAATGGCTCTCTGCTAACTCCTTTCTTGTATAGAGTAAGACAACTCTCATTTTATGAATTAGAAAACAATAATTCCTCCATCAAAGGTGTGTGGAGCCCTGAAAATGAGCACTTTATCAATCTAAATTAGACCATAAACATTTTGTTCAGTGATGCATAGGATACAGTTCATTGGTTCAGTAACATTAAGTAATTATCATGTTAAGAATAACAGCACTCCTGAACTTTGCTTAAACTCTTTGGTCAATCCATGAATCAATCTGCATCTCTCTGCAGAAAGGTAGAATAAAAATTAATGTTCCTACTAATGTATTAATACAATAAGTATTAAATCCGAATGAATTAAAAGAGATTATTAGGAAATCCAACATTTAGGTATGTAGTAGAGAGGTATAAAATCTTGCTTTTAAGGGATGTTATTTCAGTTAAAAATAATATATATGCTGGATAAATTTTCTATTATGATTAATATGATATAAGCATTTCAATTTAAATTCACATATTGATTTGTTTTAAGCTTTGTTATGTTTTTAGAAAATTTTCAGGAAAACTACAGAGCTTTAAGTGAGAATGCATATAAGAATTTCAAAAGGGTTCCCTTTTGTAGGTAAATATTCTAAGTTAAATATAGAACAGAACAGAAATATATGCATACTGGTAGAGGTATTTCTGAAAAGCATTTTTAAAATGAAATGTCTGTCATTCTTGTTATATCTATATAGATAACTGATCTATAATGAATTGAAGAAAAGATTTTGATCTTTCCTAGGAGTGTTTTGTCAATGATCAGAAGGAACTAGCTCTGTTTCTGACTGAGTCAGAATGTCACAAATCAAGAAAGGTGAATTTTTTCAGGAAAGAGGGTTGTCAATGCACTGAACCTTTACAAGTTGGTATAGTATTGTATCTATTTCTTGGTGTGTGTGAAATGTATTGATAAAAGGATCTGTGCACCCTCTGACACTATTGAAAACAAATGGAGACATCATGGGGAGAGAAAGAGGTTGAGGTTAGTGGGATATTCACAATCAAAGCATTCATGAACATAAAGAAAGTTGGGCCAATTTTAAAACTAACACAAGCTCCTCAAGTGCATTCATATGGAAAAAGAAAACTTTCCAGTTTATCTGATTTTTTAATCATAATTAAAGTTCTTTCCAGTCATTTTAACTCTAGAAATTCTTATGTAGAATATTGATTGTCTTTGATATATTTGTCTTTGTGTAGTATACAGGAGTCATATTTATATTATATTTTTTTGTATGCATGCCAATTTTTCTAAGCATAACCTATGCATTACCCAAATTATTTAAGCTGTGAATGGAGGTGCAGACTCCTCATAAACTAAGTATCTTTGTATGCTTTTAATTCAACTCCACTTCATTTGGTACTGGGGTAACCAATATCAAGGATGTAGTTCAAAACAGATTTCCAAAATGTCACTAAGATAATTGTCATGGTTAGTTTTAACCTACTTTTTTTCATTCCCTTTTAATTTCCTTCCCCTCCCTCCCCTCCCCTCCCCTCCCCTCCTCCCCTCCCTCCTTCCCTTCCCTCCCCTTCCCTCCCTTCCCTTCCCTCTCTTCCCTTACTTCCCTTTCTTCCCTTCCCTTCCTTCCCTTCCCTTCCCTTCCCTTCCCTTCCCTTCCCTTCCCTTCCCTTCCCTTCCCTTCCCTTCCCTTCCCTTCCCTTCCCTCCCTCCCTTCCCTTGTCTTCCCTTCCCTTCCCTTCCTTCCCTTCCTTGTCTTCCCTTCCCTTCCCTTGTCTTCCCTTGCTTCCCTCCTTCCCTTGTCTTCCCTTCCCTTCCCTTGTCTTCCCTTCCCTTCCCTTCCCTTGTCTTCCCTTCCCTTCCCTCGTCTTCCCTTGTCTTCCCTTGTCTTCCCTTGTCTTCCCTTGTCTTCCCTTACCTTGTCCTACCTTGTCTTACCTCCCTTTCCTTCCTTCACCTTTCCTCCCCATCCCTTTCCTTCCATTCCCATCCCTTTCCTTCCATTCCCTTTTTAATTTCCCTTCCCTTCCCTCCTCTTCCTTTCCTTGTTCCTTTCTCCTCTCTCTCCTCCCCTCCCCCATCCTTCCCTCTCCTCTCCTCTCCTCTCCTCCTCTCCTCTCCTCTCCTCTCCTCTCCTCTCCTCTCCTCTCCTCCTCTCCTCTCCTCTCCTCTCCTCTCCTCTCCTCTCCCTCTCCTCTCCTCTCCTCTCCTCTCCTCTCCTCTCCTCTCCTCTCCTCTCCTCTCCTCTCCTCTCCTCTCCTCTCCTCTCCTCTCCTCTCCTCTCCTCTCCTCTCCTCTCCTCTCCTCTCTTCTCCTCTCTCTATTCTCTCCACTTCCCTCTCATCCTACCCCCTCCTTTCCCATCTCCTTTCTTCTCTCGTGTTCTCTTTCTTAAGCTTCAAGGGTTAAGCAAGATACTTGGTTTAGGGAAGAGGAATGTTTTTGCATATATCAAAATACTAAATGCTATTGAAAATCAGTGAGTAACATTCATTTTTAGTCTAGTCTAGGGCCTAAGTTCTGCCTTTTGTTCTCATGCTGAGAATTGTTTTTAGTGTTCATCAGTTCAGTTAGTTTCATTTTAATTTGCTGTCATTTTCAGTTTATTATTTTATTTTTTCATCATTACCATGAAGATTCCCTTGATAAGCATTAGTTAAATATTGCAATTTTCTGTAATAAATAGGCCCATATTGATTGATATTTTAAAGATACTTAATCTTTTTTTTTCCTTTCCTGCTTACTTATTGATCTGATCTGAGTTGAGAACTTCAGGTCTAAGATGTAGTGTTCTCTCTCAGAGACTTTCAGGGAAACAAATTAACAAGAACTTTTTAATCTTTTTATTTTTAAATAACATTTACTGTCAGCCAGAGGGGGAGGGTACTTAACAGAATGCTATGAAATATATCAATTCAATCTGATAATTCTTTGTCAATCAACGATGTGTGACAGATGAAGAATAAAATGGTTATCAATCCACTCCCAGGGTCAGAAAGAGGAAGGAAACATTTTTATAAGTAGCTAGCAAAGATTTTGCACAATGACATATATTCTCAAGTCTGTATTTTTAGATAAGTGATTGGTTAAAAGAATCTTCTAGTGCTTTGAGGGTAGCTCAGGGCTCAGATACCTGTGCCTTTTATATACAGGGACTCAGCTTAATCCATGGCAGGCCATGGATCCCCAAACACTACCAGGCAGTTACAGAGATTGTCTTCCCTTGCACCACTGGGCCCAAGCAATTCAATATTGCCAGGTCTATACATGGAACCATCTCACTCATTTAGCCAAGTATCACCAGTGGTGACAGCAACCCCACCATAGAACTGCTTAGGAGGCCTCTGATAGATATCTAAAATGCATTTAGAATTTAAATACTTTATATGCAGTGATGGTGTTTCAAGGGACATTATGAATGATCAATCACATAGAATATATGCATATATATAGCTATTTTCTATAGTTTATTTATGTATCTAAAACATTTGATTGACAATACACTCAAAAGAAAGTAGGCTTGGGTGAGAGCAAGGATTTGGAGTGTCTTTTTCAATCGTGTACAAACTAGTCAATTCATTTTATTATTTTTTTTTTTTTAAATATTTTATTATACCACCATGAGATATACAATTACAAAGATGTTCATGTTTGGGTTTAGGTCATACAGTGTTCCAGCACCCATCCCTCCACCAGTGCCCATTTCCCACCATCAATGTCTCCAATTCCCTCCCACATCCCATAGCCTGCCTCTACGACAGCTTCTTTCTGTTTACATAGAATGCATGCCATTGGGCCACACTGGCACGTGTTAGGGTCAAATGGAAATGTTACTGGTGCCTGCTCGAGCAAATCAATGAACAACGGGATGTCAAGTGATCAAGTGATATATTAGAGCAAGAATACAAGTTTTTTGGTTTAATATCCTTGATATTTTTTCTTGTACTTTAAATTTCTTAAATGTTATGTTTCACTCCTAACTTGGTCATCTTGGATGCCCCAAAATGATGTAAAAATAAATTTTTATATGAGGCATGAATCACGTAAGCACTAAAAGAATATTTGGCAATGTTTTGAATGAATGAAATGCATATGAGATGTTATGTTGCAAATAATAGCAGTTAAAAACTTCAATAAACTAGATTTTACACTTTTCCATAGAAGGCATTATATCTGGACAATAAACTCTGGAAATGGTTTAGGAGGTTAACACTTGAATTGAAAGTGATCTTGTATTTGTGGTGCCTGTTAATGATTACCCTTCATGCCAACCTTTTGCACTTTCATTGCATTTTTTATTTTGTCTCTTTCATCCTCTGTCTCCATTTGTAAATCTTAAAAATTATTTTAAGAGAAAATGTAACATATATTGTTAACTGAAAATTAGATTGCCATCTCCTATTTGAGATGGGCAGGAGGAAATATTCATATTTTCATATGCACCTGGTTTCTTTAAATTTAACTTGAATAGACCAAACTTATTTTTAATAGTATTACTCATGACATATTATATAATATAGAAAGGAAGCAATTTAAAACAGAATGAGAATTATCTTTTGCAATTTATGGAGAACTTTTTTATGAAATGTTTATAATTATAATATAATAGCCATATACAAAACAGTCTACACAAAGATATAGTTCAAACAAAGGCATTCATTTTTAAAGCAGAATCATAGTATATTTCTTTTAATACCTATTTTTTTACCTAGTTTTGCAAAAGTACTATCCTCATGAAGCTTTTTTTTTTGGTGCATGAAATGAGTGATTTTATTTTTAAATCAGACTGACGCACATTTTAAGCTACATTAGTTATTTTCTGACTCATTCATTTTGGATTATATTTTTGACTGATAAAGCACTTTATCAATCTTTCATAACAACAAAAGTTTCTGACTTTTTTTAACCCAAAAGAAAGTACTGGGACTAGAAATATTTTAGTTCTTTTAAGATTTATTTATTATAATTATTTTCTCCAATAACTGTATTGTCTGCTTTCATTATAGATGGTCTTATTTAAGTAAGACTTAAGATCATGTAACATAACTACTTTGAATAACGTACCTATTATAAAGTTGGAAACACCATGGAAACATTGAAAATAGTAGCAGAAATATATGGTTTATATTTAAATACCTAATTGACCTAAAGTTTTAAATGTGATAAATCTTCATAATACTCATCATTTAAGAAGTTCCTATTATAGCTTTTGGCATATTGGGGCCAGAGAGAGGATACAAGATGCATTTCCTTGCTTTGCACATAGGGCTAACCCCAGTTTGATCCTGGCACTATGCATAATTCCTTGAACACCACCAATAGTGATCTGAGCTCTGGGCCAGGAGTAATACCCGAACACTGATGCTTATGGACCATATAACAAAAATAAATAAATAAACATTATGCACCTTTAACTCAATTATTATCTATCAATACAAATCTAGAAAACCTGTGAATAAACATAATACAAATATATATACACATACACACAAATAGACTCATAATGATAAAATACATTCTCTACTCTACCAATTTTATCTTTTGATTTTAATAAATATCTATTAAAACATAAAGCTAAAAACTAAGTTCATAAAGAAATAGAATGCTTAGCAAGCTTGTACTTAAGGAAACATCCTTAAAGAGGAGCAGTAAAGATAGCATCTGCAATGAAACTAATATAAAAAGTTAAATTTTGACCCAAGTTCTTAACTCCTTATTACCCAAATTATTTTGCAAATTTTATAATTATTTTTCAAAATAGTATATTTTGAACATTGTTCAAAATAATCTCCAAAATAATTAATACTATCCCACTTAAGAGCTTTTGTTCTACAATAGTATAGTGATAGTATTATCATTGATTGTCCTAATGTAGAAATTGGTTATATAATATCACCTGAGTTAGATTTGTTCTACAACAGTACAATGATATTATCATTGGTTCTCCTAATGTAGAAATTGGTTACATAATGTTATCTGAGTTAGATCTTAAAGACAGTAAAGACAATTTTATGACCATTAAGCATATTGTAATGACTATATTGTATAAACCTAAAAAATAATATCTATTTAGAGGTCTATTGAGATAATCATTTTCATTTGTAATTTTACAATCCCTTTTTTTCTGGTCTATACTGATTTCTGTTCTTTAGCTCTTTGATATTTTGCTTCCTTCAAAGATAGCTCTATAAAATAGACAGCACTCTATGCTGATGCACTTCTGTATTATAAGATAACTAAAGGTTGATCTTTCATTATTTCAGTTACATGCAATCTGATACAATAAAATTACTCAGTGACATGCAAAGGGAATTACACTCTCATTTCTGAGAAAACCATGGTTCAATACACAGTTGCTATTCAGATAAATCTATCCATGTCTACATGTTATTAGGTACTAAATTACCTTTAAAATAATTCAGTAATTTAAAAAGTAGGAGACTTTTATTAAAGAATTTTTAGAGCAAAAAATAAGAAATGTAATTTTAGTACAGCAACCATTTCTAACATGAATTCACTGATCTAGAAAATTACTTTAATGCACATATCAATATACAAGCCAGTTGCTTATATTTCAGCAATTTAAAAAATCTATTAATTTCTTTTATGCTTCTAGTAAGATTCATAATAATATTAAAATCTTAATTGTTCCTCATTATTATTGTCATCCTAAAATAAAACTTTAATTAATAAGTATTATTTAATTAAACTTGAAATTGAAATACGTAATAGTCTTTAACTTCAGGTTTTATTCTTTTAAATTAGCAAATTAAATAGAAATTAGAAAATTATATGTTTAATTTTACTATGATTAAAAAATCAATCAGTATCCCTTGAATTTTAAAGTTCAAAATAACCAGTATTAATGACAGTTAATTTATGAAAAAGAATTAAGGAACTCTTCAACAAAAGGCGTTGGGAAAGTTGATTAGCTGTATGTGAAAGAAATTCAACTAGACCCCTTTCTATACCTTGGACAAAAAGAAGTTAATTCAAATATTGTTGAAGAAAACAGGCAGAACTCTAGGATACTGATCTCATAGATTTCTTTTGTAATATTGTTATTCATAACATTATTTTGTTGTTGTCTAGGGGAATACACTCAACTGGTACTCAGGACTTACTTTTGACTAGGGCATAGAGATTACTTCTGGGGCATGTAGGTGCCAGAGATCAAACTAGGGTAAGCCACCTACAAGGCAAGCCCTCTCTGGTTCAATATCATTCTCCAAACTACATGGCATAATGTTGGCAGAGATGGATACCAACTAAATTATTTCTGAATGGCTAGTTGAATAAAGAGATCATTTAAGACACAGTATAAAAGCCTCATTTTGTAATTTATTAGTTATTTCTTTTAAACGTACTATTATTCTTCATTTATATTGTGGATGTAATAATAAATACCTTGTGATTATTACTGGTTTTTAAACTTGAGTGGCTGTAGTTTATACATTGGAAAAAATGTAGCATTTCAATGTTAGCATGTGAAGTATTTTTAACTAAGTATTTGATTTTTTATATTTTACCAAATACTAAAAGAAATTGTTTTATTTATCAATAATGTTTATTTTAGCTTTTTTGCAATGATTCTTAGGTTAAAAAAGAAAGTGAATCCCAGAGAGCTTAGTCATATTATATTTCAAATATTGGGTATATATCTGTTAATTCTGAATTTTATGCTACTTAATATAGTTTGATTTGATATGGTTTTTGAATCGCAATTTAATTCATTCCTGTTTATTTGTTCCTCTGGTATAAATCAGGTTATACATTATTTATTCATGTTTCCTTTTAAAACCATCTCAAATTCAGTGCTTATTATATTTTCAGAATGTACATAAATATGCATATATTTTCTTTCTCTAAGTTTCGTCTACTTATGCAAATTTTCTATTTGTGTTTCGACATTATGATTTTCATAACTAAATTCTTTATGACACTTTTTCATGACATTCCAGCTATCTAATTGCATGGAGCGCATTTGCTATATCCTAAGCTCATGTTTTTTATGGTTACCTCTTTTCTTCTCTATTCCCATTTTCTTCACTAGTTTTCAGTGATATTTTTAAAATTTTGTTGCTTTATATCCCTTTGTATACATTTTAATTTTACATATGTGAGTAAATGGGAAAAAGTGAAATTTGTCCTATGAAATATTCCCAAAAAGTCACATTATTTAGGGGAAGAGTAAAAGCTCCTAGCAACTTTACCTTTAAATAAACCAGTTTATTGATAGCCTTTAAAGTTCTCAGAGCACTACTTAGAGAAGCCAAGATAGTTGAGTGGTAAGGCATTTGCCTTACATATATCTGACATGGGGTTGTTCCTCTAATGTCTGCCAGAAATGATCTCTCAGCACAGAGCCAAGAATAAGCCCTGACCTCTACTGAGTATGGCTCCCCACTCCAACCAAAACAAAACAAAAAGTGAATTATGGGCCCAGAGCAATAGGATGGCAGAAGAGTTATTTATCATGCACTTAGTCTATCTGGGTTCAATTCAGTCTGGTTCCATCCATCCGAGTTTGCCCCAGCCAGGTTTAGTCATTGGCAGGTTCCATCCGGACTGAGCACCACCAGGAGTAATCCCAGGAGTAAGCCCTGGAGTAAGGAGTAAGCCAGGAGTAAGCCCTGAGGACCACCAGGTGTGGCCCCAAACTGAAATTGATTAATGGTTTTTAAATAAAAACCAAGACAACTTTCTAAGATATCTACAATGTGAGGAAAAGTATACTCCTTTACTCACATAATTACTTAATACTTTATGTACTTACATAATACTTTACTTACATAATGCTTTAAAGTGGGCCAGCCAAAGACTAGGTGCTTGACTTCCATGTAGCTGTCCCAGTTTGATCCCTTGCACTACACATCCCTGAACACTGCCAGGGAGTGATCCCAGAGTGAAGAGCCAGAAGGAAGTCATGAGAACCACTAGGCGTAACAACTCCTCCTCCCCAAATAAATATTAAAAATAAATTAATAAAAACTCTTTGCCATAAGTTGAAATTTTTGTTTTTATAGTCCCTTAATATTTTTCATTTGCTCACCTCTCAGAAGTATATTTAGTGGCGGGGGCAATAATACAACACATAGGCACTTGCCTTGAAGGTGACTTACCCAAACACAATCCTTCATACCCCAAATGATCCCCTGAGCTCTGCCAGCAGTGGTTCCTGGGCTCAGAGCCAGGAACAAGTTCTGAGCACTGCTGATGTAGCCCAGAAACGGAGAAACAAAAAGTATTGAAACATTGCCTTCTGGTTTCTCTTTTCATTTGTTTTAATCTCACTAAAGCAAGAATCCTCCGTATAATGGACATGTTTCTATCCTTTTATAAACTCGGGTTCCTGAAACGTTTAGAGGATCACTATCATGTTGTTCTTAATGTTTCTGGTTGTCTTCGAATGTACCCCTCTCTTAACCAACTACCTAGCTTCCACATCTAATACCTACAACTATGTTTTCCACATTGACTCTAGATTTGACTAGACTTTTTTTCGCGATTGGGACCACAGAAAATTCCAGAGAGATGAGATGTGAAAATGCTCATTGAGCCATGATCTTGACACAGCAGCTAAAGAAATCTAATCCAGTTAGGACATGTTGCACTAAGAGAAGCCAAACAAAAGTGTTAGCTGGGAACTGGCTATATATTGTTAGCATGACTGAGATGAGGACAGTTATCCAGTAGATTTCAGTACAAATGTTTATATGACAGAACTGTGAATAATATAAAAAAGGTAAATAACCTATACACTACATTGTGTGGTAGTTTGCTAAATAGAATTAGTATCAAATACCGTTCATATCCATTTGTGTCTACATTTCACAGGGGCAACACCAATCCATTCTATTCCCTATGAAAATACAGCCAAAGTACTAGCGGAGAGAGCTCAAGGTTCAAGTCTATGCTCTGTATGCAGCAGTCCCAGGTTGCAACCTCCACATTATATGGTGCCCCACCAAAAGTGACTCCTACATTTTTAGCCCTGAGCAGATCTTCAACACCTGAATATGTGCTTCCTCCCTCCTTCCCACAGAAGAGGAAACAGGCTCATCTATTAGAGTTTTCTTTCCTTCGTAGCTCTAGATTTTACAGCTACTCACGAAACTCACATTTTAATACTATGACAATTAAATAGCATTGAAAACTTAGTGACTGTTTTTGATAACTTGATATACTCTAGAATTAACCATCATCTGTTCATTGGCAACATGGATATAAGTGTCTCTTTCTGAGGTTCTGTATTCTGCTCTTTCTTTCATATCTTACAGTATTTCTGATTGTCCTCTATGATGCACACATGAATTTATTATTGCATCTTTTATTTTATTTGTATTCTAATTAATTCTGAGCCTTCTGAAAGGTTTTTTGAAGTCTTCTTTCTGAAAGATAATACAGAGACTGAAAAGAGAGTCTATTTGTTGAGGTTTCTTTCATTATAAAAATCAAGAATTGTGTCTGTGATGGTTTCACTGAGACATAAAATCTCCGTCATCTTGAGTCCTTGTTTAACCAAAGACTGTTTGCACAGCTTGCAAAGAATACTCTTGTAGGAAATTAAATCTCTGCAGTGCTTCTGTCTCATGGCCATGTTTGCCAGCTATCTGGACCAGAATTTCTATTCCCATTTACAAAGCAAAGCAATACCCGTAGCTTCCTTGAAGGATTTAAAATACAGTCTGATAATTAGAACACAAAGGGGAAACATTGTTAAATGTTTGGCATTAGACATTTATGTGAATGAGTGTCTTTTCTACTCACACCTATTTAAGTGTTATGCCCGGGAAACATGTTAAAGTGCTGCCAATATTATTTTAGCTACTTATACTTTGCTACTGTGTTCAAAATGACATGCCCTTTCTAAAGTAATCATGGAAACAAATGAAAACAAGGTTTTTGCCAAGCAGTCACTCTATAGCCTTTGGAGTTGATTAAGTATATTATAGGACTTTGGTAATGCTGACCTTACTGAAATATGTCCTATCAATTATTACTCTATGGAGTGTTCTTATGAACTCTACAGCTTATTTTAATTATCATTTAACATGGCTTGCTTTATAGTGGGTGGTCGGTAAATAATGTAAGAATAAATGAAATTTACAAACCTTAAGTTATTTCTTTACAAACATTTTTAGATCTAGTCAGCAAGAAATATATCTTACTGTGCTATAATAAATGTGGAAAATACATAGTTTCAGGATATTAGAATTTTACTAAGTCTCTTCTATGACTTTTTTCTTTTTAAGTTAGTAAGTTCCTAAGAAGAACATCTACGTGCTTGCAGATAACAGGAGGAATTCAGACTTCTGAAATAAAATTTAAATATAGATGATAAATTAATATATAATCTAAAAACTTGGTTAACACTCCACAAGGCCAGTATAATTGAAAGTGAAAAGATTGAGGGAATACAGGGACAAGTTGTCACTGGAATTGAATCAGATTGCAATTGAAATTTAAAGCCCACCTGAACTTTATATTCCATAAAGAGTGCTCAGCTTAACTCTTTTCTTTTCCAAAATTGTAATAAAAACTTGATACAGTTTATTATGTTTTATTATTTATTTTAGGGTCACACCCAGCGTTACTCAGGGCTTACTCATCCCTCTTAGTTCAAGGATCAGGCCAGGGTTTATGGGGGGCCATACAGGGTAGTGGGAATCAAACTCAGGTTGGCCACAAGCGTAGGCAAGTTTTCTATTTGTTGTAATATCTCTTCATCCCCGACAATCACTAACTTTTAATATGAAATCTTGCATAAGTTAGGTGGTGTGGGTTAGAGAGAGAGTACAGTGGGTCAGGCGCATGCCTTGTATGCTGCTAACCTGCCTTCACTATCCAGCATCACATTTGTCCCCCCAGCACCTCCAGAAGTAATCCCTGAGTACAAAGCTGGTAGAAAATTCTGAGCACCAACTCACCCCATTTACATTAAATATACGAAAATATTTATTAAAGATAAATAATTTTGCATTTTATATATTCAGACTTTCTTTTTTTAATTTTTTAAAATATTAAACACATTCAAGTACTAAGATTATGTGTCTAGGAGATTTGGTGCTATGAAATGCAGACAGGTTTATAGGGTGTTGGCTAAGTGAAGTAGAAAATGCAGAAAAAATAAGCTATTAAAATAGCTTAATAACAGTTCAAAGCACTTGTGACCACTATTTATGGATAAAAGCGTACCCTACATCTCACCAACCCTTCTGCTTCTGATTTGGCACACATCCAAATGTCTGCTGTGTTAACATTTGCTCCTGGGAGGAGATGAAGGAATAAAGGTCCATAAGGTTTCCATTGGCCCAGATAGTAGAAACATCTGCTGGATTCATGAGCAGCTTGCTGGCCTAAGTCAGCAGGGAGAGTTGATGCTTATCAACCCTGCCATATGAGTCGATATTTCCTGTGCCCTGGGGCTGCACAGGCTTAATCAAGAGAAAAGAGGAAACACATTTCCCATCAACATTTCCTCATCAAATATGCACTATTTTTTAAAAGTACTACCATGACATTACAAATTATCAGTTTAGTATTAAGGAAAAAAAATTCTAACACACAGCAGAGTTTATTGGATTACCTTATAATTAATTAGATCATTTTAGTAATGATGGATTTCATGCATTTAGAAATGTGCATAGAGAGGTCTAACCCTTAAACTTGAAAATTGATTATTGTTCTCAATAAGAAAAGTTTATAAGTATATTATGTGCCATTCTGTTTTTATTATCAAAGTTTCTTGGATTGACAACTTTGAATTTTCTAGCCTATAATCATATCAATTGTGATATGATTGTATTCCACTTCCTGATAACATGGTCCCCAATATGGCAATGTCTTTACAATCATTTTCTAAGTCTAGACTCGTCACTTTTCAGTGTCTGAATGCTGAAAAATATAAAATTAGAAAAATAATAAAATTTAAAAACTTCAGAAGATCTCAACATTTAAGCAGTGAGAAAATTTTAACATTTAGGCAGTGAGATTTGGCAGTTATTAATAAACTATCAGTGTTCTATATATACATATATACAAATAGAGAAACGCATAGCTAAATCTATCTATCATAGTACTTCCTTTAGTTTTCAGGTTCAGCAAGTACATAAATGTACAACTTGGAAATGGAAACATTTTTGCTACCCATATTGTATGTGGAATTTATGAAATATTCCAGATTTTATTAGATGTATTCTAATGTCATTTTGAGAGTAGTTTCAAGAACGAATAATTTGACAGAACTACTATTATTGGAAGTCTTGAGCAGACTAGAAATGTTAATTTTTGTTAAGCTGATATTTAGTTGCTGTATTCAATTTTCTATAGCAGTACAAAGTACTTGTTTTCATATGTGTAACAATACATATTAGACCCATCAAGAAGTACTAGAAGTTTGTTTACTCAGTCTTAAAATGAATATGTGCCAGATTACCAGCAACTAGCAGAGTTTTTGTGACTTCTTAAAATGCTGCTGAATATGCAGAGTTCTTATTAAGATTAGACAGTTTATATGGGCTATTTCAGCTGAGAGAATCCTGCATATCGGGTCTATTCAGACTTCATACCTTGCTGTTCAATCTTCTCTGAGTTATGCCATCAGCTGCCATTCTCTGATACAAATAAATCTATTAATTCTGATAATTTGTTACTCATTATATAGTCTCCACAAAGACATGTAGCTGCTTTTGCATGGTATTCTTTTCAGTCATTATTTATTTAAGATCCTATGAATCTAAAATATATAATAAAGAATTATTTGAATAACAAATAACTTGATTCAAAAAAAGTCAGCATTTTGGTATGTTCTAAGACTTGAAGAAATGGTAATAATCAACTTTTTATTTTTTTTTGGGTCACACCCAGCAATGCTAGGGTTACTCCTGGCTCTGTGCTCAAGAATCACTCTTGGCACTGTGTAGGGGACCATATGGGATGCCGGAGATTGAACTCGTGTCGGCTGCATGCAAGGCAAATGCCCTATCCACTGGACTATTGCTCCGGCCTCAACTCTTAACTCATTATTTTCTCAATACTGTTGTAAAGAGACCACTGATCTCAGTTATATAGTTATTATGCCCAGTAATCTTTTTGTGACCGTCTTCCCCAGACAAGCATTTTATTGGGGGGGGGGCAGGTAGAGAAGTCACACCTGGTGGTGTTCAGTGGTTTCTCCTGGTTCTGCACTTAAGAATTACTCCTGGCCTTGCTCAAGGGGTCATATGTGATGCCAGTATTGAACCCAGTTTGGTAGCATACAGGGCAAAAACTCTACCTGCTGTGTTATCGCTCTGGTGGGCCAAAAACATTCTTAAAACTTGTGAAATACAATTAGCTGCTAAAAATCTTAACTTTGTTAATTGTATTGAAGGTTGATTTCAAAAGTTTACATGTAAAATATCCCATGCATTATTGTTTCCCTATCAACAAATTGAAAATATAGCTAGTCCCCAAAGTTTATGTACGTAAGAAATTAAATTCTTCTCTGTCTTATCAGAAGTACAATTATTTGAGCTAACTTATCTGTACAGATCTATACAAAATATCAAGTTTGTTCATTTTAATATCATCCCACAGCAGTTTCCACTTGCTTTCATAAGGCAATGTTGCCCCAGATCTAATGTGGCACTACAAAGAACTTGAACATCAAAGCATGTAAACATAGACAAGATGGGTGAAATCAACATTAATGACATCTTTGTGCATTCAGAAGTGATCAAACGGTGAAAAACACATCCTATTAACCACCGTGTTATTACATTTTTTCTCAAAAGCAGTTTGTTCCTTCAGCACTATTTCAAGTTGACACATATGTTACAACATATCGATCAAGACTTAAATAATTGAGGAATATCATTTTAAACAGGATGTGCTCAAAGTTGTTATTCTGAACACATTTTCTTATGTTCATAATATATACTTACTATGTTAAACATAATATTCGATGCCTATGAAAAGAAAAAATTATGTTTATATTTCTGCCACCAAAGAAATGTTTATCTGAACAAAATTTTTCCTCATGTTCTTTTTTATTTCTTTTTTTAATATCTATGATTCTAGTTTTATTATTATTTTTTCATATTTTTTTATTTTTACAATTACAAAGATATACAGTTAAAAAGTTCATATTTGGGTTTTGGTCATACAGTGTTCCAGCACCCATCCCGCCACCAGTGCCCATCTCCCACCATCAACGTCCCCGGTTCCCTCCCCTTCCCCCAGCCCTCCTCCATGGCAGGTTCTTTATTTCTTTCCCTTTCTCTCTCTTTCTCTTTTCCTTCCCCTCAAGACTATGGATTACAGAACATACATTAAAGGGATGTCATGTGTATCTTTTTGCCTCTATTTAATGCTCAGTTCTAGATTGGCATTAGTATCCTCGACAATTGTTAGCACACTGTTCCATTTTCTGTTTTACCTAGCCTCTGACTCTCACGTTAAAAATGAATTTGGACCTCTGTCTAACACCATGCACAAAAATCAGATCCAAAAATCAGATCAAAATGCATTAAAGATCTCAATACCAGACCTGAATCCATAAAGTACATTGAAGAAAACTTAGGAAAAAACCCTCCACGACATTGAAGCTAAAGGCATCTTCAAAGGTGAAACATCACTAACAAAGCAACTAGAAGAAAAGATAAACATATGGGACTACATGAAACTAAAAAGCTTCTGCACCTCAAAAGAAACAGTGACTAAGATACAAAAGCAGACCACAGAATGAGAAAGAATATTATTTGAACAAATTACTTAAAAGCGTAATAATTTTGAAGGGCAAGAGTTGTTTTGTAGTTACTTTAGATTCTTCACTCAGTAAACACTTCAGGGACCAAACTTGCTAGACTTGTGCTAGCAAGTGCCCTTACCTACCCACTGTACTATCTCTCCATACACTAAACAATAGCAGTATTTTCATTTTCCTTATATAGCCTGGCAAGCTACCTGTGTAGTATTTGATATGCCAAAACCAGTAATAATAATAGACCTCATTCCCATGACCTGAAAGAACGGTTTGAGGCTCTTCATGTTCCTGGAGTGAGCAGAGTCCTTTGGACTGTACTAGCATGCAAACAGGGACAAATGGAGATGTTACTGATGCCTGCTCAAGCAAATTGATGAACAACATGAAAACAAGTGATACAAGTGACAAGTGATATAGTTTCTAAAACAATAATCCTTTGTGGTTGCTTTCTGGACCACTCCTGGCAATGCTCAGGAGTTATTCCTGGCTGTACACTCATGAATCACCTGGCGGTGGTGGCAAGACCACATGGGATACGAGGGATCAGCAATGTGCAAGGCAAGAACCTTAACATCACTCTGGCCTCAAGCAATAGCAATTCAAATCTGTGCACAAGTTAATATAAATTTGTACTTAAAATGGATGTACTATTATCTACAGGACAAAATAAAACATGTATGCATCAGTTTCTTTCACTTTCTGGCATGGTTGAGGATTTTCCTAATGACTTCAATTTTGAAGAATTCCCCTTACCCATTCTCTATTTATTGATTTATTTTCCGATAGAAGATTGATTCCTGTGCAGTCAGCCCTATATTCTTCACCCTGTCTTGATAAGAGTCCTACCATCTGTTTGTCCCTTTCCAGAATACTACCTTCAGGTGGACGTCTCAATTTAGAATTCAGTTACATGATTTAGGTTCACTGTGAACTAGACAGTGACTGTGGTCATAAATTTATTTTCTCTTGAAGGCTACCTCTCCAATGTTTATCAGTTAGCAAGCACAGCTAGTCAGTTCTAGATCTTGTTTAATCAGCCAGAAAGCCATATTCTAGAAGAAAAAATATTTTATGAACTCATGATAATTGTCATTTAAATCTGTTTCTAAGTTAATGTTTAAATCATTAATCTTTTGTACTACTACCAAGATATGCAGCTTTCTTTTCATTCTAAATGCATTGCTTTTTATTCTTCTACCACACAATATGTGATTATTTGTAGAAAAAAGTAATGCTGTAAATATAAATGAAAATATGAGGAAATTAGCTTTTCATTGAAAAAGTACTTGTACTGTTTTTGTTGTTTTAGAAGACTTGAGATACTTTGTGAATGATTCATAATAATAAAATAAATTGTATTTTAAAAACTATACAGATTGAAAAAATAAATAAAAAAGTTAAAACTGTACAGATTGGAAGTTAGGTATATTTGTACTTAATCTAAGTCCAAGTTATAAGAACAGCATTTTGCTTATCGTACATTTTGGCAGGTAAATAAGCATCAAAGCAAGCAAAGAAAGTATTGAACTCATCTGGAACGTATATAGGTTTTTAAAGTATTGCTAATCTTTATAATCAGAGTACATTTTTAGATATGCTAAAAGCTATACAGCTACTAAGAACATAAGGCATTGGTAAATCATTTCCAGGATGCCTTATATGTTTTCTGAAGCTTACACTTTTATAATTGAGGAAAATATAAATTGTGTTATAAAGCTATAAATTAATAAGAGAAATTGAGAACTATAATTTAGGTAAAAATATATGGGATACATATCATAAAGAAGACTAAACTATCCCCAATATTTCTACCTGCATTGTAAATTTTTTCAGGACCAGTTTTGATTCTGATAAATCAAGAATTACCTCTAATTATCAATCCTATTGTAGACACAGCAAATGATAACTAGTTTTGATATGTTATGTAGTTAATTGGGTCACCTCATAGTCATTATTTATGTCAATTGGAAACAATTTTGCTCTTTTCTCATAAGTTTTTTGGTCTGCTTTGAGTGTTCATAAAAACCTATTTTCATCCACTGGGAAAGAGAAAAAAGATGGGATTTTTCTAACAGAATTATGATTCTTTAGGTCAAGAGCTGTGGGTTCCACTATATATCTGACAGAGCCTTTTGTCACGGAGTAGAAGCCAACAAAGGACTAGTGCCAGAGTTTGGATACACGAGAGTTCAGCTGCAGGAATTGGGAGCAGATAGGGTTGCTCACAATGGCCAGAGTGAACACCAGGATCTGGTCTACAGGATTGTAAGTTTAGACCCAGCCAATTTGGCACGGTTACACTTGATATCAGAAGGAGAAAGTCCTTCCAACCTTTCCTGGCCTTGCAAGACCCACTGCCCGCCAGCTTTGTTTCTTCCCTGCCTTGGTCTGGCAGAGGCAATGGAACATGGATCTCCCAAGTGCTTCCTGTCTCTATGGAAACTGGCAAGCAGCACCAGACTGATGGCCATGTTCCATAGAGCTGGGCAAAGGGGTGGCACAGAAGGTGGACACCAGGTGTTATACTCTACAAGGCAAACTGAATTCTGAACGGATGAAATATAATCAAAGAAAAATAAATTATATGTGGCAACCTAGGAAAAGAGGAAACTTCAAGTTTTATATTATTCTTATTTCAGACTAGGCTAAAGCTAGCATTATGATCAGAAAGATGGTGATTTTAAATATTTGAAAGAACAGAAGGATATTTCAAAGCTGGAAAAATTTTATTAATTACCTTTTTTTACCCTACCTTTCTCACATGACAGTGTATTCACAAAACTATGCTTGAGAATTATGAACATGCAATTGGTGACATTTTTGCTTTTCAATCCAATCGTGTTTAGTATGCAATATGTTTCAGTCCATTCAACATCCTGAGCTGCAACTTTCAGATTAGAAGCTTATTTGTTTAGAATGTCTTCTGTAATTTAGTGGAAGTAATAGCATGCTGTGTGCATTTAGATATATTTTTAGATTCTAATTTAAGCAATGAGAATAATCTTGAAGTTTTGAAGTTTTAAGTTCTTTGTATACATATTCTCAAACCTATTGATGAAACATATGTGTGGAAGATGCAAATTATGAAGCGAAGAGAGAGACAGAAAGACAGACAGAGACAGAGAGACAGAGTGACAGAGTGAATGAGAGAGAGAATAGGAAAGTGAAAATCATGGAGTCTAGGTTATTTTTTATTTTATATAAAATTGATTTGCTCACTTCTGTTATTTCTTTTGAAGATTATATTTAATAACGTTTATTTTATTTTGCATCCATTGAGCTATTTATCACATCTGTACTTTTCATAATCAAAATACGAGTCTCAACATTTTAATATGGGATCATGTTAGAAGAAACATATATTTTAACGCAAGCCAAAACAGTTCAAGTAACAAGTAAGTTTATGGAATTAATAATTTTTTAGGGTGCAATCACAGTTTTCTGAAATATAGTATATCCCAACAGAAATTAAAAATATGGTAGTTTTATTTTGTGATGATTGTACACTTTCTTTTTTTAAATTATCTTAAATTCATTTTGTTTCTTATCTTTTTAATTTTTGTTTTTGTTCCTATTCACTGTTTTTAAATCTGGGTGTTTCAGATACATTAGATTATTTTCAGGAATGAACAGGAGTCCTTAGATCATTTTCAGGAATAAGCCACTCCCCCATACACACAGTTCCTGTTAAATAGTAAAATTTGATCAATCAATTTGGAAGATCACTGACCTCAGATGTGCATTGCTTCTACCTCTGCATTTGTGTGTATGTGTGTGAACACACAAACATTTAGATGCGTATTGCTCTTAGTTAGAAAGCAGTCAGACAGTGTGTGCTGAGCCGCTGTGGTGACTCACATTTATCGTTTGAGCAAGAAAAGGGATGGAGAGAACCACTGCCTTTACTCGTTACTAGTTTAGGAGGTAGCACGGCTTGACTGATGCCATTTTGGGAGTCAGAGGCCTGCTTTACGTCAGAGTTTAGTATGAATCTGCCTGTCTGCTCTCTTGCAGAACTGCGGAACTCAAGCATCACTCTTCATAGCTTTGTTTACTGCTTCTCACTGCTAGTGGCATGTTACTCTCTGTCAACAGGTTCAAGCAGACCAAATCTTAGAATGTTCTTCTTTGTGCCCTGTGGGATAGTCAACTAGCTCTTTTGTGGACAGGCAGCGCAGACACTGTGACATATGTGAGAGGCAGACGATGCTTATCTTACTGAAGTTCGCAGTCAAGACTCAGTTCATTTGATTTTGAATTTGGTAATACCTAAACAAGAAAGTTTGAAACTGTTCCTTCTCTAAGTATATGCCATACTAAACATTAAAGAAATATTGGCCTCTCCTTGTTCTGTTATTAGATTAGACCAGGTGAATGCTCTTCTTGGGATATTGAATATTTATTCATTAAAGTGTTTTCATAGGATTAATTTAGCAAATCACTTCTGTATACTGCCAAAATGGACCTACATGCTTTTCCATTATTGACTCTAGTTAGAAATAAATAAATTTAGTAATAAGTAAACTTAATAGTTCAAAAACACTGTCCATAGAATAAAGAAAAAAAGATAATAAGGGTAAAGAAGTGTTGGAACAATATTAGAGAGAGAAGAGAAAAAAAGAATTGATGAACAGATTCGAACTGTGTAAAAATCATTTCATGTGCAGAATTATACTGCTTTGTAAATGGTTTATAGGTTTTTCAGGACAGGGGAAACTTACTGATGGTTAAACTGCGTGCAACATTCCCAACAGAATACATGAAGAATGACTTTTTCTTAGTGAATTGCTTGTAAATGTTCAACCATTGACTATTAAGAAAAACCATTTACTTGGTGGTTCTTGCCAATTTTCACAGTGAAAATACTCCTACGGTGATCAATTTCAAGCTGTCATTCAGCAAGAAGTGGGAAAGTAGAAGTAGAAGAAAGTAGAAAGGCTCCTGTAGAATGGTGCAAACCAGCTTTAGAATGTCCCTGATTGTGTCTTTGAAATTATCAACCCCAGATTTTTGCTTCTTGTATAACCACTTATTTAGTTAGAATTAAGTTTAGTTTTTTTTTCTTTAAGTAGCTCTGTGGTTAGGAAAGTCAGGTCCTGAGATAAAGCATAAGATACTTAAAAACTATTGCTGCATTTACTCATTGTGAGATGTCCCCCATCTTTCTTTTTTGGAGGTAGGGCTGGAGAGTGGGAGTCAGGTGGAGTTTGGGAGGCACACTAGGTTATGATCAGATCTTAATCCTGGCTTTGTGCTCAGTAATCACAAATGTCCATGCTTGGAGGACCATAGGCAGTGCTTGGGACCAGAGTCTTCTGTGACTAAAGCAACTATCTTGAACCCTATAGGATCGCTCTGGCTCCAAATCTTCTAAAGAATAGAAAGTTATTTTTTTTTTGTTCATTTTGCTTGTTTTTTCATCTTGGGTTGGGAGGAGGGTATACCCTACCTTGCTCAAAGCTAACTCCTGGTTCTGTGCTTGGTATGATGGAGATGCTCAGAAGACCATATGCAATGCTGGGAATTAGTAAATTTGGCTGCGTGCAGGGCAAGTGACACAACCTCAGTAATATACCTTTGGCCCTACCTTCATCATCTTTAAGGTAGAAAAGACATCAACGTTCTCTTGAGAAATTAAATTATTGACACAGGAAATGTACTCATTATTTCGCATAGTGCACTGTGAAAGTTTACTTAAAGGTGGTAAAAGGTGAAAATGGATGCTAATGCATGGAAAATTAATCAGCAAGGCAGGCTAAAATCTATTGCAGATGTCTAAAAGGCTTTAAGTAGGTATTGTTGCTTAAGATCTTGTACTAAATAATCAAGAAAGCTCTTTATATTCTGCTTATTCCATTGATTTTTCAAAACTTTTGAAGTGTAAATTTGGCACTAGTTTGTCCTTTTTGGTCCCATTTTGGGTGTTAGCAATAATTTTTGAGGTCTCTGAAAGCACATATGCTATACCTTCATATTCCTCATAACTTTTGAACATTTTACTTTGCCCCTTCATTTTGATTGTGAACAAGTTTAGGCAACCTAAGTTACTCAGTTCATTCCACTATAACATTATCCCTACATAGGCCAGACACTTTTCTTTGTTGTTTATTTCATTTTGAATACCTAGCACCTGATGAGAACTTTACAACATGCTATAGGAACTTAAACAATGTAGATGATTCAAAGATAAGTAAAAATGTCTACATTGCCTTGCCTCTTAAGGGATAACTATGTTAGTACAAATAAAGGAAATGAACACAATATGAGGAAGAAGAAAAGTGCAATGCCTTAGAGCATAACCAGCTTCAAAAACTTCAAATTGGAAACTGTCTTTTAAATCACTTCATAAGTTAGGAAAATTAGATGAGTACTCTAAAGTAAAGAATGCTTTAAACTTTTCCAGAAGAATTATTTTTCTCATTTTATTTTTTTTTGTAGGCCGTACATAGCTATGTTGAGGGCTTACTCCTAACTCTGTGCTTAAGGGTCATTGCTGATTGTGTGCAAGGAACCATATGTGGTACCAGGGACCAAACTTGGGCCAGTAAGTGCAAGACAAGGGTTTAGATGCTCTAACATTTCCACAGTCCTAGAAAATTATTTTATTCAAGTTTTTAATTTTGGGGATTGGGGCTACACCCAAATGTGATTAGGACTTACTCCTGGCTCTGTGCTCAGGTGTCACTCCTGGCAGGGCTCAGGGAATGATAACCCATACCTGCAACCAAACTCATTCAGGTGCATGCAAGGCAAGTTCTCTTCCTGCTTAACTATCTCTCGACTGCCAGCCCTGAAATATTATTTTAAAATAATCGGCATGCAAAAATATGATCAATGCACTTTAGAAATTGTTAAGGACACAGAAATTTTAGGAGTGAAAATTATGTGTATTGGACCACACCAAGACTGTCTTCTGCATTATCACACATATGTTTAATGTATCTGATTTTTTCTGGTCTTTCTAGCAAGTTTTTATTCCCTTATGCATCTTTTAAATGCTGATTCATACAGTGCAAGCAAGGCATACTTCTAATTACCTCAAGCATGTGTTTGATGCATATATTGAACAGGAATCTGTAATTCAGTAACCTAGTCACTATTTTAATTGGGAAGATTATTAATTTTCTTGGAAAGATTGCCCAAGCTTAAATTTAAAGATGAACATGACAAGGAGAGTTAAGAGAGAAAAATAGCAACTAACTTAATGCTCTCTCCAGGGTCTAACCAGATGTAAAAAGCAATTCAAAGCCTTGGGAAGATACACTGCCTACTACACTAGGTTTTGAATTGATTTTATAAATCACATATCCTAAGGGTATTTAGGATTAGTATATTCTCCACATGGGTTTGTACTCTACTGGGAAAAACTAAATTATTTGACTGCAGGGATTTTAGGTGTCAGATCCCAGGGAACTGAAGTCATAGTAATTTAAAGTCAGATTCAAAGTGGAGAGATGATGGGAAACTGGTTTAATGACTACCTAAAAGTACAAGGAGTAGGTGTGCTAGTGAAATAGCAAGAGGGCCCCACCCCAAAAAAAATAGATATGTTAGTTTCTTTTTTTCTGACCAAAAAAAGTTAGACTAAACTAATTGTCAAAAGCAACTCTAAATAGGATATTTAAGTGCAGCACGTTCTCTCTTAGTCAATTTTAATTAGTAATTTATGAGAACAGAATTTAGTGAGGTATGTAATTTAAAGTTTTGTTGTTGAAAATCCTCATTTACTTTTTTCATTGCTGTTTGACTCACTCTTAAACAAATGGTGGTCTAGTTACTATGCCCTAGCAGCTTTTATGGAAAAATTAAGAATAAAATGGTGAACTTTCAGAACAAACTCCAAATGGTTCGTTGACTCTGTTTCACCAAGGCAAAAGCACTTAACCTCCCAGTGTCAGTTTCCCCATCTGTGAAATGAGAAGGATACTATTTTCTTAGGGGGATGTTTTAAAAATTATTTGCAAATGTAGTGGATGAAATTGTTGCAAGCATCACTGCTCTTTTTCCATGTCTTTAAAAAGAGGTATTGTTATTTGTGTCCCAGCTGATAGTCAACCTGTCATCTGAGTTCAACTATATGTATTTGTTAGCACTTGAGAGCTTTTTTATTTCTCAAGGAAACCCTTCCACCCCTATATTGTTCAAGTTATGTGTTGCATCCATACCTGGGAGTCCAAGCTATGTTCTTACAATGTATCTTACAATTAGTCTGAATTTCACATTTATGACCTTTAAGTCTGATATTTCTGGTAATTATGCCTCTCTTATGTTAGCTCATAATTTTATGGATGTGTTTTCTTTACCCTCACCTCACTTCGTAAGATTGATATTTCTCCGTGTTTCTTTACCTGAGGTCACCTCTGAGCTGAAGGCTAAGCACACCCCACTCTGGCTCCTATTGGCTTTCAAATCAACTATTAAAGAACTTATTCCAGACATCTATTAGCCTCAGTTTTAAAACTCCACCCTATAAATTACTGGGAGATATCCTGAGGAGTTGCTATAGTGATTCGGAGAGGATGACATTGAAAGACAAAACCACTGATACCAGATTTTTATACTTGATAGACTTAATTATATAATGTGGTCATGAACCTCTGTGCTTGTGCCATTTAGATCTGGGAAGAAAATTCCCCCTTCAGGCTCTTCCATCTTTTATGGTGCCAATCAACAGGCTTCTTGGTAATAAGATTCGTTATGCCAATAGCTTCAGCATAACCTCAAGTGGTGCTTGTAGTAATGATAGAATCATTACAAAACTATTGAAGAAAAGGAAAATACATTTCATGGGTGTGATTATGTCATCATAATGTTCTTGCATATGTAAATTGCCCTTGACTTAATGAACTACTTTGCTCACATAATAGTATTTTAACCTGGCTCTAGAAAGTCATTTTTCACCCATGTTGATAATCGTTACTAGACTTGGCAGAACTCATTTCCAGGTTATCTTGCTGAAGTTACATTAATGAATAATCTTTTCATGTGCATGGATTTTGTTTTAACTATTAGAAGTGCTGTATTAAGTAAAGTTATTACATGAATTATTTTAATTAATTGGTATGGTGCTTAGGAAAATAAAAATCTTGTTTACATTCTAACGATATCCAAATTGACAGGGGTCACTTTTGGAATAAGTTTTTTCTTTATTACTAAAAGATATTTTCTTGCAGAAAAAATCAAGAAACTGTAGAAAGGAACAAAAATATTATTATATTATCTCTATCTCTAAAGTAGTTTAACGCATAGTAAAAAGACTAGTAAAATCTTTAATATTTACTAACAATACTAGAAGGTAAACATTTGTAAAAATTTTGGAAGAATACTTATATTGTTTTTTCAACATATTTCGTATTTCTAAAACCAGTTATGTGTACTAGAAACCCTACTAAAACATGTCTTTTTTAAATTGTTTTTATTAGAAATAGAATTTACAGTTTTGGTATCCATATCTCATAGAGTTTATTCAGGATTATAAGAACTACCAGGGAAATATGTTATGCACTTACTTTGCAGTTGAGAAAATTCTATTAATTCAAAATTATTCTAGGGACTTATCTTCAAAGATAACCAGGTCTAGCATCACCTAATTAATGCAAGTCCAGAGGAAATTAATGATAATCATGCTACTATTTGAATATGATTTTCTATGTTTGCCTAAATTAAAAGGACTTCTGGAAAGTGTAAAGTAGACCTAAAGACAAATCAAAACTGTTTTCTTCTAATGCAAGTATTTTTATTTTGCTTTCAATCTTTATAGAATACCTTGGTTTTTGTAGTTTGTGTGATGTAAATGTTGTTTGGAGTGGAAACTTAGATTTAGTGTCACTCTTGGGAAGTTAACCATTTTATAACTTTTATTTAATCAACATTTTCTTTAATCCCCTTTCAGGCAGCCAAGGGCAGTTTCCACTAACACAGAATGTAACGGTTGTTGAAGGCGGAACTGCAATTTTGACCTGCAGGGTTGATCAAAATGATAACACCTCCCTCCAGTGGTCAAATCCAGCTCAACAGACTCTCTACTTTGATGACAAGAAAGGTGAATAATTTTTTTATTTTAAATGTTTTAATCATATTCCAAAATGTCATAATTATAATAAATTTATTTTTCTGAGATGATTCAAATTATTCCTTGTGATTACCAAACTGCTGCTGCTTGTATTTAAACATGCTAAATATTAAATGCTTTAGTTTGCAAGTCATAAACACTAAAGATAACCTATGTCAACTTTTTTAATAAAATAAACAGTTCTAATTTTATTTCAGAAGTAGTTTTATACTTTCTGTCCACAGTCATCTTGGCTACAGATACTATACTCTTACAGTCTTGCAGTCTGTGGTTGTCTTGTGTGTTGCTTGAATATTTTACCTAGTATAATAATGTGTCATTTTATTAATTTGCATGCATAATTTAATGTATTTAGAAGATATTCTACTGGTAATACTTTGTAATTTTATTCTCATAAATTGTTCTTAAAAATAAGAATTGTAGGGGCGGGGTGATAACACAACTGGTAGGATATTTGTCTTGCACATGCCAAACACGGGTTTGATCCCCAGCATCCCAGGAGGAATCCAGAGTGCAGAGCCAAGAGTAAACCCCTTAGTATCACTCACTGCCAGAAGTAATCCTGATTGTAGAGCCAGGAGTAATCCTGAGTGCAGAGCCAGGAGTAATCCCCTGAGTATCACTGGGTGTGACCAAAAAGTAAAAATAGAAAAAAAGAAAGCAAGAATTGTACTATTGATTCATGTAATATGTGTAAGTAACACAATAATTCCAAGATAAATTCAAACTACATATGAGACTGCATTTATTTAAGTTGGACTGTACTTCATTACTTCAATATAATTTTTAATATGTGTTATAAGCTTTAGGGTAAGGAAGTAACTTTATATAATAAAAATATGGAACTTTTGCTTTAGAGAAATTTAAATTATATAGGATACAGATATCTTTATACTATCTACATAGCATGGTGTTAATATCTGGATTGGTGATAAATTTGTGAGGAAAACAGAAAGAAAGATTGAAATCAGTGCGATTCAAATAATTTTATGTAATCAGAGAATCCATTAAAAGTACCTATTTCCTTAAAATATACTGTGTCATATATTGCTATAGTTTTTCCTTTTTGAAGTAATTTCGTTAAAATGAAATATTCATTTAAACCAGTGGTTCCCAAAGTTAGTTGGGCAACTGCCCCTTTTTAAAAAAAAGACTATGCTGGTCCCACCTCCATATATATCAGTAATCTACCTCACTACCTTGTTTAAGCAATATAAACAAAAAGAAACAGAAATTGTTCAGCTCAATTGCATCTAATAACACAACTAACTCCTAACACTCCCAGTGCCCTTGGAGATGGTATGAGTTCTTATTGGAAAGACTGACTTAAACTTTATAAGAAAGATTTGATTAAAAATATACTAGGGTTCTAGGGGCGGAGCGATAGCCCGCGGGGAGGGGTGCTCCGCCGCGGGGTTTCCTGAGTGCGAGCCGGGTCCCCTGAGCCGGGGTGTGGCCCAAAAAAAAAAAAAAAAAAAAAAAAAAAATATATATATATAATATATATATATATACTAGGGTTCTAGAAAGATAGTATATCAGTGATACATTTTCCTTGCTTGTGGCTGAGCCGATTCTGATCCCCTGCACTTCATATGGTTCCATAAATAGCACCAGAAGTGTTTCCTTATCATGGAGTTCTTCAAGGCACAGGGAGAGCTATAAGAAAAGTGCTCAACCTTGCAGGTCTGAGTCTATGAGGTCCACAATAAGGCTATGTTGTCCCATATGCCTAGATTGTGTTTGGCATCTCTAGTTTACCTTGAATCAGAGACCTTGAACATCATAATAACAACGAAGTTCAAAAGAATGGGAAAAATAAAACAGGAAATAGGAGCTATGGGAGATGGGACATAGGCTAACATGTTTCTGTTGCCAGTGTCTGATTCCTATTCAATCCCCAGCATGGCATGGTCTTTGGAGCGCTGATGGATATGGCGTTTAGTGTCTCTTTGCATTGCTGTGTGGCTGGTAACCCTCAGGAATGCAGGTTCTGAGCAGTGCCTCTATTTCAGGCCTTTGACAGCATAGACATTTAGGGTTGTTGGCAGTGAACAGATAAATATAGGTAGATTATGTGTAAAATAGGTAATTTGTAGACATACAGACCAAGAGGATAAATAGTAATGTAAACTTGATGTTTATTAATTTAGAAACACTGCTTCTTTTCTTAACCACTGGATTTAAAGAGATAATCTTATTTTAAAGTGTGATAGTTCCAATGAGAAATTTGTCTCAAACAAATGTGATTTTTTTTTATTATATTCACTGTATCACTGTATCACTGTCTTCCCATTCATCATCAATTTGCTCAAGGGGACACCAGTAACATTTCCATATGTCCTTTCTCATGCAAAGTAAAGCCCAAGGGCACCTGCTTGCTCCAGGAACATAAAGAGCCTCAAACCATTCATCAGGTCATGGGAATGAGGTCTATAATTGTTACTGGTATTTGGCATATCAAATACGACACGTGTAGCTTGCCAGGCTCTTCTGTGTGGGTAGCATACTCTTGTAGTCATCTCTAAATCCAGCATTTATTGATGAACTGCGCGGCCGCTTGCGGGCCGGGCTGTGATAGGCTGGTCTGCTGGGTGGAGTTCTGACAAGAGGGAAGTCCAGATGTGGAAAATGGAGGCCCTCATGGAGTGGGGGTTCATCTGACTTGTTGCGAGGCTCTGCTGGGGTGGCAGGCCAGGTCTAGAACCCACCATCCTTCCCGGGTGCCTCGTGAGCAGCTGGGCACAGGGAGAGCCAGTAGCATGGTCTGACATAGAAAAAAGACTGGGGAGTGAAGAGCCGGAAGTAACCCCTGAGAATTGTCAGATGTGACACCCCCAAAAAAAAAAGAAAAATGAAAAAGACTTGGCCCCCTGGGATGAACATGTTTTGTCATTGCATCCTGCACAAATATAATAATGATGGCCACTATGTAAGAAATATGAAACTGCTTTTTTAAGGTGATCTCTGAGAGTTTTGTTTATGGTGACACCTACAATTGTAAGGTTAAATCCTCAGGCAAAACAAAATCTATACAAAAAGTCTTTGCCTTTTCTTTTTAGTGATTTTCTAAATTCTCCTCTCCAGATCACCTAAAACTAGAATTGATTCAATGTATTTCAAACTAATGAATCTTCCCTGTATAAAATAGATAGCAACCTTTAATACGAGATTTGCCAAGACTTGAAAATAAGGTGGTTCCTCTTTTCTCAGGGATACTTATGCTAAGAAAAGCAAAACAAATCCCACATAAAACTTCTCATGCTATATTTGAGATCTAAGAGTACAGTCCTACATCTTCATTCTATAAAATGTGTCACTTGTCACTTGTCTTCCCGTTGTTCATTGATTTGTTTGAGCGGGTGAAAGTAACGACTCCACTCACTGGGAATGAGATCCATTATTGTTACTGTTTTTGGCATATTGAATACACTATGGGAAGCTTGCCAGGCTCTGCCATGGCTCTGGTTTCATCCCAGGGGGCCAAGTCTTTATCTTTTTTTCTTTTTTTTGGGGGGGGATCATATCTGGCATTGCTCAGGGGTTACTTCTGGCTCTTCACTCCCCAGTCTTTTTCTATGTCAGACCATCAACCATCCAGGGCCCAAGGTGCTAAGTCTTGGGTGTAGACAAACCTGTGTCCTGTCTCCCACCTGGTTATGCAGCCAAGCACAACAGCCATGCCTGCAACACCTGGAGGGGCAGGGAAACAACTTGTATGTGATGGTATTTCTTGGCTCACAGGGATAATGCCCCACTTCTCTGGGTATTTTTCAAGCTGGAAAAATAATCAAAACAGAAACAGGAAAGTAGGAAAGTGAAATACTGATTTTAAAAGGTGCATATGAGAGCCTAACATAGCATACCTTCTAAAGAAAGAGAAGGGAAGACCTGAAATATTCATTGATTTTATGGAACATGGGCCTTGGGAGAGAAGATTTTCACATAACAAGGAGGAGATTGCATCCTTCAGTTTTGTTTTAGGAAGAAGAGTTTCACATATTGAGAAGGTGTCTTCCCTGCTAAACTTCCATATGTGATACACTCAAAATATCCTGCTGCATCATAGCATGAAGAACAATGGTTACCTTCTCTAATGGGGGAAAAGGCAAAGGACTGAGATGAGCTGGGAAAAGAGTTTTACTACAAGCAGCCTCAAAGACCTTTGCTGCCCTTAACTTATTCTATATTTCTAAATGATGGCAACAGATTCTCTTGAGGCAAAGAGGGGACTATTTGTCATAACAAAATGGTAATTACTTATGTGTATCTGGGTTAAGTGGTAATATACATGTTTACTGTGTGGGATCCTCGATTTAATCCCAGTCACATCCTCCCTCCCATCCCCTACTGCCCACTCTCCACAATTGGACACAGCTACCTCAGTATTAGCAACAATCAAGAGAGTGATAATTATTGGAAGATGTCTACCATGAGCATATTGAGCAAATCTCACACTAATTTATGTAGCAGCTTAAATATATGTTGAAAGAAAACAAGTGTTTTTGTTTGGATATTAGACTTATAAATCTATTATGGTTTCAACTCTCAGCTAAAACATAATAACAGAAAATTTTGAATAATATGAATCCTGTCCTGAGTAGCAATTCTACCCATCCATTCCCTCGCAAGTCATTAGGGACTGAAGTGATATTTAAGTGAAAAGAATTATTGGCAATTATGCAACGATGTCCATACACAACCACATGCCTCTAAGCTTATATTACTGTATTGCTTATATTACTAACAAGTTTTGAGAGGAAAGGAAGAATGAAAGAAGGAAGGAGGAAAGGAAAAAAGGAAGGAAGGAAAGTCAAAGCTATCCAGAATAATAGAATTAGTGCATTCATCAACTTTTCTGATGCCACTAAGAGCCCTAAAGTGTTTCCTGAGTTACCTTTGGTGTTTGACAAAAAATATCAGGATCATAGCCTATAGTACAGTTAGAGTGGAAAAGTCATTCTGGTTTAAAAGAGCCATAATGGCATTGGGCAGTTGATAATCACTTGTCACTTGTCACTTGTCTTTCTGTTTTTCATCGATTTGCTCCAGCGGGCACCAGTAATGTCTCCATTCTTTGGGAATGAGGTCCATTATTATTATTCGATATGCCAGTTGACAATCACCTCAGAAAATCAAACTAAACTTCTTTTCTAGAAGCATCTACCAGGGATCTTTAATTGAAATATTCATGAATCTCTTTTCAAGTTTAGGTAAGGGGGGGGGTGTGACTCTATCTAAAACATAACTAGAATAAGGACAAGGGGTGTAAATTTCAGGCTTTAAGACATTAAGTATGCTTAAGGTGATGTGTAGCTTTCCCCATAGGAAGAAAAGGAAGGCTCAGACATTCAAGGAAATTTGTCCACAGGCATCCAATTAATGACTAATAATAAAGGAATTTGAATCCAAGTAAAGTATCCTTGTGAGTTCCAAGCTGAACGCCCCTGAGACCAAGAGTGCATGGGCATTCGGCACTTTAAGCATAGCCCGAGTTGTTTTTGCCATTCATCTTAGAGCTGCCTTTTAGTTAAGGAGCAGCAGAGCAGTTCCTCATGAACTATTAAAACAAACACACAGGGAGACAGAGGGAACATAACAGCTAGCATTTCCCCAACAGAAAATTCCATGATGATGGCAATACTCTATACTAGTAAGGAACAATTGTCAGTCAGCACACACATGCAAGCATTTGAATTTAAACTAATTAGAATTAAATAAAATTTAAAATTTTGTCTTTCAATCATTCTAGCTTTATTTCCAGCATTCAATACCACATGTGGCTAGTGGGTTCTGTTCTGAAAAGCACAGTTTCAGATGCTGACTCACTCATTAGATACCATAATAAACCTCGTCCAATTCCACCCATAGTTAATCGAATATGCATTTTTCAATCATGAAAACTATAACTTACCAAAAATCATGCAGTGAATATTAAGAACATAAAAACATTCTGTTAAAACTGCAAAACTGCAAAACTTTAAATGGAATAGTGTACCATAAGATACAGGGAGTCAAATATTATATTTAACACTAATATTGCCTTTAACACTAATAGAGTAAAAAAGGGTGCTCGTTGATGCCTTACCAAATCAGATTCTGTGAGAGTTGGATCAGAACATCATTCTTTGCAATATCATTATTTACTTTGTGTAAACTGAAAGGGCAAAAACAATTAACCTATGAAGTAAATATTTAATTGCAATTCTCTTTCATTTCTGTATAGTTATAAAGTATGTATGAGGACTAATCCAGATAACATTTATGAAAAAAAGAAAATTAAAGTCAAGGATAACTTTTCAGGTGCTTGGGATCAAAGGAACCTAGAATCTAGAATGATTCTCAAGTATCATTTACATGTTCTCACCCTCATTTGCTTCCTTTCTACACAAATCTTGCGTCACTTGATATAAATAATAGCTATGTAAAATCTAGTTGGTAGAGGGAAAAAATGAGAGTAGGGAATAGAGGACATTGAAATATCCAAAAGCTATGGGGGTATTTAGCCATAGAAATTTTAAATTAGGTCATTTGCCTGTTTCTCTTCAGGCATGGATCAAACAAATGATCACTTAATACCCAATCTGATCACCGAACACTCAAGAAAGTCTGTCAATTCCTTCTTGTTATCTACAACAAAGAATACTTTAGACAAATAACTCCAGGTGTGCATATCATATTCTTTCCATAAATTTTTATTTATTTTATATAAAAGTTAAAGCACATATCTCTTGTAGATTTCTCTTGACAGAAATTGTGCTGTTTTCCAATGATCCTAAAACACTTTCTAAAGAAAATTGCATTTCTGAGGAATGAAGATACAATTTTATGGTATATATAAATGATGCTGGGGCCGGAGCGATAGCCCAGCGAGTAGGGCTTTTGCCTTGCACTAGGCCGGCCTGTGCTGGCCTGGGTTTGATCCCCGGCATCCCATATGGTCCCCCGAGCACTGCCAGGAGTAATTCCTGAGTGCAGAGCCAGTTGTAACCCCCTGAGCATTGCCGGTGTGACCCAAAAAGCAAAAAAAAAAATAAATAAATAAAAAAATGCTGCTGATATTAATTATCCAATTAGACTTCTGCTAATTTGACACAATACTGGAGACCATAGGAGAATAATAACCTGAACAAAGTGTCTAGAACAAGGAACGATAGAGATAAAGAATTAGATCAACTAAGTGAAGATACATGTTCCCAGGCTCGACCACAATCAGTGCTCTTTGACCGTCTCTTTCCACAATGTTTACATCACTTTGACTGATTAAACTACTAAAATTAAATTAAAATTACCAAATATGGGACTGGAGAAATAGTAGTGTAGGTGGGTGCTAGCAGTACATGCAGCTGACTGGGATTTGATCCCTGGTACTATATATGGTCCTTTAGGCATTCCCAGGAGTTATCCCTCAGCACAAAGCTAGGCATAAGCCCTGTGTATGTGTGAGTGTGGCTCTCAAATCAAATTAAATAATTTAGCGAAAAATAAAGAAAAACTTAATTTAGTAAGAAGTATTAATGTATTCAATATATTTTCTAAAAAAGAGATCTCCAAAAATGTGTACAATAAATATGAGGACTCAAAAATGCTAACTTACATTTATAAAAAATATATATTATACAATTATAATATTATATATACAATTATATTATACAATTATATATATTATTATATTTATAAAATATATATTATACATGTATATATATATATATACATGTATGTATATATGTGTGTGTATATACACAAATATATATATATATATATATGTATATATATATATACATACATGTCTTTGGATTGTACTAAACTGTGTTCAGGACTTGTCCTGATTATAAGAACCATACATTGTGGTGCTCAGTGGACCATAGGTGGTGCTGCTGGGGATTGAACGCAGGTTGACAATATGCAAGGCAAGCACCCAACCTGCTGATAATATTTAATTTTATAAATGCCTGATCCAGAGACTCAGATATATGGGACAGAGCTGCTACCGACTCTCCCTGTGCTCAGCTGATCATAAGGTGCCCAGGAGGGAAGGCAGGTTCTGGTCCTGGTCTGCTATCCCATTAGAGCCTTGCAAGAAGCCAGAAGAACCCACAAACCATGAGGGCAGTCATTTTCAACAACCGGACTCCACAGCTCTTCAGAGCTCCACCCAAGAGAAAAGCTGATCTCAAGCCCTGCTTGTCAGAATCCTATCCTACAGCAAAGACTATTTCAAGCCCAGGTATGCCTGATTGATCCACAGACTCAGACACATGGGGCAGAGCTGCTACTGGCTCTCCCTATGTTCACCTGATCATGAGGCACCTGGGAGGGATGGCAAGTTCTAGCCCTGGCCCACCATCCCAATACAGCCTTGCAAGAATCCAAAGGTATCTCCACACCATGAGTTGAGGGCCGCCCATTTTCACCTTCCGGATGCCACAGCTCGTCAGTGCTACACCCAAGAGAAAATCCAATCTCTCCCCATTGCAGTTCGTCAGTAAATGCACAAGATGAGAGTATACTACTGAGAGCATACCACCTGCACGGCAGAGCCTGGCAAGCTACCCATGTCGTATATGATATGCCAAAAACCAGTAAAAATTATAGACCTCTTTCCCATGACCTGAAGGAATGGTCTCAGGCTATTTGTATTCATGGAGCAATCAGATGCCCTGGGGCTACAAGAGCACATGACAGGGCATATGGAGATGTTACTAGTGCCTGCTCCAGACAATTGATGAACAACAGAAAGACAAGTGAAAGTGACAAGTGGAATGAAATAACTCTCAATATATTTTTTTCTATTTTCAGTGTATTCAAAACTGTTTATAGTAGCCATTTCCATTATGTGTAAGAAATTAGGTCTTGCAAATCTGAATAATAAGTAGTAGATAACAAAACAGTAGTGAGTTTTTACAGAAAAGTTTCTGATTTACGAAAATCTACTTTGATTTAAATAATTTTGCCCAACTGTTAAATAAAAGGTAGCAAAGATGATACAACATCTGATTACTTTTTTTTGCCTTTTGGGTCACACCCAGCAATGTTCATTAGTTGTTTCTGATTCTGTACTCAGGAATTATTCCTGGAAGTACATGGGGGACCATATGGGATGCCAGGAATCGAACCCAGGTTGGTTGTGTGCAAGGCAAACACCCTTCCCTCTGTTCTATCGCTCCGGCCCAATATCTTGAGCTTATTCCAGCAGGAAATTAGCCTACACATTTCTATCAAACAATAACATAGTAACTGAACATTGCAACTCTGAATGTTTCTGATTAGAACTTATAAGTAATCATGAAAGTTGAAGAAGCGAAACCCCTGTTTCCTTCCCATACCAATGACTTCTTGTGCTGGACCTACTGAAATCATAGCTTAGTGATTTCTGGATAGGTTTGGAGAGATAGTACAAGGGTAAAGGTGAGAAATTTGCATGGATCCTACCCAGTTTGATCCCTAGCACCACATATAGTCCCCTGATATCAATAAGATTGACACCTGAGCACTGAGTCAGGAGTAAGTCCTTAACAGTTTTTAATTTGATCCCAAACCAAGAGCTAAATAAAGATTTGAGAATCAATTAAACATTAAAAGGACACTGAATAGCATATTTGTAGTGTAAGGATTCCAGAAAAGCACAGGATTAAAGATTTTACCTTGCTTAATTGTATTTCTTCCCATTCTATGATTTATATAATTTATACATGACAGTTTATAAAAGTGTAATTTCAATACTTATGCTATGAATCTTGTATTGTGGAAATAGTGAATATATTTTAGATTGAAGCTGGCTGATGAAATATTGACTCTTGAACTTTGACAAAATTTCAAAAACAGAGTCCACTGTATTATTTAACTGTTCTAAGATCCCAGGAGAAAGCATGAGTTAGTTCAGCTTATCCTGATGTCTCTAATGGTTTGAATGAACACTGCCTAGGAATCACTACAATTTACATCACCTTTATCCAATTAAGTTTTTAATCAGTGGGTTAAAATATCTATGCAGATATTCATATTTTTATTCATGAAAATAATGTTCACTTGACTTATAAGACAAATTAGAAAGTTCTACTATAAAGCTCTTCTTACATCAGGGGGATGAAAAGATAGGAAAATGGGCATGTTGCTTGTCTTGCATGCAGCTGACCAGAGTTCTAACCCCAGAACTCTTTTTTTTCTCTTCTATTATATATATTATATATAATATATAGTATATAATATGTATATTATATATATATGCTATGTATATATAATATACATAGTATAGTGTATATTATACATAGTATATATATACATATATATGTATATATACATAGTATGTATATATATACACATGTATGTATATATATACACATATATAAATTTTTATACTAAAGCACAGTCATTTTGAAACAAAATACACAGGAATAGTAGTCCCACTATCAAAAAATAGAATACAAAGTAAGATCAGATGTGACTGGGAAGACAGTGCAGCCAGGAGGACATTTTTCTTACATTTGGCAGACCCAGATTTTATTCCTGGCATCCCATATGTTCTCTTGAGCTCTGCCAGGAGTAAGTCCTGAGTTCACAGCCAGGAATTCAGTCTGAGCATCTCCAGGTGTGTCCTAACAACAGCAAAAAGTAAGATAAGAAGACAGGCAAGACTCTGAGAAATTGCTTACATTAGGAGTTTATTATTTAAAATATGTGAATATGATCTACTCTTGTTGTTTTTGGAGAAATAGTACTGAGCAGTGTGTGTGAATAATTCCTGATTTTTACATGAAGAAAGAAGTCTCTTGGAAATGTATACTGGCCTGGGCATTGGAACTAGACATCCTACATGCAAAGCATGTGTTCAGCCCTTTGTTCCGTTCCCTGAGTGCCCATTTTAAATTTATTTACTTGGCTGACTTAACTATTCACATGTTTTCTATATTTATAAATACTGATTTTTCCCAAATCATGCTTTTCAAGTAACATAATTCCACTATTCAAAGAAAAATAATACAATATAAAATACTATTTCACAAATAATAATGCCATTTCATATTTTATGAGTCATAAATATGTTATAAATTAATTTAGATACTCTATAAGCCTTAATTCATTATTTCTTTACTTTCATGTGACTCATGGATGATTCTTGGAAATAACAGTAAATAAATATTTTCAGTTCTAATATAATGTAAGTAGCCAGTGCTACTTTAATTCTAAAATGTAGGTGTTTGTAAAAAGTATCTATTGGTTTTATTTCTATGTATGCTGAGATTACTAAACAGCCTCAGGTTCTAAGGTACTGAAACAGAATACATGTTGAATGATTGGTAAGAATGTTCTGTAAGTCTTGATTTTTTTTTATATTTTTGAAAGAAAAGTAAATGTTAAGCAAGAATGGAAATGGTATGAGTGGAGATGGCATTTTGTTCTTGAACTTTCCAAGTCCCTTAAAGATCCTTTCCTAATAAATAATGATTTTTGCGAAAAGTACATTTTAGAGACCAGTAGCTATGTTCCCCTGTGGAGATGATAATTAGTTATTAGCCACTTAATTCTTTGTGATATAAAATCCTACCTCATGAATTTTGCAAACTTATATATGAGTTGGTTAGTTAAAGTTAATGAGCTTGATAGTCAGGGAGCTGCATTTGAATTCCAGTTCCATCATGTATCTGTGTGTGATCTTGATCCAACCTTGAGAGATTATATAAACCAATCTAGGTTCCAGTTTATACACCTTTTTGAGACTACTGGGTTGTGAAGGACTGCTATTGTGTCCAGCTGTGCAGGCTCAAACTCTTCAGAGGCTTTGTTTTGAGATTTCTGGTACATTGGAAAAGCAATGTTGCCACATGGACAAAATAAAAGCTTAGTACAAAAGTCTGCCATTTAAGTTTTGAGCATTTTTAATGTAACAGAAAACTAAGATCTTAAGTACTCTCTTTTAGACTGAAAGTGACTATGTATAGATAAACACCTAAAAATGGGCCATTAAGTTATTAGAGCTTACAGTGGGAGAGCTAATATTTAAGTGGCAATATTGAGTCCCACAGTGTTTTCTTCCGTGTTATTACTGTAGGATGTGAAAATGCAATCAGAGTTTTAAATGTGAAGGTTAAAAAAAATCTCAGTGAGAAGTAGTTCATTAAACCAAGAGAACTTGTTACCAGAGAATCCTTTAGAATTTGGTTCTTTCCCCAAACACATGAAATTAGAATGATTGGAAAGGAAAGAAAATTGAAAATAGTAAAAAGCCATTTTATAGACAAAAGAATGAAGAAAGAGAACCAGCTCTCAGAGAACAGCCCAGCTCCTCTCCTCTTGACTAATAGGAGGCTAATGAGTGGCTTTTATAGAGTCAAGGAAAGGGAGAGGTCATGGCCACAGGCATCACTGCACATCTCATTAGCATCTTAAATCTCTCCCCAGGGAGGAGGTTTTACTGGGATGTAGCCAAAGGGTCTTTAGAATATGAAGATAGTTGCCAAATCCCTTTCATCCAATTTCCTCCTCTGAATTCTGCATACCAGTCCCCTTGAAGTGTGGGGTTTTAAATTTTTTTAAAAGTTTGAGCACAATGTGAGAACTGTTTGCCCCTTCAGGCAGGTTTCCAGTAGTTCAGTATTTCTTGAAGCACTCAGAACAAGTGATTTCTCCAGGGTGACAGATCTATGTCTATGTGACAAAGGTTGCACGGAAGGATGGAAGCCAGTCTTAGGGTCTTGGGGATACTGAGAGCTACAGTAAGCAATTGTTTACAAGTGATAGTGCCTATGTTTTAATACTCATAACCTTAATATACCAACTATATAATGTGAGTAATATTTTTAAAATAGAAGAGGTAGAGAAAAACTTCAATATTTAAACAGATAAGAGAATGAAGGCTTCAAGTATAAGAGGTTTAAAAAATAAAATTGATTTTGGGCGCTAAAGTGTGATTAAAGTGTGATATGAAGACAGCTTGAACCCAAAATGCAGCTAAGGAAATAGAAAATATATATATATATATTTATATATATTACATAATATAATAGGAATATATATGTATATATATGAAAGATAATCAAGCAATTGAATGGCCTTAGCGAAAAATTGACCAATTTTTAGTAGCCAACCATGAGACTCTCTTATATTATTAATCTCTAACCACATATTTAAGTCAGAGATGTGACAAGGAAAATTATGATTCTCGGTTCCCAAGGGACTGTCAGATTATTGGCTAAAAGCAAATTAGACAATATATTCTAGTTTAAGTGTTACCTGAAAACTAGATAGGTCTTGAGTGGGTCCTCAAATTTTGTATATAAAATTAGAAAACAAATCCCAGATGTCTCTGAAGTTTCAGTTATTTAACATCTGTAAGAAATCTAATCTTTGGGTTCCCAGGGTCCTATTTTCAGATCTCTTACTTCTGTTTCCTCACTGGTTTTATCCCTTTAAGTTCATGCTGGACTCTCAGTGATGCTTTATTACACCCTGCTTTTCTTTTATTGGCGCTTGTTGCCCTTCTTGCCTTTGGCTTTCTTTGTTATCTAGTGACCTTACTGCTTTTCTTGCTAAGAACTTTTTGACTTGTGTTTACTTTTAAGTTACACTAGGGGGCAAGTTCCATAATCTTTCTGCCTGTGTATTCATCATGCTGGCAAAGTTTTAAATAACCAATTGTTTGACTAAATTACTGGTGCACATCCCCACAACCTCTACCATAAAAGAAGCATGTATCTTAGAGCAATTAAGATTTAATCATTCATCTGATAATACTTATTAGATGGTTTTGGCCAGGAATTGTCCAAGGTACTTTGGATATAGAAGAAAATAATAGAGGCAAAACTCTGTCCCCATTTAACGTTTATTTCAGTGAGAAAAAATATCAATAAACAAAATAAATAACATATAATTTATCCATGGTTCATGAGTTCTATAGTGAAACAAAAAATACAAGAGTGTGGGAAGAAATGCCAGTTTTAACTAAGGTGTGAAGGAATGGCTTCTTAAGTATTGACACTGAAGCAAAGGTTTAAAGGATTGGGAAAATGAACAGACACTATCTGTGAATGCAGTGAGAAAAACAGAGGAGTATCCTGAAAGGGAATTTCTCTGGATATGTTTAAAAAGATCTGAACTAGTCTCTGTAGGTGAGAAGGAATGGGGAGAAGAGGTGTAATGACAAAAAGGTAATGACTCCATGACTCTGAATAAATGGGGTGGAGCCTTGCTACTGATGGAAAGATGCTGATTCTGTTTAAGGTGAGCAACACCAGAAACATTGAAAGTCTTGAACAGAGTTGATTTTATAAATATTTTAATAGATCACGATCACGATCTTCCCGTTGATCATCTATTTGCTAGAGTGGGCACCAGTAATATCTCAATATGACCTGTCTCATGCCAGTAGAGCCAGGGGCATCGGCTTGCTATATGAACATAAAGAGCCTCAAACCATTGTATTAGGTCATGGGAATGACCTAATATAATTGTTACTGGAATTTGACATATCAAATACAACACGAGAAGCTTGCCAGGCTTGCCCGAGCAGGAGGCAAACTCTTTTAAACACCTCCAAATAAAGCATTTATTGATGAACCGCGCAGCCTGGGCTGTGATGGGCTGGTCTGCTGGATGGAGTTCTGACGAGAGGGAAGTCCAAATGTGGAAAATTTTAATAGATGACTATCTTTAAGAGAAAACCTTTTTTGGAGCAAGAGCAGAAGCAAAGCAATCAGTCAGGATATTGTGGTAATAACTTAGGCAAAAGAGTAAACAAAGAAGATTGGGGTCAGAGAGAACAGTGATGATACTAGAATAAGTGGAATCTTCTGTTTGTACTATTTTGATCATCTGATGGCAAGCTATATTATAGAGGAATGAAACAAAAAGTATCATGCATGACTTCAATATTTTGGGTAAAATGCTCTCAAACAATTAGGGGAAAATAAGGACAAATTTCCAAGGACTAAAACAAACGAATATTGTAGGCCAGGTTTGGTTTTGCCCTTGTTACTTTGGATTCTGTTAACTATACATACAGTTCTTATATAAGCCAATGTTACAAAAGCCAATGAATATATGCTGTTGACTTTCTGAGACTGACTTTAAGTTGATTCTAAACTTTGATTTTTTTTTATTGTTTATTGTGGGGCTATACCTGACTGTGATCAATGCTTTCTCTTGGTTAGGTGCTCAGGGTTCACTCCCAGTAGTGCTTGGTGATCATACTAGTAGTGCCAGAATAGATTCTGGGTTAAATGTGTGCAAGGCAAGCACAAAACCAGCTACAATACAGTATCTAGGAAATAACTGAAACATTCAGTGGACCTGTGTCATAAGAAAGAATATTATTCAAGAGGATCAGACAAAGAGTGGTCTAAGGAATAAACTCTGGTACTCACAATTAACAATATGAGTTGATGAGGAAATAGCAATGGAATCATGAATTGAAATTTTCTTTTCTTTTTCTTTTTAAGCTCACGAAAGTTATTCCACATCTGGTACCATTTGGTCTGCAGAGTAATTCTAAAAATCAGATAGTGAGATCCTTAAGTTAGTTAATATTTGCCCTGTAATTTTAAAATTTATGTATACTACTTCTTTAAATATTAGATAATTTTTGTACTCTATCATTATTATTTATAGGATAAATCAATGCTATTGTGGCTGTCTAATCATATTTCTTCATGTATATGTATATATAATTAAAATATTATAATGTAATGTAATATATGTATATAATGTAAAATAAACATTGTAAAACATAATGTAAAATCATATTTCTTCATATATATGTGAAATATAATCTCTCAAGCTGATCTTTTATTTTTGCTTTTTTATTTAGTATTCTATAATGCTTTACTAAGGAAAACAAGGCAGGTAGAATTTAGAGGAAGTTCAGACATCTGTAACTCTTCTCAGTAAATGCATCTATAAAAATCCATAGAAATTTCCTAGACACACATGGAGCTTTATAAGACCTTTGTATGGTATTGCATCATTAACTCCATGGTGAGTGCTAATACAAGTGCTTTCTGAGCAAGGTTCTATAGCAATGATAAGCCTACACTGATAGTGATATATAAAGGAATCTGATTTCTGGAGTTTAGTTAATATACCCCAAAACAGCTATATAGGAATATCTCTGCATTTGTATCAAACACAAGTTATATTTTTAATTCACGATAAAATGTGTTATTAGAAAACAAATAACAAAATAGAAACTCCTGTAATTATTAGATTATAAAACAAAAAGTAAAAAAATAGAAAATTGGTCTGCAGCTGTTTTAATTACTACTGCTTTGCAGTATCATTTGAATTTGTGCCTGGTGAAGCCCCCTCTCATATTTTCCCAAGGATTGCTTCAGTTTATTGTGCACATTTGTTGTCTCATATGAATTTCAGGAGGGTTTGATCTATTTCTTGAAAAATGTCATGGGTGTCCTGTAGGAACTGCGTTGAATGTGTATAATGCTTTTTGGGACTGTTGCATTTTGATAATGTTGATCCTCTCAATCTTTGGACAGGAGATGTGTTTCCAGTTCCTGTGTCCTTTCTTTTTTTCTTGTAGTAGTATTTTGTAGCTTTCTTTGTAGTGCTTGGTGATCATATTAGTTATATCAGAATAGATTCTTTAGATAAACTTGTTCCAAGGTACATGATTTTCCCAGCACAAATGTGAATGGGTTGGTACTTGAATAATTCTCAACTCTTTCATTATTTATATATACAAAACACAGGAACTTTTGGGTATTTATTTTGTAACCTGCTACTTTATTATACAATTCTATTGTTTTTAAGAGTCTTTTTATAGATTTTTTTGGAATTTTCTAAGTACAGTTTCATGTCATCTACAAATACTGAAATCTTAACTTATTCCTTTCCTATCTGGATTAACTTGACATCTTTTTATTGCCTAATTGCTATGACAATTACTTCCAGTATGATATTAAAGAAATGATGAGCTTGGGCAACTTTGCTTTGTACCTGATTGTATTGGGAAAGCCTTTATTCAGTTTTTCTCCATTAAGAATAATGATTGCTATTGGCTTGTGACAGGTGGATTTGACTATATTGAGGAAGGGTCATTCCACACCTATTTTCTTGAGAGTTTTTATCATAAATGGGTGCTGAATCTTGTCAAATTCTTTATCTGCATCTACTGATATGATCATATGCTTTATATCTTTTCTTGTATTGGTATAGTGTACTATGCTGATTAACTTATGAATGCTAAACCATCTTACATTCCTGCAATGAATCCTTCTTGTTCATAGTGTCTGATCTTTTTGATGAGTTGTTGGATTCTATTTGCAAGTATTTTGTTGAGGTTCATTACATCAGTGTTCATCAGGGATATCAGTCTATAATTTTCTTTTATTGCTGTGTCTTTGTTTTGCATATCAGGGTGGTATTTGCCTCATAGAAACTATTTGTGAGTATTTCTATTTCTTTATTTTCCTGGAAAACTTGGAAACTATGGCAGTAGGTCCTATTTAAAGGTTTGAAGGAATTTACTATGAATTCATCTGAGCCTGCTAATACTTACTTTCAATATATGATCACCTAATCCTGATAAGGGAGAAATAAATATGAAGTGGAACAAGGAAATTCTCTTCAAAAATTATGCTGGGAAACCTGGATAGATACATGCAAAAAAATGAACTCAGACCTCACTCCCATTACTATTCACTCTAACATCAGGCACAAAAGTAAGATAAAATGGATTAAAGACCTCAGTATCAGAACTGAATCCATTAAGTTTCATTGAGGAAAATGTGACAGAACTCTCCACAACATTAAAGCTAAAGATATCTGCAAATATGAAACACCACTGGACAAGCAAGTGGAAGTAAAGATAAACAAATGGGACTACATGAGGGTAAGAAGCTTCTGCACTTCAAATGAAACAGCGACCCAGGCACAAAACAAACTACATGTTAGGAATTTTCTTTTATTTTCCTAATGCCCATATGATAAAGAGTTAATATCCTACATATATAAGACACTGGGGAGAACTTTATAAAAAATGAGGAGAAGAAATTAACAGAAACTTTCTCAAAGAAGAAATATAAATGGCCAAAAGACAGAAAAAAAAACAACGCTGAATCACTAATAATCAGGGAGATTCAAATAAAAAAACAATGAGATGTCATCTCATACCACAGAGACTGACACATGTGCAAAAGAACAAGAAAAACCAGTGCTGGCATGGATGCTGGGAAAAAGCGACTCTCATCTATTGTTTGTAGGAAGGCTGACAGGTTAGACCTTTTGGAGAATAATATGGTCATTCCTCAAAAAAGCTAAAAATTGAGGTTCCATACAATCCAACAATAGCATTTCTGGGAATATACCCTGGGGCTTTCAAAACACTCAGCAGAAGTGCCATCTGTACTCATGTTAATTGCAGCACCACTCACAATAGACAGAATCTGGAAACAACCTGAGTGCCATAGAACAGATGACTGATTAAAGAAACTGTGATACATCTACACAACAGAATCCTCTGCAGCTGTTAGGAAAAAATGATGTCATAAAATTCGCTTATGAATATATGAAAATGGAGAGTATCATGCTGAGTAAATGAGTCAGAAGGAGAGGGACAGGCATAGAATGATTGTACTATCTTGAGGTATGTAGAAACTTATGATACTAATACCCAAGAACAGTAGACACAGAACCAGGATATTTGGGCGGTTTTGGAAGCTTGTTTTACTTGCTTGCAGAAAAAACAGTTAGAATAGGGCAGGATTGACCAGATTGGTCATGGTAGGGTACCATAATAGAGCACTATGACAAAAATAGTTGTTTATGATAACATTGGATAAGAACTGCATGCTGTAAGAGGTAAGGGAACAAACATGATAACCTCTCAGTATCTGCATTGCAAACCATAATGCCCAAATTGAGAGAGAGGGCAAAAGAAGGAAAGTGCCTGAGATAGGCTGGAGGGTGAGGGGTTTTAGGAGGGAAAAGGGGACATTGGTGTTGACAACTATACACTGGTAAAGGGATGGGTATTGAAACATTGTTGACTGAAACACAATCATGAACAGCCTTCTAACTCCATCACATGGCTATTCAATAAAAAGTAAATGAATAAAAATAGAAAATTATATTTATTCATTGAGTGTGGGTGTAATTGGGAAAAGCATAAGAGATTATTATACTGGCATTTTTGTTATTTGACAATCATAATAAATTACCATATTGTAATAATATTTTATTGATGTAAGCCTGTATTCCCATTTCAAATAAACATCAAATTTGTTAATCATTTACATTATAATGTTCTTGCTTCTTCCTAAATAGTTTTACAAATACCTTTTATGACAATACCATTTATTATAAGGAATAATATATAAAGTATAGGTATTTTTTTAGTATCAGTCAGTTTAAAATATTGTTCATAGACGAGCCTATTGACAAGAATGGATAAAGGAATTTCAACCAATTAAATAATCCGAGATATCGTTTTATATTTAATAAAATATGAATTTTTCTGTCATTTAAAAAATTCATCCATAAATCTATATTAGTAACCATTTCTGGTATTTATCTTGAAAATATTTAGATGAATCCAGTTACTACTAAAATATTGTTAAGGATTCATGAATTTCTCTACAAGTATATTTTGTTTGAATGGAATGTATAATTCAAATGTTCTATCCATATTAAGAGATAGTATATAACGTTTTCAAATGTATACTGTCAAAATTATTACTTATTTCATTGGCAATTATGCATAATTTATTAATATTAATTTAGGTGAGTAATCTTAGAAATACTTAGATCTTACCTACTTTTACAAAATGCTTCATTCTTTATAAGAATTATTAAGTGCTGGAGAGATAGATTGCATGTAAGGCACTTGACTGGTTTACAATGGATCTAAATTCAGTCTATCACTCCACGTTTGGGGCCCTGCACACCTCTAGAGATGATTTCTGAGCACAGAGACAGAAATGAGCACTGAGCCCAAAAAGATGTGCTCCACTACTTCCCCCTCAAAAATAAAAAGAGAAATATTAAGATCATTACAACCCAAAATAAACCAGACAAATAAGAAAGGCTAGCCATTTAATGAATTTATTTAAAATTTGAAAAATATTATTTTATTTCCCTATTTATTTCAACTGTTTTATTTATTACAGTATAGGTAGTTGCAATCTTGTAAAAGCTTATGGTCTCCATGCACAAAATTACCATATACTAGAGTGGTCAATGTACCACACCTTTCTTCATTGTTCCTGTTTCCTCTATCTGGTTCACTTTCCCTCTCACCCTCATATTAATAGGTTTTATTTTCTTAGGCCATGGTCTTGGCATTGTTTTATACTGACTGGGGTTCTGGTTTAGTTTATAATGAAAATAAGAGCTAATTTGTTTCTCAAATATTCTCAGAAGATGTTTTGAAGTCTATTGTCTTGATGAGGGGAGTAGTAACAGTAAACCATATAGTACATTGACATTTTTAGTCTTGCACAGAATATAATTTTGGTAAATAAAAAAAAATCTAAGAGTTTTCATGTCTATAATTCTGCAGCATGTGGTGAATTTGTTTACAATCAAAGCTATTTTATATGAAAAAGAGAAAATCTGGGACTGTAAAATAGAAGGTATGGTACCACATTGTCCCCTGAAAATTGCCAGGTGCCATTCTAGAAGACCCCAGAGTACCACTAGGTATTGCCGTGAAGGTACCAGCTCCACTGGGGTGGGTCAAAGCAACCTAGCAAAGCATAGCATCACATCCTGTGTGCTTTATGCTGAGCCTCATGGCTGGTTGATATAGAATTGTTGGTGGGAACTCTGAATTCCTGAGCAGTTTTGGGGAGACCAAAAGTAAGGGAGAGAGGGGAGTTTTGTGCTAAATATACTATTTTTAATGTAATTAAGCATTTTTATAACTCATTGTTAAGAACTCTGTTATTCTGCAGATAATTTTTGTATGTTTTTTGTGTGATAATATTTGCTTGATGAAAGATTATCACTTGTCACTTTTCTCCCCATTGTTCATCGATTTGTTCAAGCTGGCGGCAGTAACGTCTCCATTCATTGAGAATGAGATTCACAATAGTTATTGTTTTTGGCATATGGAATACACCATGGGTAGCTTCAAGGCTCGTTCAAGGCTCTGCCATGGCCATGACTCATCCCACGGGGCCCAGTCTTTCTGTCAGAACATCAACCATCAACCACCAGGGTCCATGGAGCAGAGCCCTGAGTTTAGAAAAGCCTGACTCCTGTCTGCCACCTGTTGATGCAGCTGGGCACCGCAGCCACACCAGCAACACCTCAGGGCGGATGAAAGATTATATTAGTTTATAATCTGTCCTAGTTCCAGAGGCCCCATTCACTCTCAATTAACAAACATCTCTGAATGCAGCAGTTATGTGTACTTAGGTCGAGAAGTCAACATGCTGAACGACCTAAAACCTGAGCTGTGCAGGAGGAAGAGAGACGGCATGAATGCTTTCAAAAACATCAAAGAAATCGCTAAAAAGACAGAGAACCTCCGGGTCCAAGCACATCTCTTCAACTCCACCATTCTCCCTGCACTAACATGTGCCTCAGAGACCTGGGCCCTACGAAAGTAGGACGAGAATGCTTGGGTCTCCCAGAGAGGAATCGAAAGAGCTATTCTTGGAATATCACTCCTCACTCAAGTGGAAAGAAGGAATCCGGAGCTCTGACCTCCATCGCTGTCCCAGAGTCAGGGACACTGTCTCATTTGCCAAGGCATCAAAAATCAGATGGGCTGGACATGTAATGCGATTTGGAGAGGACCACTGGACTAGAGCCATTACTGACTGAATCCCACGGGAAGTCAAAAGATCACATGGCCGCCCACCTACAAGATGGTCAGATTTGTTCGTCAATACCCTGAACGAACGGTTTCGAGGCTCTTTGTATTCCTGAAGCAACCAGATGCCATTGTGCTCCACTGGCACGTGATAGGGTCAAATGGAAATGTTACTGGTGCCCGCTCGAGCAAATCCATGAATAATGGAATGACAAGTGATCAAGTGATAATCTGTCTTAGTTTATAATCACTCTTCTAAACTATTTCCTTAACACTGTCACTCACAAATCTATTTGCATATAAAATCTTAAGATGTACTTAGGGAGATGTGTTATCGGTCTGGACTACATGCTTTGTACACAGGAAACCTGAGTCAAAGCCCTGGGAATGCATGGTTTCCTAAACTCTGAGAGCAGGCACAGAAGCACTTTGCAAGAGTGCACCCCCACAATAAAACAGAAAGCAAGCAAAACTTAAATCACAAACCAAATTTATTGTTCAGGTAACACACTTGCAAGTGTTGGCTATGTAAAATTGTTACAATTAGTTCTAAACATTTATTTTCTACTAACTCCTGTAGTAATAGTTCTACTAACTCCTGTAGTTAGTAGAAAATGAGATAAGAAATAGTTTATAGATAAGCTATAAACTATACTTATTTTGTAGATAAGTAATCAATAGTTTATAAGTGACATTCTGAGAACACTGTTGTTTATGAAGTAGGGGTAATATCTAATTTAGAGAGGTATAATTAAGATCAGTAATCTTCAGAGAGTATCTATAATATAGGAGAGAGATGATTTAAAAGTAACAACTATCAACCATTGCAACCTCACTCCGTCCATGGATCACACACGCATCTAGAAATCTCCAAGAGGACCAACAAATTGAAGACATAGATACTGGCCTGTGGCAACTCTCAGGTGACATGACTTCTCAAAAAAAAAGTGTTTAGGCACAATTTCTACTCTGCAAGAACATAGCAGTAATTTTTTTTTTTTTTTTGCTTTTTGGGTCACACCCGGCAATGCTCAGGGGTTTCTCCTGGCTCTGCACTCAGGAACTACTCCTGGTGGTGCTCGGGGACCATATGGGATGCCGGGGACTGAACCCAGGCCAGCATGGGCCAGCCGCATGCAAGGCAAACGCCCTACCACTAGTCTGTCACTCTGGTCCCCATAGAAGTAATTTTTTATACAGGGAGACCAGATGACCCAATGGGTGCAGGTTGAGATTTAATAATCCCTATTAACCTTCTAAGAATATGCTTTATGACCATATTTAGCAAATTTGCTCTAACACAGCAATATAAGTTAGATTATTCAGAATAGGCTCAGGAAATGTTCAAATAGCAGTTGCAAAAACCTGAAATAATGATGTCCAAATAACACTTAACAAAACAGGAAAAGCTTTGACTTCATCAATACCATTACTATTTTTACATTGCAATAATAGATATAATTAATGCTGGCTAGTAGAGCAGGCATGGGATGGGGGAAGGGTAGGAAAGGAAGGTGTTTGGTGTTGGGGGGGCACACTGGTGACAGGAGTGGTGTTGACTGATGAAAGCTTTTAACAGCCATACTGTGAAAAACTTTGTACTTTGTAAATCACAGTGTTCAAATAAAGGGGAAATTAAAAAAAAACAATGATTAAACTACTATTAAATTTTACTTAATTTTAAACAAAGCTGTAGCTCCAGAGTACTTTCTGCATGAGAAACTCTCATCTAAAATAAAGAAGAGACAAACATATACAGAAATTTATCTTTCATCTAAATATATAAGTATGAGAATCTATATCTATATCTATTTAATTATAGTAAGAACATCCCTCTGGAAGACAGAATAACAAAGTCCTATAGTGCTGAGAGCTTCTGCAGAAAAATGGTACCAGATAAGGAAATAAGGAAAAAGTTCAAAATAGGAGATGGATTTTAAGATTGGCTTGTGAGGATGACAGAGCAAGCAGCCATAGTTTAAAGCAGTGCTTGAAGTTAATCTGCATTTTGCTATTATACTCCTATCTGGGTACATTTTTATCATGTGGGATGCAGTGAGGAAATAGTCTAGTTTGTTTAAATTGCTTCAAAACCTGTCAGTCAAATATTCACAATGGAGAAACTATTAACTGATTTTTGCAGAAAGGAATCCTGAAGCAGAGTAGAGCAGTGTAAGTTCAGTAATTTGCTTAGTTAGAAATGTGGATGGACAAGAGTACAAGGGAATAATACAGTGCTTCCTGACCTCACTCCCAGCCTCTGCTCGCTGTGCTCTCTCATGGGATGACGCTGCAGCTGCAGATAGACAGGTTAGTTTACATTGATATACAGAAGATAATAGAATTCTGTTTTATTTTGATTTTTCCAACAAGGGGAACTTGTTATGGTTCTATACCTTGAGCTTATCTTGTTGGAAAAGAAAGCAAATTCTGAGAGGTAATTAAGGAAAAGAGGTGGAACTGCCATGTGCATTAGAATGACTTTAAATTTCCAGAGATGACTTTTCCTTTTATGCAGTTCAAATACCTCAAAGCAAGTTTAATGCTGAATCATCCAGATCACAAGATCGTCTACCTCACAGATGGTTAATTCAAATAATGAATAGAAAAAAAAGACAGGCTGCCTGCCCTCAAGGAGGAAACTTTGTTTTACAAATTTTAGTTAATTTACATAATTTGGCCAATTGGATATGACTCTTGCCCTTTTCCAACTTTGTTCTCTTTCTCAGACTTTAAATGCACACCTTAATGATTTGAATGTACATATTCAAATTGGACAGTAGACCAGGGGAAACTGTAAAATATTCATTCAGAGCCTTAGCTCATTCTCTCTCTCTCTCTCTCTCTCTCTCTCTCTCTCTCTCTCTCTCTTTCTCTTTTTCTGTCTCTCTCTCTCTGTCTCTCACTCTCATCTCTTGCTTCTTTTCCTTTTCCTTCACTCCTATTTCTGTTTGTCTCTTTTTGCCTGTCTTTGTCTCTGTGTCTCTATCTCTTCCTGTCTGTCTCTGTCTTTCTGTCCATCTCCCACTCATCTCTTTCTCTATTTCTCATTTCGCCACACCTCACCTCACCCCGTGCATAATTTCAAGGTTCCCAAACTTTTTCACTGATATTTAGTTTTGAAGCGAAATGTGGAATTATAGTGAAAGCTAGTCCATTCATAATATTGTCCTAAACTGAAGACATTATCAGCATACTGGCTTCAGGATTTTTTAAAACCTGTTTCAAGGAGAACAGGAAAGCAAGCCAGTAGATACAAACTAGTGAGATGTGTATTCAAGGGAAAACACATACCCGAGAGAGCAAGTCAGTCTCTGGGCACTTCTAACTATTGTAATGAAGGCACTGAATTCTATACAAAACCGAGGACCAAACTAACTGGTGTACATACAGATTTAGATACTGGAACAGGAGGAACTAGGACTGAAAGCAAGCTGGGGTCATTTTATGCTTTTGTTAGTACTATAGATTTATTAGGGTTCAAAGATCAAGTGATCAATTTTAAAATCACCACTTAAGACTCAGGAAGAGTTCTAATTGTAGAGCACATGCGTTGTTGCATGTGTGAAGTGTCAGCCTTGATCCTTGCCATTGTTGGAACTTCAGCAAGCTCCACCAGTGTAGCACCAAGTATGCTAGGAATAGACCGTATTCATAGAAACATGAACAGTAAGTAGCTTGTGAAATATTTAAATAATAAAGCGAGTTCACTTTTCTAAAGGCATGTCTTTCTGCAAGAAGCAAGATCATATCAAGACAGAAGAGCAACATGACCCTATATCTCATTTTCATTCTAATATTTGTTGCTGAAAATAATGAAGTTTTTGTCCAACATGGAAACAAGACAAGGATTATACTTCAAAAGCAGAGAAGACCTAAGAAAAAACAACAGAGAGCCGACACAACAGAGACAGGCAGGCAGTAATGTAAGGCATCCTTTAGTAGTATATTTCAGGGAAGACAGGAAAATAAATTGTATAGAGGGACAAGATAAGACCTGAAAATTAGCCAAATGCAAACACTAGTCACTCAAAACCAAAGACTAGACTCCTTTGTTAACTGTTTACCAGAATAAACAAATACCTAATAAAACTAGGAGTGAAGAAAACAAGCCATGTACTGTTACTTGGGATTTTAGCAATGACCCTTATTTGCACAGAAATCACAAGCTAAGCTTTCAAAACAAACTCCTGTGTAGTCAACCCCCAAAGTAGCTTGGGGCCTTTCATTCTTGGCAACACCTACACACCTACTCTGACTGTGCAATTTGCTTTAAATTTATGACACTACATTCACATGGACATGCCTTTCTGGGTAAGCAATTTCATATGTCAGAAGCTCCTTCTCTCAGGAGAAGCCCACATTCTTTCTTAAACATATCTCATTTTCTACTTAATACAACTCTGATGTACTACTCATATTAAGAATATGTATTTTGTGTGTGATGAGAGACAAGAGACCTGGAACCTGAGTCAGGTTGAAGTTGACATCTTTTATGTAAGAAAATATCCTTGCTTCATCATGAGAACCATAACTTTGCAAAAGTCTAGGTGGCAAGGCATCAACGACTTTGCGATGCAGATCAAATAGATTTAGGTGCATATTGATGGTTACCTTAGTGAGGTCAGCAGGACATTAGGGTCCATTCTGTTCAGGAGCTCACACAGATTTTACCTGTCCTGACCACCCACAACATAGACCTTACTGCTAACATCATTGCCAGCCAGGCAGGAGAGAAAATCACCTCTTTCTACACAGCAGATATTTTTTTCCTTTTACACTTCACCAACAACAAAACTATGAAAAACATTGTAAGCTTTCAGTATGTTGTCAACAAACTGGTCGACCATCTAACTTAGAAGGTGACATGAACAGGAGTCTGTGATGATTAACGTTGTGTCAAATATTTGTAAAAAGTAATTTCCTTAACAGAAATGAAGATTTCAGGAAGAAGAGATGGATATAAGAATGAAAGATGAAAATAAGGAGAATAATTATTTTTGAAAATTTTCAGATGTAACTCTATTTGTATACATGAATGTATACAAATATATTTGGACCTGATGTGAATTTTATACATGTATACATGAATGCATACAAATATATGTATATATGAATGTATGCATATATATTTGGACCTCAATGTACACTGATGTACATTGAGGACAGTATTAAATGAATCATTTGAAGTAATTTGTGAAAATATATATTCATAGTAGAAACATATGACATATCAAAAGAATAAGGAAGCCTTAAAGATGTTATTAGTACAAATTAGAAAGACTTAAGGGTGCCAACAAAGCAACAGAAGAAAATGAGAAGCTACATTTTAAATGGCATGTATCATAAACTGTACCCAGAACATGCTGTTTCTGCCAGAATCAAAAGACCATTCTACCTCATTTACCTTGTTTCCTGCAGAATACAGCCACCATCAGACTGTTGTCCTCCCAGTTAAACAGTGTCAGAAAATGGGAGTCCAAATTACATTTGCTTGAGGAGGTCTTAGCAATGACAGGAGGGAAAGACAGACAGAAAACATAGAGACACATAGCCAGAACCTGAAATTTAGGTGACTCCATAGTGGGGTACCTTACTATTATAATTTTGTTGTTGTTGTTGACATTAAATGTGAGCCAGATTACACAGTGATGGGTAAGAATTATCTGCTGAGGTCATGTGGAGGATAAGGGTGAAAATAAAGAAATCATATACAGTCACAAGATTGACAACTTACATACTAAATAATTTTTAAAATGTGCCATCTATAGAATTAAAACTATATATATATTCTGTGTGTTTCTAAATTCAAGTTTTATCTTTTCAAAATCACTGTGTTTAAATAACTCAAAGAAATACATTAGGTATTAAAGTTTACTCTCAATTTAAAATTATTTTAGAAGTCTTTGATAAGATGAAAATTATATTAAAATTACCTAAAGTGTTAACAGTTTTAATAATTATTATTTCACAATTCTACAAATACCTATATAAAGTAAAATAACATAATGAAGAAATCAGTTTTGTAATTATATAAAAGCACTATATAATTAGTATATTTTCATTTTTCTAGAAATTCAGCAAAAATCAAGAGTGACTGATTTTATTTGTCTAATTTATTTTGAAATTTTCAGTATCTGATCATTTACATGAGTGATCATAGCAAACATAATAATTGCCAAAACTAACTTTATGTTTTCTATAAAGTTTTCAACTATATTTTAATAAAGATATAACAGATTACATATAATTTTACTTTGCACATTTTAATCAAAACTTACCATGTTTTATATTAACATTTTTATTATTTAAATGATAATAACAAAATTGTCTTCCTTATTAGTGGCTGTTTTATAGTCCCTTCCATTAAGTATTTTTATTATCACTTATACTCTTTAACATAACACAGAATAAAGTAAACAAAATAAAATTAACATAAACACAGAAACTAGTGATTTTAAATAGATACGTCATTAGGGGATATATATAAAATTTTTCATCTTTTTTTCAATTGTAGATTGGATGTTTCCTCTACATTTACCAAATGAATGCATGGAAAAAAAAAGGCTCGTGAATAGAGAACAATAAACACTATTTTTTTTAATTGAACCATGGGGAGTTTCTAGATGATTTATGACTTATTGGATCATTGATTACTCAGATGGCAGAAAGATATTCTCAGTGTGTGCTCCTTTATCCTAATGAAAAAGACTATTAACCCACCTCAAAAATGTATATTAAAAGTTTTATTTTTGTTAAATGGAGAGTTCTTTTTATCCCATTTGGAGAATTGGTTATCTACATGAAAATTAGGAACCCTTTAGAGAAAGTATCCTCGAAATTACATATCAAGTATAAGCTAGAATTGAGATAGTTCTATTTTGCAAGATAAATATAGTAAGGGAGCTATTGAATTCTTTGTGGTCCAGATTATGCAGAAAATTCCCATTTCACCAGTTACACCAACTGACGTTAAAATTGGAAGGTCATATAAGCAGGCTATGAACTGAACTAAGGTTGCTGAAAGTGCTGTTAATACTAGCTCTCTCGATGTTAAGGCAATCACAGCAGGTTCCACGAGATCATTCTTTTTTATTGAATAAAACTGAACATTTAAGTAAATGAATAATCATTCTTAGACAACATAATATGAAAATATATAACCATAAAAACCTGGTAGTGCTCCAGCAGTGCTTCAGGAAATTGCAATTCGCTACAAATGTTATAGTGGGTGGTAACTCAGTAGAAAATTATAAGGGCTGTCTAAATCCTAGTACATTTCATTTCTAGTACATTTTGTAAAATATGCATTTTTATTGCTCTTCAGGTGCATATAGTGATGTGTGTATTGTATTGTGTAGTGGAATGCATAATTCATAGAAAAGCTGTATTTTCTTTAGTATTGAACAAATTAACTTCTAAATTATAAAACTAGAAATTCAGCTAAATTAGACAGCAGGAGACTTTAGTTTTTTCAGAGAAATATTTGTGATTTTAAACATTTTACCATTCATAAGGAGTCCAAATTTTAGGCTGAAGTCTTATTTTAGATCCATTTGTGTTATCAAACAACTGTTTTTTATAGAAATAAGATATATTTAGATCAATATACATGACTTCAATTTTATCATGTATGTCCAGAATTTGGTTCACAGATGTATGTTCTGAATCCAGAGACCTGACGTATCAATTGATTTAACAATGGTTATAATGCTTATTAATAGTGACCTAGTTAAAGGTTAAGTGCTTTATTAATCTTTTTTATTATACCACCGTGAGATATACAGTACAAAAGTGTCCAAATTTGGGTTTCAAACAAACAGTGTTACAGCACCCATCCCACCACCAGTGCTCATTTCCCTCCACCAATATCCCAGCCTCCCCCAGTCTGCGTCTATGGCAGGCATTTTTCATTTCCCTATATATCTCTCTCTCTCTTCCCTCTCTCTCTGCCTCTGTCTCTGTCTCTATGTTATACACTGTGGCTTACAATACATACAGTTAGAGGTTATCATGTATACCCTTTTGCTTATTTCAATGCTCAGTTCTATGCTGGTATTATCATTTACAATAATTATTAGTACACTGTTCCTTTCTCTGTATTGCCTAACCTCCAACTCCTACACATTTGAAGTAGGTTCTACCCACTGACAAGACCTCCTGATCCATGTTTTGTCTGGCCTTGTAGATTAATATCATGCTATATTCTTATATCCCACAAATAAATGCTCTGTACAGAAATCTATCCTTTCCCTCTCTAGCTAAATTACTCAGCATGATCCTCTCCATGTCCATCCATTTATAGGCAAATTTTATAACTTTGTTTTTCCTAACAGCTGCGTAGTATACCACTGTGTAGATGTACCAAAGTTCTTTATCCAGTCATCAGTTCTCGGGCACTCTGGTTGTTTCCAGATTCTGGATATTGTGAATAGTGCTGCTATGAACACAAAAGTGCAGATGGTGTTTCTCCTATGTATTTTTGGCCTCCCGGGGGTAAATCCCAGGAGTGGTATGGCTGAGTCAAATGGGAGCTCAACTTTCTCTTTGGAGGAACGTTCGTATTGTTTTCCAAATGGCTTTACCACTCGACATCCCCACCAACAATGGATGAGAGTCCCTGTCTCCGCCACATCCACGCCAGCACTTGTTGTTCTTTTGGACATGTGCCAGTCTCTGTGGTGTGAGGTGATATCTCATTGTTGTTTTGATTAGCAGCTCTCTGACGATTAGTGATGATGAACATTTTTCATTTGACTTTTTGGTCATTCAAATTTCTTCATTCAAATTTCTGTTCATTTCTACTCCCTATTTTTTGATGGGGTTGACTGTTTAATTCTTGTAAAGTTCTTCAAGAGCTTGATATACCCTAGATATTAATCCCTTATCAGATAGGTATTAATAAGGGATTAATACCCAATAGGAATATTCTTTCCCATTCTGTGGACTGTCTTTGTATCTTGGTCACTATTTCTTTTGAGGTGAAGAAGCATTTTAGTTTCATGTAGTCCCATATGTTTATCTTTACTTTGTTTTGTTGTTGCTTTGTTAGTGGTGTTTCATCTTTGGAGATGCCTTTATCTTCAAAGTTATGGAGTGTTTATTCCTATATTTTCTTCGACATCCTTTTATGGATTCAGGACTGATACTGAGATGATTAATCCATTTTGATCTGATTTTTTTTTTGCATGGTGTTAGACAGAGGTCCAAATTCATTTTTTTTACATGTAGCTGCCCACTAATCTCAGCACCACTTGTTGAAGAGGCTTTCCTTGTTCCATTTCATACTTTTGCTCCTTTATCAAAGACTAAATGATCATATGTTTGAGGATGGTTGTCAGGGGTACCCAATTCTATTCCATAGGTTCACAGATCTGTTTTTATTTCAATACCATGCTGTTTTAATGACTACTGCTTTGTAGTACAGTTTGAAGTTGGGAAAGGTGATGCCTCCCATCTTTTTTTTACCCAAAGATTGCTGTATTATCCATGGGCATTTATTATTCCCTACAAATTTCAGGAGTGTTTGGTCATTTTCTTTGAAGAATGTTGTGGGTATTCTTCTAGGGATCACATTGACTCTGTACAAAGCTCTAGGGAGTATTACCATTTTCACAATGTTGATTCTCCCAAATCATGAGCTGAGAATGTGTTTCCATTTCCTTGTATCCTCTTATTTCTTGAAGCAGGGTTTTATAGTTTTCTTTGTACAGGTCCTTTACACTCTTTGTTAAGCAGATTCCTAGGTATTTAATTTCCTGTGGCATAAATGTGAATGGGATCATTTTCTTCATATCCCTTTCTTCTCTTCCGTTATTTGTATATAGGAAAGCCACTGACTTTAGGGCATTGATTTTGTACTCTGCCACTCTACTATAGGTATCTATTGTTTCTAGGAGCTTTATGGTAGATAATATAGGGTTCTCTTGGTAAAATATCATGTCATCTGCAAATAGTGATAGCTTGACTTCTTTCATTATCTGGATGCCCTTAATGTCCTTTTCTTCTCTGATTGCTATGACAAGTACTTCCAGCAGTATATTGAATAGAAGTGGTGAGAGTGGACAACCTTGTCTTGTCCCCGATTTTAAGGGAAGGCTTTCAATATTTCCCCATTGAGAATGATACATGCTTTGGGCTTTTGGTATATGGCTTTGGCTATATTGAGGAAAGTTCCTTCAATTCTCATTTTATAGAGGGTTTTTATCATGAATGGGTGTTGGATTTTGTCAAATGCTGTCTCTGCATCTATTGATATGATCATATATATTTTATTTTTCTCTTATTGATATGATGTATTATGATGATTGTCTTGTGAATGTTGAAACAGCCTTGCATTCCCTGGATTAATCTACTGGTCATGATGTATAATCTTTTGATGAATCTTTGGATTCTGTTTGCTAGTATCTTGTTGAAGATCTTAGCATCCGTGTTCATCAGGGAGATTGGTCTGTTGTTTTCTTTTTTTTCTGTGTTGTCTCTGCCTGCTTTGGATACCAGGATGATATTTGCTAATAGAAGCTATTTGGGAGTGTTTCTGTTTCTTCTATTTCCTGTAATAGCTTGAAAAGGACTGGCAGTAGGTCCTCCTTAAAGATTTGGTAGAATTCACTAGCAATCCAACTGGACCAGGGCTTTTGTGTTTTGGCAGATTTTTAATTTCTGTTTCAATTTCCTCAATGGTGATAGGCTTATTCAGGGTTTGTAGGTCTTATTGTTTCAGTTGTGGGAGGTTATATAATTTTAGTAATTTATCCATTTCTTCCAGCTTCTCATCTTTCGTGGCATACAGGCTCTCAAAGTATGTATGTGGCATGCAGATGTATGTGTGGAATGTGGAAATCAATAGTCTAATGACCTCTAGAGTGCACCAATTGATGAGGATTAAAATTAAAGATTCTTTTTAAGTTCATAAAGAACATAAAACCTTCAGTGGGGTGCGTTGATGGTGGTGGGGGTTACTTTGCCAATAGACCTACTAATGTTCCTGAGTTTGTCTTTGTTTCCTTATATACTGTGTTTAATATTCTAATAGACATACCTTTGCTTTTAAAAAGCTATGCTTTAAATTTGAAATGTGTAAATGGTAGTAGCTATGAGAGCAGTGTTTACTTATTTCCCTCCTGACTTATTTTGTTAATCACTGTTTATTTGCAGCTGTAGGAAAATAACCAAATATTGTCTAGAACTCAAGCTCACAGGGTCAGTTTTTATTTGGAAACTTCAAGAAGCTTTGCTAGATACTGTGGACTTATAAGCAAAGCACAGTTCTGAATGAATTTTACCGTTTATTGATCATGTGTACTTTATAGATTATAATTTTTCATTTGTTTTTTATTGTTGGTGTTTTTCCCCCTACGGAATCCTATGTACTTTGTATTTTATTATTTTTTTAATAAAAGAAGCTGCAATTTAATTAAAAAATTTTTAAAGATATTCTTTGTAGCTATAATGTCACTAAAACATATCTAGATAAGTATAAATATGTCATATATATTAGATACATATAGATAACACATTTCTTGCATAAAAAGTACAAACTGAGTAGATTTTCTGTTTATTCACAGACCATATATAAATTTCTAGCATTTTCAAGTATATCTTATTCTCTCTGGGATCCCAATTCTTATAATTAGTAAATTTCCCCTTTAGTTTGGCTTTGGTCATATTATTTAATATTAACTTAAATCTTTTAGACAATAATCAGTGTGCTCAACAGCTGGCTTATCTACTGTTGCTCCTTGCTCAGTGCTCAGACATTTTTCTCTTGTGGTATTTTAGGGCCATATGGTTCCAGTAATTGAAAAAAGACCTGCGTGCAAAGTTCATATTCCAGTCCATCAAACTAGCTTTCTGACAAACTTTTATAAAATTTCTAATAAAAAGCATAATTTTAATGCTATCAAGCCCTTCATATGTTTAAAAATCCCTAATAAAGAAAATATTTCTCGATGACTCATATATGGCCTGATGTTTTAGATGCTGTAATTGCCTACAAATTGTCATTTAAAAAATTTGGTTTTTGAGTTGCCATATGAAATAAAAATGATGTTATTTACTGGTAGTAGAGGAATTGAAAAGCACACTGATAGCAACTGACCTTTTATCATCACTTATTTAAAGTGCTTTTAGGGGAAAAGAGAAAAATTTCCTTTAGAAAATGTACTAACTTGCTTGTGAAGTGAATTTTCTCTTAGTATGCTGAAATGAGAACAGTCAAATGGAAAATGCCCAGAAGGCATCCCTTTAAGAATGACCATTCTCTATGGGTATAGATAATAACATTTTACAATGAAAGAAAAGAAGAAACTGTGGTCCCATATGTATTCTGGTTGTGATTCTTTTTCCTTTATGTTGACTGCTAACAATAATTAGTCATTTTTTATAGTCAAACTTATCAAGACCTAAAAGAGCAGGCTCCTTTTTTAGAGTCTGTGGTGGAGGTTAGGATGAATTTGTTGCTTTAAAATATGGACGTTACTTTCACGGTTTGAGAACAGAGTGTGACATTCCATAACTATATGATAAAAAGGCCTTGAATTTCACTGTCCATGTGTGACATAAAGGATATTTATTTGGAAAGTTTAAATGACTCTGGAATAGAGAGTAACAGAAATCAAAGTGGAGTTATATATGCTGTGCTCCAAAGAAACCAGTCAGGGAAATTTCAACAACGATACCTCCTGCATGAATAAAACTCAGTCAGGATTATACAACTATCTGCTCTTTACATAAAACTATGTATCAATCAATTGACCCTAGAGATCATATCTTAAGTATTTTGATATAAGCCAGAATGCATACATATAATCTTGTTAGTGGCCGACCAGGTAAAGCAAGGTAATAAAGTGCAGTTCAGAGAAGAGACAAATTTATTTCCGATAATTTCTAATTAGCCATTTGCAAGAGCTCCTGAAATTTGTTGATTATGGTTGTTATTAGAAAGACTGTTTATCTCCCTTCAGCTCCAAAAATTAAGCTTTCTTATGGAATAATTCAATTAATTAAAAATCGTAAATTTTAATAAATCACTACTCTCTGTATTGATTTGATTCTATGGTCAAAATATGTTAAGGAAAATATACAATTCACATTTATTTTAGAATTTTCCTCATACTCTAAACAACAACATTAAACTGGACATAAAATTAAAGTATGAGAGTTTAGAATTATTGAGTTAAACTTTGGGACTTCAGTTTCATTTAGTAACCTAGTGTGGTATTTGATATGCCAAATACCAGTAACCAGTGACAAACAAAAGAATACATTTGTTGTTTGACTGTATTAGGTAGTATTTTTTCTGTCTCTGAAATAGAAAGACTTATTTAAACATTTAGCATAGTCAAATTTGACTAAGATATTGAAACAATTATATTTCTCCTTTGTCTAAAATTCCATTAGGAACAGAAATTTAGATAAGGAGAAATTTCAACTTTGAGAACTAATTCATTATGATACCAGAATTGGAGTAAAACATGGGAAAAATACTTTGTACATAGTACATCTTCACTCCTTTCTTCCTTCTTTGCATGGCAGTTATGCATTATCAACATTCTTTAGATGTAACTGCCTCCGGCAATCTCTTTTGAGGATCTATATACACAAGGGACTTTGAACTAGGCCAAAAAAGTTTTGTTTGAAACATTTTTAATTCACTCTGACAGTATACTATTTGCTAAAAAGTACCCTATTATTGCAGTTCTGCAAGCACATTTGCTTAGGGTATATTTTTTATAACACATAATTTAGGAAATCAAATTCTAACAGGTAACCATTTTAATCAAAAGGTGCTGGCACACTGTCTACAGTATCATTAGGAAATTATTTAACCAAGATATTGTGATGAAAGATTAAAGTAACTCATCTTCAGGATGACAGATTGCTCATATAGTTTTCTCTTTTCTAATTCCTACAAAATATACTTAGTGGTTATAAGGACATAGGCACAAACCGCTTTGGGTAATGTTATCAGTGTGTAAGTTAGATGAAATTTAGTTAAGCTCAGTTTAATTTTGTTTTGTTTTGACAACCATATTGCCTCACTAGGCAATAACAATGTTAGCTGTAGTACTGTACTTTATATGTTCAAGTATTGCATATTTATATAACAAGACAAGTGACAAGTGATAAATGTTAAAATACATTCGATTTAATCATAGTTAAGGAACTAGTGGAGTAAAATGACCAGTGAGAGAATTTTATTTCATTTCACACTAGCTGTGTAAATTTAAACAAAGGACTTGAATTATCTGCATCTGTAAAAGCAGATAGTAGTCATGTATATCTCATTGATCAAGACCAGCTACTCAATCTATGAGTCTCAGTGAAAATAAAAATGGATGACCTCTATTCAAAATTCAAGAGCAATTTCAAGTTGGCAAAAAAACAAAACATCAAACCAAATTATTGACAGTAAAAATTTAAGTCATTCATAGACATTTCTGTGCACACAAATGAGCTTGGAATTGTGGCTAATAGCAGATCCCAAATGGAAATTTCATACTCTACTTCAAACACAAGATGATGTGTGTGTGTTTGCACACACAGGTATGTGTTTGGATCTATTCAAAGACTAGATGTATTCCAAGGCTACTCCCAGAACTGTGCACAGAGTCACTCTCACAGGTGCTCAGGGGATCACACAGTGTCAAGAATTAAACCCGGACCTCCAGCCTGCAGAACATGCACTTCTTTCCTTTATGCTGTTTCTCCAAACCTGAAAACTTTTTAACAATTTTTTTTTACAAATCTCTTAGGTGCTCTACTATACTTCTAACAACAAATGTTCAACTGGTTATTACTCTATATTTCAGTTTCTTTTGAAATTTTACAATGTCTTAAAAGTCTTAACAGTATTATTTTTTGAAAAACCAGGTGTTAAAACTAAAGTGAAGAAAGGGCCAAGTGAAAGACAAATGGAAGATGAGAATTATGTTCTATTATTTCAATCAGAAGACCTTTAGAAAAAAACAGTTAGATCATGAGATGATGAATCCTAAGTAGGTTACATTGTTCAAGGTTTGAACCTAAAGAACTGTTTTTAGTACAAGGAACGGAAATATCAGTCGATAAAGGTTCATACAATAGGGATATATCTATAATTGAGCTTGGAAAGAATTGGGTTAAATTTGAGTTCTAAATATGACTCCTCATGATACTCTGGCTTTTATTATTGGCATTTCACTTAAAAAAAAAGGAAAAGGAGTAGATTTTTTTTTTCTGAAAAAAGGGAGAAATCAGCCCACAGTCTTAAAATAATAATTAATTTTTAATTTTTTTTATTTTTACAATTACAAAGATATACAATTAAAAAGTTCATATATTTGGGTTTTGGTCATACAGTGTTTCAGCACCCATCCCGCCACCAGTGCCCATCTCCCACCACCAACGTACCCGGTTCCCTCTCCCTCCCCCAGCCCTCCTCCATGGCAGGGCTTTTATTTCTTTCCCTTTCTTTCTCTTTCTCTTTTCCTTCCCTTCCAGACTATGGATTACAGAACATACATTAAAGGGTTGTCATGTGTATCTTTTTTGCCTCTATTTAATGCTCAGTTCTAGGTTGGCATTAGTACCCTTGACAATTGTTAGCACACTGTTCCATTTTCTGTCTTACCTAGCCTCTGACTCCCACACATTTGTGATAATTCCCACCTTTGACAAGACCTCCTGATATATGTTTCACTTGACCTTGGATATTGGTATCATAATATGTACATATATATTTATGTTATGCAAATAAATGCAGTCATTCTGTATCTGTCTCTCTCCTTCTGGCTAATTTCGCTCAACATAATCTTCTCCATGTCCATCCATTTATAGGCAAATTTTATAACTTCATTTTTCCTAACAGCTGCATAGTATTCCATTGTGTAGATGTACCAAAGCTTCTTTATTCAATTGAACTCCCATTTGACCCAGCCATACCACTCCTGGGAAATACTCTGGGAAACCAAAAATAGGCCGCAGAAACACCATCCCTACTTTTATGTTCATAGCAGCATTATTCACAATAGCCAGAATCTGGAAGCAACCAGAGTGCCTAGTAATATTTTTTATTTTAAAAACAGAACAGTAATAAGCTCAGGCTTATTACTGTTATTAATATTATCATATTATTAGCCACAGAACTAGTTTAATTACTACAGGGGTCCATGTAAATCCAGCATGCAAACCCCCTGGTGTTTATGAAGTTATAATTGTTTAATTAAAACTTTATGAATATAGTTTTTGGGTCCTCCAGTAGTTTATTACTAGATCTCATATTGGTTTCTCACTGGTTTCCTTATATGCCATCCCTAGTGCATGTTGACATCTCGCTTGTTCCAGTCCTCCATGGCTTGGTGGTCTGGAGACCTGCAGGTGTGTCCGGGAAGCTCAGTGGTCGGTGTCTCTTTGTTGGTACTTGCTGTTCTTTGTCCCTTTAGCACTCCTTCACCATCAGGCCATGTGCTTATAGTTGACAGCTGTGGTTTTTCCTACCCCTCTGCCTGGGCATGGAGAGAGGTTGCTGCCCATTTGGTTATGAGCATAGGGTTCCAAGAGCAAGTCCCTCACCTGTGCTCCACATCCAAGTGTTATTCCTACCATGTAGTCACTTCCATTATCTCTTTGACTAACTACCTCTCATCCAGATGAAATGAAAAATGTCACTGGATAGTCATTGCTAGATCACCTGTCCTCCCTCCACCGTATCCCTCTGCTGGAACAATAGCATGAGACAGAACCGGGTAAGTGCTAGAGCCAGCAGTACCTATGGTCAACTTACCAGAAGTTTCAAAATTTCTTATTAGAAAACTATTACTGTTGACAAATTGCTCTAACGACCCAACTGTCATGATTCTAAATTTCTGCTGTGCTCAATATCACCTGGGGAGTTTTAAAATATACACACGTGCAGGACTGACCTCCCAAGTTTCTGATTCAATTGGTTTGGATCCCAGCTCTAGCTGTATTTTAAAGTTCCCCATGGTGAGTTTGATGTGTTGCCAAGATGAAAATCACCAGGTATTTAACTCAATTACTTCTTGTCATCTCTGTACAATATTTTTATAGTTGTAAAATTTGTAAAACATCATCCATAGATTAAAAATAGTTTCCCTATTATAATAATAAAATGGATCTGAGATTACAAATTTGACTTGGATGGAACAAAATGAAAAAAGAAAAACAGTTATTGTCTTCATGGGACTTGTAAACTGCAGCTCAACATGTAATTGAAAACCTCTTAGAGCAATTCCACTTGGGAGTGCTTGTTAAATTTTAGATGATTTGGACTTACCCTGACCTGATGAATTAGTATCTCTGGAGGTGGGCTCTAGATCATGCATTTTAGTAAGCTCCCAACTTGAACATACGCACATGAAAATTTAAGAGCATGGTCTAGTGCCACATGCTTAATTCTCAATCTATTATTTCATGCAGGAAACTTCACTGCCATAAGTGTACTGCCACTCACCTGGTGACTAGAACTCACTGTATAGCTTAGTGCCTGGAAGAATAGGAAAGCTGCTTTGATTTTCTTTCCTGCTTTTACTTGACAATCTGTGTTAATTCTACTTCAGTTATTGAAGCAGTAAAATTCTATCTCTCTATTCAATTAAAGACAGCTGTTCTGAATATGTTCTGAATTTCAAATATTATACCATTATCCCATTTATTATATTTAAAACAATTATTCTAATGAGTTATATATTTTCCTTTGCAGTTAAGTCATAAGAAAAAAAGGTTAACCATATAATGTTAAACATTATTATATTTATATTTAAATCACAGAGATGCAATTAAAAATTAACCTTAGTTTCTTATACTATCATATGACTTGCTATGGCACTTAGAATTTAACTGAATGCATATTGGAAGTCACCACATGTACAAAATCTAGTTAGAAACTGAGGTATATTTTTCTCTCCATATATGTATATATACAAAATTTAGATGTGATTTTAGATTCTGAGCATCAAACTGAGGCTCTGATGCATTCAAAAGCATGCTATCTTCCACTGAGCTAAATTTATGTATCCTATCTACTGGTATTAGCTAAAATGAAGAAAATCATGACTGAAAAGTTTGAAACAAGCATTGGCATATAATAGAGGATTACCATTTCATGGTAAAGTCGTACATACTTACTTCTCCTAGAGAATTGTACATTCAGTTATCATGGCTAAGACTAGGTAAATGGCTTAGAGCGCTTTATAAATGTCAACAAAGTAGTTCCTCAACTAACATAGCATGTTATCTCTGTCATTTAGAGTGAGGAATATAATGGGTAAAATGGAGAATACTGAAAGCATCACTTCTTACCATTTTATTTCTAAGGGGGACATATTCCTAACTCAAATTGAGATTCTGCTAGGAATTGTATGCGTTCCAATTTCTTTTTATTTCTATATAATCTACTAGTACACTTTATGTTTTACCCATTTATTTCCCTGTAATTACATGAATTGTATTCTGCATGTGTCCTTTCTTGACAGTCATGTTTCTTTAGTTCAATAAATGTTATCAAGCATTCTTTGACTGTTCCTAATGCATCAACCTTAATTAGCTTTTGATTACTGTTAATTTCATAGCATTTTCTCTTTAATAAGTTGCATCAAAATGCTTTCATTTCTGTTGCAGCAAGTTTAATTAGTTTTTGAGCCTTGTTTCTGTTTTCTCTTCCAATTTTATAAAAAAAAATGACACCCACTTTCTTTGTTTCTATGAGGATATCCATGACTTACAAGTTGGTATTTGCCAGAAGCCCTCACCTAAGACTTAGAATTTTAAATTGTGTTGATTAATAGCCTTTTCATTTGTCTCATACTCATTTGAATGTTTTCATGTACTTTTATATTTGAAATTGCTTATTATTTTGAGTAAAAATAAAAATGTGTTTTCAAATTTTGAAAGGGCTAAATAACTTACTTAAAACACTAGTATTATGTTTGATTCATTGACTTAACAAAAAAAAATCTCAGCACATGTTATATACAATTATGGACACAAAGTATACTCCTTTGAGAAATTTTTTCTTAGGTACCCAAACACCTGCTAATTAAAATCTTAATAAAATAATACCCATAACTTGATTTTTTCCCTTTTTGGGTCACACACAGTGATGTTCAGGGGTTACTCCTGGCTCTGCGCTCAGGAATTACTCCTGACACTGCATGGAGGACCATATGGGATGCCGGGAATTGAACCTGGGTTGGCTGCATGCAAGGCAAATGCTCTATGTGCTGGTCTATCGCTCCGGCCCCAATACCCATAATTTTAAAAAGTTTCCCTGTCTACTGGGGGAGGCAGGTGTGAGGTGGGGAGGAAGCCTTGGGCTACACACAGCTAAGGAAGCCTTAGGGCTACTCCTAATTCTGTGCTCTGGAGTCACTCCTGATAGGACTCATGAGATCATATTTTGTGAGGTAGATTAGACGAGGTTTAGGCATGTGCAAAACAATATGTGCTTTACTACTCCTGTACTAAATCTATACTATTACTGTACGACTTCTGCATGACCTCTCCAGACCTTTGATTTTTTGTTCATTTCTAAAGTTATTTTTATAATTATAATTATGAGTTATGACTTTTTATAGAATCAATATATTTATTGTTTATAATATAAAAATAGTAAGCTTATATTTTATATTTATATCACAAATATCACTTGATCACTTGACATCCCGTTATCCATCAATTTTCTATTCTTTGATAATTATGTGCCCTGAAATATAAACTGTGCTAATTATATTTTTGTAAAACTTTTATTTGCTTTACATCAAAATAGAGCAAAACAACTATGCACATTATTACTGAGAGAAACATTTACATATCAATTTTTCTAAGTTAGCTCTAATATTCAATATTATATCAATACTGTAGTAATTATAAGAATATGATAATTAATATAAATAACCATTGGGATTCTGTGAATACAAATTAAAGGCTCAATTAGAGAATTGATTAAATTGAGTATTATGCTATGCTCACTTGGTAACATGAAAGTCTCAGGGAGAAAATCAACAATTGAAAAATGGAGCTTTGAGCATTCCTGGTGATAGTAACTCTTTGGCACATACTTATTTCAGTTTCTGTTGCTAGCTTAGAATTATGTGTGAGAGTGGGAGGGGGAGGAACAGAGTTACAGAGAAAAAGGAAGGGCAGGGAAGAGGTGTTGGCACTAAGCACCATGTGAATTTATTTTGGTTTGCTAGAAAATGTGAGATATGGCATAAAAGTAATTCACTGTCAATCTTTCTGATGTTACCTATGTTTCTATAGCATGGTTACAAACGATCCTTCAAACTTTTAGTGTAGAAAGATACTACATTTGGTTTGGAGTAATTATGCAGGGGTTATGGTACATGCCTTGCACAAAATTGACCTTAGTTCAGTCCTCAGCACAATGAATTGTTCCCAAGCATGTCTAGACGTGGTTCTTGAGCAGAGTGCCAGGAGTCAGCCCTGAACTCAACAAAGTGTGGCCCAAACAATCCACCTCCAAAAAGGTACTGTGTCTAAGCAACTTGATCAAACAGATTTGTCTGTAACACTCTTGTAAACATCTAGGTGAAAAGCAAGCAGCTCTACAGAGGATCTTTTATTTAACTTCCTGTTGATCAGTACAAGAAGAAACAAAATGTTGATTCTGTACTTATTGATATCTAGGAAAGAATAGAAACCCTTTCTTCTCTCTTAATGGAGACTAGAAATGAATAATAGGGACTTTATGTGGATTATTACAGTGTACCTCACAATGGCATCTTGTATCTGGAGAATTTTCAATCAATGCAAAAGTTTCAATATCAAAAAATAAAACTAAGTTTAGATATCCTCTGAATGATCCTTCTAAAAACAAGAATTCCAAAATTCTTTTGGCTCAATATTGCCTTTTCAGGAATAAAAAAAAGTCAATTTAATTACCCCCCTAGAAATCTACCTTCTTTAAACAATCATGCAGAAAACCACCCCTGTCCCCGAGGGGTGCAACTGAGGTTACTACTACCTACCATCACAGTCTACCCACAGCATTATTCCTTTCTTCAAATTAATCTTTTGTTGGTTGTATTACAACCTGATTATTTGTCAACTAACACTGAATGATAGTCTATCTCCTAGTAGTTCTAATATACTGATTTGAAGATTGCTTTCTCTCACGTTCTAATTCTGCTAAATCAAGCCATATAGTTGGTAGTAAATAAGGAAGGATAAGGAATACATATAAAGTGCTTAGTGTACTCTATATAATCAAAGTATAGAACTACATAATATTTGTTTAAATTAATAAAACATATTAAAACTACATTAAAGTAAATATACTTACGTAGCAGTGGGTAGTTTCTTGGTTTCATGTTTATGCAGAATCATAGAATCTGAGTTTTTTATGCTTTTTAAAAAACTTTTTGATGTGCCAAAGATTGAAGTGAAGACTTCATATACCTGAGGCATGCACTGACCATAGAGCAGCGTCTATGGCAAGAAATATAGTGTCTGTCACATCTTCCTTTAACTAACCTTAGCATCACTCTGGTGTCTCTAATTTCATTGATGTGCTTTCATAAAGAAGCTTTTATCATAGTGGTAGAACATTTCAGAACATGTAGCTCATAAAATAGTTTTTTATCTCACAACTGATTTTAATATATGTTTATTTTTCATAACATACCCTTCTAATACACATTACTAGTATGTTATATCGTTTGTATGTTTATAAAAATGTAATTGCTGTAATGCATATATTTTCAAATTCTGCAGCTGCTGGAGTAGTTTTAAAAAAAGTCTACCAAGAAAACATTCCCGATGAACGGTCATGATTAGTGCCTCAGCGTTTTCCTTGCTCTAGAGAAAACAAATTAGCACTAGAAAGAAAATCTGTTCTGGGAAGTCGCACACTGCTGGTGTAATGACCTAGCCCCACAAGAGGATTGAATAGAATAGATCCATTGTGACTTCCCAAATGATCCTGCCTGGCAGCCTCTGGAGATGAGGAACAATAGCTGAAGTGATAGAGAAAATAAAATGTTCTGCTTGAGTGCAAGTTATATTTGCCTGTCTCCCCCAACCCACTTTCAGAAAGTGTTGCCCTTTCAGATCCAGACACCTGCTATTATTTCATCAAAGCTCTGTGGCAAAAACTAGACTTGGATCAATGAGATCTATCATCTTGGCTCAAATAATTTCCTGTTCATGGTCACTTAGAATTCAACTCAAATCTAAATTTTCCTAAGAAAGCTTTTCTGTGGATTAGGTACTATCACATGCCTTCTTGGCATGAATAGAAAGGAGCAAATCTATGTTTTCATAATGCTTCTTCGCTCTAGACTCCACTGCCTCTGTGAGGATAAAGGAGAAATATAGCATATGTTTTATTCACCCTCTCTTCTGCTTATTGAACCTATCCTTATGTCTTTATTTCAGTTGTCATGATTTTTCCTTTACTGTCAACTTCTTACAGAAGGCAAAACTATGACTCACAGAAGGGCATAGATTGAATCATTAGATAATGCTCTCAAAAATTATTGTCGTGAATTTTGTATATCAAATTATTTAGCCATGGTCCCTGAATATTAATAGTAGATTCAAGTATTACAAAGCCATAGAGTATGATCATACTCTATGAACATACTCTATGGCCGAATCTGCTGTCGCTTTTTGATATGCTTAAAAGCATTTTTTCTAAATGAATTTTAGGAAAACATGAAATCATGTTCAAAAATATTTTGCTCTGAGTACATTTTTAGATTGCATGTATAAAGCGAGAAGTCTTATATTTTGTGTGAATAACTTTTTTTTCTTAGCACACACATTTAGCCCATGTGTCAAATAGCGAAATTTTTATTTTGTAACTCTAAATTTCACTTTATTTCTTAGGATGTATTCTATTTTTTTCTTAACTCTTTTTCTGGTATTCACTGTCAATTAATAATAGAATATATGGTGGCTGTTTTTCTTTTGTTTTACTCTGTTTTGGGGCACACTCAGCAGTGTTCAGAGCTTGTGCCTAGCTATGCATTCGCGGTCATATCTGGTGAGATCACAGAGCTAGATGTGGTGCTGGGAATTGAACCCAGGATGAGCTTTTATAACACTAGCAACTCTATCTGCTCTGCTATTAATCTGACCTAATACATGGCAACCTTTAAAAACACAAAGCATAAAACAAAATGATGATCACCCTCTTAGTTTATTTAAAAAATATACACTATAAATGCTTTAAAATAATATAAGGTTTTTCTAATAATTGTTTTTCAAATATAATAAATATAAAATGCATACATAAATTAATTTTTAAATATTAAAATACAAGATAAAAATCCCATTTTAAAATTGGAGGTAAGTTGTGCTAATAATTAGCTGTATACAAACATTTAGTTAATAGATATTTAAACATTTCTGGGCTCAGCCGTATAATTATCACCTTTTATTCCTGGTTTACAACTGAAATTAAAGCTCTAGTAGAACATTAGCAAATATGGCTTTTATTTACGTAATATAATATATTATTTTTATTTACTTTCACCCATCTCTGTTTTTGTGGTTGTTTCATGTTGTGAAGGTCATCGTACTATCCTGCTTGGTTACAATGCTTGAGAATTTGTTGCAGTGCTGCTGAGGATCACACCAGCAGAGCTATAGCTAATATGTGCCCTTTCAAGCACAAAGCAATCTACCCACAAAGCCATGTCTCTAGGGGGGGATATCTAAGTTTTTATTCTTGTTACAAAAAATGGGTCAGGTGCCTACACTATGTGTGCATAAGTTAAGGGGCTGTTATAGAAAACAATCCTGAGGTTTGTTAAGATTTTCTAGTATTTCCCACTTCATACCCACATAAATAGAGAATACAGGTGTATCAGGATTCTGGTACTACAGCATGTCCCTCTGGGTACAGTTCAAACTAGACCTTTTCCTTACAACAGTATAACTTTCAGGGCCTGAGAGACAGAGTACAATGGTTGAATTGCTCACATTGCATGCAGCCAACTTGGTTTTAACCCCTTCACTGTGTGTGGTCTCTTATGCACTGCCGGAAGTGATCCCTGAGCACAGAAGGAAAAAGCTCTGAGCAAAAGTCAGGTATGGCCCCAAGCCCACCCCTCTAAAACTTAAAGCAAAATAAAAGATAGCAGTATAATCTTGGGGAGGATATTTTCTAAGTTTCACTTTTTCTTGCCTCTCCAAAATTTGTAATTACATTAGGAATATCTTCCGTTTCAAGATCAGTACTAAGACTGCTCTAAGTATCTGGTGCTTTTGAACCTCAGATAAATTTTTTCTTCATAAAACAATCACCAATTAGAAAAAAAACAAATTTGACTCTAAAGAACATTTATGTTTGGTGGAGTGAGTTCACAGTTTTGAACATTCTTTAACAAATTTTAATTATCTTTTAACACACATGGGATAAAAGATACATTTATAAACAGAATAAGAGAGATGAAAATGTAAAAAGACATATTTGTTGCTGTAGCCTTAACAAAATTCAGTGGTCACAAGAAATCCAGAAATTAAAAGGAAAAAAAAGAAAAGTGAAACAATTGATTTCAAAGTGTTTATGTACCACTAGTTATTTCCCCAAAGAACACAAAATAACTAATTTTAAGAGATATATTCACCCTCAGATCCATCTCATCATTATTTACAAAAGCCCAAAATTGAAACCAGCCTAAATGATTTGACAGAAAGATGTAGTTTATAGGCACAATGGAATGCTATGCATAGATTTAAAAAAAAAGCATATAATTCTACTATTTGTAACACCATGGATGGAACTTGAGGATATTCACTTGATCACTTGAATCCCGTTATTCATCGATTTGCTCAAGTGGGTGCCAGTAACATTTCCATTGGACCCTATCACGTGCCAATGTAGCCCAATGTCATCTATTTGATTCAGGAATATGAAGAGTCTCAAACCATTCCTTCAGGGTCTTTACAAGGAAGTCTGACCATCTGGTCGGCCACGTGATATTTTGACATCCCGTGGGATCCAGTCAGTAACGGCTCTAGTCCAGCGGTTGTCTCCAAATCGCATTACATGTCCAGCCCATCTGATTTTCGATGCCTTGACAAACGAGACAGAGTCCCTGAGTCTAGAATAGCGTCGGAGGTCAGACTGGATTTCTTCTCCTCACTTGAGTGAGGCGTGATATTCTAAGCATAGCTCTTTCGATTCCTCTCTGGGAGACCTGGATAGCATTCTCATCCCACTATCATAGGGTCCACGTCTCTGAGGCATATGTTAATACAGGGAGAATGGTGGAGTCAAAGAGATGTGCCCAGAGCCGGAGGTTCTTTGTCCTTTTAGCTATTTCTTCTATGCCTTTGAAGGCATTCCATGCTGCTCTTTTCCTCCTGCGCAGCTCAGGTTTTAGGTCGCTCATCATGTTGACTTCTCGGCCTAGGTAAACACAACTGCTGCATTCAGAGATATCTGTTCCATTGAGAGTGAATGGGGCCTCCGGAACTAGTTCATTTTTCATAAACATGGTTTTCTTTAGATTCAGCTGTAGACCTATCTTTCCACATTCTCGGTTGAAGTCAGCCAGCATTTGTGCTGCTTGGCTAATGTTTGGTGTTATTAGAACAATGTCATCAGCAAAGCCGTGGTGATGTAGTTGCTGACCATCTGTCTTCACTCCCATTCCTTCTCATTCTAATTGTCGCATGATGTTCTTGAGGGTGGCACTGAAGAGTTTTGGTGAAATGGTATCACCCTGCCGAACCCCTCTTTTGACAACAATGATCACTTCCTTGTAGAATGGTGAGATTCTTGTGGTGAATCCGTAATACAGCTCACGAAGGATCTTGATGTATTGGGTTTGGACACCCTGTTTGGCTAGGGCTTCGATGGCCGCTTCAGTCTCCACAGAATCAAAGGCTTTCTTTAAAACAATGATCGTGAGACAGAGTGGCATCTTGTACTTCGGTACAAACCTCAATGAGCTTGGTTACCGTGTGGATATGGTCGATTGTGCTGAATCCTTTCTGGAAGCCAGCTTGCTCACATGGTTGTCCTTCATCTAGTGTTCTGCCAATCCTGTTTAGGATGACGCGTGTAAACAGCTTGTAGATGACGTACAACAGGCAGGTGGGGTGATAGTTGCCGATGTCGTGAATGTCTCCCTTCTTGAACAGTAGAACTGTCCTGCTGGTTTTCCATTGGGAGGGTACCTTGCATTTGGACCGGTAGCGTGTGAAGTGCCAAGCTAGTGAGGATATTATGTTTAGTGAAATAAGTCAGATTAAGAAATTCAAATGCCAGGTGCCTATCTTTATTCATATGTAATATGTAAAGAAACCAAATATCAAACAAGTAAACAAACAAAAAAATGAACTAAATAAAACAAAAATTTTAAGGTAACCAAAGTAGTTGTACCGAAGAGGGAAGGATCAGGTTGGGGAAGGAGGATTAAATAAATTTAAAGGGTCAATTTTGCTGTCTGGTATAGAATTATTCTTTTCAAGGTGAAACTTTATACATATACAGTTTTATCTTACTAGTACTTTTTGGATTGACTTGTCCCAAATTCCTAGTTAAGAATCACAGTGATAATAAAAGTTACTTATTGATACTTAGTTAATTTTTTCACAAATAAAATTTATAGGATATTTCTTAAAACTGGAAACTGAATTTAAAAATCATGCAAATTGATGTGGAATAAACTGAGTACATTCATTACTGTTTATTTAATAAATAACTTCATATTGCTTACCACTTGTTATATTGGCATGATTTTTAAAAACCTCACAATCAGCCTATAGGCGGGTCTTTATCACCTTATACTGCAAATGATGAACCTCAGTTTTAGATTATTGACATGACTTTACTTAACTCACAACCTGAGAATTGTCAAAGTTAAGACACGAAGACAGAGTCTTCATTTCTCATATTTAATTGCATGAGAATTAGTCATTGGTCCCCAGAGTTATCCATGAGTGAGGTATGTAGTCTCTACCACCCAGAGGCAATTCCACAGACCTGTTGTAAGAACCTGAATGTCAGCAAGATGGTCATCAGTTTGTGTCACAGTTCTGTCACTTAAATGGGAGCCGACCATCCATGCTATAATCATTTCCTAGACGTAAATGCGAAGTTGGCGTGTCTTCATATATAAGGAAACACTATTGGCCTGAACCTTGATTACTGTTAGACCCAGTAGTCGCAGTGGTTTTATGGAAGATCAGTCTAAGTGTATCTGTTTCCAAAACTGTATTTGCCACTTTAACAATAACAAGGCCATCTATTATCCATTTTAACAGATATTATTACTTGAGAAGTCTTTCTATAGCACAGATTACTGGAATTTTTATTACTGTATTTTCAGAAGGACTTAAACCCAAATGCTATCCTCTTAATTAGAATCAATATAAGCAATAAATTATTTCTTGATTATAAAAATAAGCCTTTCCTCAAAAAGTGCTTTCTAAGTTTGAAAGTTTTCAAAATAAGTATTTTATTTATCAGTGTGAATGTGATATGTTGAATACCTGATTAAATATAAACCCCATTAAAAGGGCTTTCTATATTTGCTAATCAAGTTAAATTATTCAGAGCACCATGTTTTGAGTATAAGTCATCATGCATTATACAAATTCAGGTACTTATTTAGCACCAGTGTTCCTAAAGTTGTGGAATCTTATGTTTGACATATGCCAGAAGTGGATGGATGAATAAGTGATTTGTTTTGTTGCTCCTTGGTTTTGAGGCCTCTGTAGTAAAAAAGGTATATTTAATAAAATAGATTCATGACCTTAAGTGTCTCACATTTGTCTGCATTACTGCAATCATTTTCAGAATAACCGGTCTTTTGCTCCAGTTGAGATCTTTTTTGGTTACCTGTAGTGTTCTTCATTCTGTCCTGAATGCAACAAGTAATGGACTACAAATACGGATTACTGCATATTCAGCAAGCTGCTCAACAGTTCCAGATTTGGAGTGCGAAAAATTGTCATCTCAATTACTTTGTAAGAAAATAAAAAATGCCTCTAGGTTCTTTTAGATAGTGTGATAATTAAACAGACATTAGACAGATTTATGAGAGAAAGAAACAACAAATTAAATTTGTACATAGGGGATGCCCATAGATATGTAAACTAAGAATGTCAAAGTAATCTGTTTACAAAACTTTTAGAAAAGGAAGTGATTGCAATGAATTAGCAAACAAAGTAACTTAGGTTTTGGATACTAATTATTAAAAAACTGAAAGGGTTGTTTACAGTTTTCTGTCCCTTAATTCCCTCTGTGGTGATAAGGACATCTACCGATTGGTGTGGAAGTTATCTTTTCTTGAAAAAAAATTATTATACCACCGAGAGATATAGTTACAAAAGTGTTCATATTTGGGTTTCAGTCATACAGTTTCCAGCACCCATCCCTCCACCATCACCAATGTTTCACATCACCAATGACCCCTGATTCCCCAAATCCCCAGCCTGTATCTATGGCAGGCAATTGTTACTTCTCTTTCTCTCTCTCTCTCTCTCTCTCTCTCTCTCTCTCTCTCTCTCTCTCTCTCTCTCTCTTTCTCTCTCTCTCTCTCTTTCTCTCTTCTCTTACATTTGTGACTTGCAATACATACATTTAGAAGTTATCATGTATATCTTTTTGCCTATCTTCAATGCTCAGTTCTAAGCTGGTATTATCATTTACAATAATTATTAGTACACTGTTGCTTTCTCTGTATTACCTAACCTCTGACTACCACACATTTGCAATAGGTTCAACCCACTGATAAGACCTGATTCACATTTTGACTGGACTTGGATATTGTTATCATGCTATTTTTTTTCATCTAAAAGATATCTTTCATATAAAAGATTCACTTCCTCCTTTCAGGAGGCTTAAGGAGGGTGAGTACCTATTTCTCATCATCCTAAGTGGCTCTTTCTCATATAACTTCAATTCATGATAATTGATATGCTAAAGTGCCATATTTAGGGTCAGCTGTCTTTGAGTTCCGTCATTTTACTATTTAAATTTCATTCCTTATTTCTATATATTTGATAAGAAATACAGGAGAGAAGAGTGCACCAATATAGAGCAACAGAACAAGGATATAGAAAAGTGAAAATATGAATTCAGAAACTGATGATGTTAAGGCATAAAGACAGAGGGGAAAGGCTTGTAATAACTTTTATCTCTGTAAGTGTGTCGTATAGCATTTTGCTTCAATACACTTTGTAAATAATGTGGCTACAACTAAACACTTTATTATATACCAAAATCTTTTCAGATGTCTTCCACCATTGTAATGAAGTTCCTATCTAGTAGATCATGTGTACCAATTGAGTTGTAACTATTATCTATACACATATGTATGAGTGTATGAATGTGGATTGCAAGTAAACTATAACAAAATTCTTTGATATAGGTAAAAGCCCCTTTACAACCCCAGCTCTGCCTGTGATTTTAATTTTATACTCTCTTTCTTTAAAAATGTTCTTTCTCTGCCAGCATTGCCATTAGAACATTAGCAGTAATTAAAACCATAAGTGGAAGTTCTAGATGACTGGGCAACTGAAAAAGAGCAATTAAGCATCATAGGCAGAAACACATTTACCTTTTCTACATAATCAATTGTACAGGTATTAAAGGACATGTTGGATGCCAACAGGATTAAAAGCTGACAAAAACAAAGAAACAAAGACAAATTCATAATAAATAGAATATAATTCTCTCCTTTTTCATTTTTAAAAATACAGAATACAAAGTTAGAGGCAAATATTATTTCAAACCTTTAATAGTATTAAATTGAAAAACATAAAATAGCGAATTCTCTTACCCTGGTGGTTTATGAAATTGCTAGATGGCATGATTAAAATGGCCCCGATGTGCATGAATGCTTTCTTTTTTATTCCTCTTTTGAGGTATGCAATGTCCCAAAAAAGAGGGAAAAAAGTTGTTAAGTGAGTTGCTTAGAGACACTTGAAATAAAAAGTTAAAGACTATTTAGTAAGACTGAAAGGAAAGAAAGATATAGACATTTTCTAAAGAATAAGAAAATAAACTAGTTCATCTACATAAGTGTCTTTGACAGAAGGGCTGGAGATATATTGAGTAGGGCACTTGCCTTCTAAGAAGCAGATCAGGGATCCATCGCCTGAACCTGATATGCTTCCCTAGACCTCCAGGAATGCTCCCTGGAGTGATGATCCTCAGAGCCAGGAGTAAGGCCTCAGCACTCACATTTGTGGCCCTAAAACAGCAACTTAAAAAATATAAAGTGAAATTTTGAAATAAAATGATTAAAATTGTAGGCAAGTGTTGCACTTCAGTGGGCAAGTGTTGCCCAGAGCGCTGGATTGCCTCCTGCAGGTCAAGATAGGAGGGTAGTTTAAATGTGGCAGTTTATCTGACCATGTGTTCTGTACTGGCTGGTATAAATATTCTCTCGTGCTCCCACAGTCATCCTGAGACTGACTAGCTAGATTTTACCAGCATATTTGCCTGGCCACTTTGGATCTGTTGGAAATTAGATCAGAGATAAATGCTATTTGCCTCTAAGCAAGCAAGCATGGCTCTCTGATAACTCAAAAGCAACTAAAATACAAAACTACCATGAAGTAAAAATGAGAGTCTTGTGACTGCTTGGAGAAATATTTAACTGGCATTAGTATAGTCTTTGGTACAGAGGCATGCCATCTTAGAAACCCCCTTCTCTACCCTACAGAGACATTTCCTAGGCAGATCTTCCTTAGGCAACATTAGCATCTAAAAGGGCCTAGGTGAGGTCCTGGGAGAAATCACCTGAGGGTAATTTTCGGAGGTAAATTACCTGAGGGCATTTGACCCTACCTACATCCCATAAAAGTGGGAGGTCTGAGAGTTGGGGAGGCGGGATAAAACTAGCCTGCTTCCTCTCTTGCTGCTCTCTTTTTGGGCTGGCACTCTTCTTGGGTCACTCTCCCCCTTTCTGCTCGGCACTCAGGAATTTTTTTTGTGTCCCTGTCTCCTCTCTACAGGGCCTTAACACGTGGGAGCCATGATCTTGGCCTACACGTGGCCTGGGTTCTAGCTGGGAATCCTAAACACAGGGTTTTTCCTATTGCTGATTTGTATGCCTGAACCTGTGATAAGTAAATCATTTTAGAACCTCACCGGATTCCTGCATCTTTCTCTGTCCACTGGCCGCTGATCCCCTGGGCAGACCCTGACCCTGCTCCCAGATTTTGTGTAGGGCACCACAGTGTTTCCCTGAAGGCAAGTGCTACTGTATCATCATAGTATAGTTCTTAAAGTTCCAGTTCTATAGAGGAAGACAGATTATTCTGGTTCAATATTCAAAGGCTAAAATAACTCTAGGAGATAACAATGTTTTACATTTATTGAATGTTTCAACTTAAAATAAGTTCTGTGGTGAGGTAATATGTCTGTGGTGATGGAATAACCTTAAAAATTGTACAGTCAAATAAAGGGGACAGACACATACTTGGACAGATGACCAACCTGCTTCCTAAGATACTGAAGAATGTTACCTTCTACAAGGAATAGATTAAATTTAAAAAAAAAGAGGACAGAGAAAGAAGTGTAAGAAAATATTCACAGGAAAAAAAACAGTTAAAGGAGAAAACCTTCACCTGTTTATTTACCTAAGTCATTCTTTAAGTAGACAGTAAATTAGAATGGTCTTCAAGATGCTTTATTCAACACTCACTTGAAAATATTTATAAAATTAATGTCTCCATGCATATCACATCCCTAATTCAGATAGCTACTTATGGTACTTTATTGGTCCCTTAATATAGATTAATTTTAAAATTCTGCATATTGATCCAAAAGTGTTATGTAGAATTTACCAGTTACAGTAAGTTGAAGAATCTGTTACACTCACAGAAAATGTATTATCACACTTTGTTAAAAGGCACTTCCTTTCCATGCTACTTTCTGGAGTTTTCTACAGTTAATTCTATCTTGCTCCTTCTCAGTACTGAATTCTCTCTTATAATGCTATTCAACTCTACAGTTACCTGCAGTCCAATCAAGTTGCTTCTCAAAAAATAAAGTGGTCTACAATGTGCTCAGAACATCCTCTTTTGGAAAAAGTGAAATCTCCACTCTGTTTCTCCAACTTGCCCTTTGAGCTCAGTCTAAGTCATTCTCCAAAATACCTTCTCAACAATAAAATATGCAGAAGTCATTATAGGATGATTATGTAGCTCTTCCCTTGTTAATTTAAATTTTAAGTTAGATAGGGTTCTGACCCGGTGAGATGAATGGATCTAACCATATCATGTGGATTTCTGATTGTGCCCATTGTGGCAGAATGGGAGATTTGGCAACCTTTCCCCTATTTATTTTATTTTAATAAACATTTGGAAGACAAGTCATAAAATTTGATATTATTTTAAAAAATTAAGTTTATTTCATTTTTAAATAAGTATTATAATTGTGAGGTTTTTTTGTATTTATAGATTGGGTGAGAGTGATACAACACACCACACATCTTAGTGCATTTATTGACATCTCAAAAATGTTTAGGATGGGAATATTTCATTTACAACAGTAGAAGTTGTAAATAACTAAGTGTCCATTTTAGTCTTCTCCACTGTAGTCTGTAGGTTATTTGTCATGAAAATATAAAGCTTGCGTAAGTCAATTTAAGTGAACATTATGAACTTAATAGCTTTATCTTTTAATTCAAAGTTCTATCCAATTTTGAACAACTTTCTAAAGAGCGTATCTTTAAACACCTGTAATATCTAGGTTTACTGACAATAAATAGTACAGCCTCATTATATTCAATATATAACTGACAAAACATGTGTTATAAAATTATTATAAGGTAAAAAGGGAAAGACAGTTAAAATAAATCTTACTCAGGGGCTTATTGAATTTTAGCCAGTTTCTCTAAATCTGCTATAAGCAGGGCTATTTAACATAAAGTGATTGAACTTTTTACTTTTAGTATCAGATCATTATCATAGTAGAATAATAAATATCATTTGCCTCATAAAATTACTGTTATAAAATAATTATGTGTTTTAGATACCAACATCTATTGTAGTTAATAATTAGTTCTTTGAAAATGTCAAAATACAAAATTTAGGTGGTGATTTAGGTTATTTATAGTAAATAATGTTCATTTAAGAGCTCAACATTACTCTGGAAAAGAAACAAAGCATTAATCCATCTCAGTAGTCTATGTAGAAAAAATATTAGGAACAATAAAGAGTCAATGTGTGGAATTATTATTATTGTTTCTTTGGGGAGACCATAGAGATAGTGCTCAGGGACGATTCCTAGTTCTGTGTTCAAGATCACTTTGTGTCATGCTGGGGGTTAAAGAAGTCATATGTGGTATAGCAATTAACCAGAGTCTCCCTTATGCAAGACAGGTACCTTAACCCACTATACAATAACTCTAGCCCCAATGTATGGGAAATTCATAAAATTTTTTGTAACCCTTTCCTTTTGAAAAATAATAAATTCAATACTTAATTGTTTAAGTGTATCTGATTAATTTTAAGGAACAAAAAGAAGAAAGTACTAGTGATGATAAGATTATTTTTTATAATATGTCCTCAAACTTAGAGCTCAAGGATGTCCTTAACATATTTTCAAAAGAGGCTATTAGCTTCATTACCTTTCAAATCATTAAAATATTTTAAGTTTAATTATAGTTTATTTTACTATCACCATTAGCACAGATTAAAGGATACAAAGACCTTGTTTACTGACCCTCATATTGCCCTGAGGTAATTTTAGCTCCTGTATTTTGTGTGTAGGGTAATGGACTAGTAGAAAAAAATTAATAAACATCTTTATTGATCCAATCAGTATCTTTTAATCTTAATGATTGTATTGAGTTTTGTATTAAAATGGGCCAACATTTATAATCTGTAGGTGGAAAATAACTACATCTCAGTAAAAAATTAGAATTTGGAACCTTGCAATAATATCTCTGCCTGTAGCTATGACGGCCTCTAGTGTGTTTGTGTAATAGTGTGATCTAAGTCATTTAGCATATGCCTAATTGCTAATGAATAGAACTTCTGTGTCATGATACTATAATGGGTGAAATATGTTAAAAGATAGATTGTTCATTAACCCCTAAGGTATTATAACTTTTGTTTATTCAATTATATTGCATTTACCATAATTTACTTGTTATAACATAACATTTGAGCATTCATTATCATTCAGACATAAGCAATTTACTGAGAACACAAATGGGCTTAAATTAGTAAAAGTTAATGGCTTTCTAAAATAAACTAACAGTTAAGAATTACTTTTTGAAAACATATAAAGCCATTTTTATAGAGTCCATTTTAGAAAAAAGATGAGTAAGACTGCATTCCACTCACATATTTTATACACATATTTTACTTGTGTACTGCCCTGAGGAAGCCCAGATGGCTGAAATGTTGGCAGGTTTCTGCACCTGCAATGATAATAAACTACTCTGTTATTACCTGTAGTACGTGAGTGGAATACAGTTACACTTTACTAGCTGCTATATGAAACTGGCAAGTCAACAGTTGATATTGTATTTTTATGGAATTGGCAAATGCAAGATGCTGAATTTTGCTGAGTTCACCTTTAGTAACCGAATGCCAAAGACAGCTGATGTACTTTCATGTGCAACATTAATCATGCACTAATGCCTGGCATAGAGTGAATGATCACTGCTTTAACACATAAAAAAACTAAATGGATAATCTTATAGGTTAATAAGCAAATGAACCTTTTGTAGACATCAAAGGAAATGAAGTAAATTCCTTATGGTTTTTACCTTTTAACTTTAAATATAACTAATGCATATGAAAGACTGGCCAAAAATGATTTTGTCTAAAAGCCATGTTAATGTAGAAGATAGAATATATATAATGCTTGAAAATTATAGAAATAATTAAAAAGGATAAATATCATTTGCAATCCCATCTCACTGATGCAGTATCCACGACATTGTTCTTTTTCCACATGTAAATACACTTGGAATCATAAACAGGTCCGATTGAATTTTTCCTAGGAAACACAAACACTTCTTACATCAGTAAACATTTTTGTTAATTCTTATTGTTTCATACTCTGCCTCCCACATTCTTGTCATTGCCTTGTTGACCCCTTAATCTTCTTTCCACACTGCTTATCTTTACTTTTTAGGTGTGATTTTATGATTTCCTTTTATAGAGAGAATTCCAACATTAAATGTCCTCATAGCATCTGAAATTTTTTTGTAGTTTTGGAAAAAAGTTGCTTGGAATGATGTGACATATAAATTAATGAGAAACTGTCTTATTTATAATATCCATTTTTTTTCATTGCATGGACTTTCCAGATTATTTCCTTCATCTGAATCAAATCATGTGTATTACATTATAATGGCGTATCCTATTCCTAAGAGAACCCTGCAAGCTACTGAGAATATTTCATCTGCACGGCAGAGTCTGGCAAGCTGTCAGATGCGTATTCAGTATGCCAAAACCACTAATAAAAATGTGTATCTTCCTGACCCTGAAAGAGCCCTTAATACAGCAGCACTAAGATGAATGAACAGGAGTACCTGATAAAACTTCAGGGCCGAACTAGGCTGCCAAAATGAAGGACTAAAATGACTGTCTGTACTTAGAATGCATGTAAGCTGGCATCAGAAGCATATATAGAGGGACCTGATGGTGCAAGCACAAAAGATCAAGTATGACGTCATTGGTCTGAACGAGACGAGGAGGCGCCAATTGCATCATGCCATTTTTGACACTGAAGAACTCTTCCTAGGAATATGTGACCAAAGAGGCATCAGTGGTATCAGTGTCCTTGTCAACACGAACGTGGCCATGAATATTGATTTGTTTGAATGCCTAACAAACTGTATCAGATGATTACACTTGAAGAGATGTGGCCCATGCCAGCAATTTCTATCTTCGTTGTCTACACACCAGCATCCACATACAAGGAAGATGAAATTGAGAAATTCTACATGGAACTGTAGGAGTTCTATAAAAAAGATCACACCTTCTACAAGATCATAGTGGGTGCCTTTAATGCCAAGATAGGATAGAGAAAATCGGCTGAAGAACTCCACATTTGGACACATGGCCTAGAATGGAATGAACAAGGTGACAGACTATCTGAATTCATCATGTCCACCAAGACCATTCATGAGAACTCACAGTTCCAGAAGACTGAAGCGAAATGTTGGACATGGGAATCTCCTGGTGGACAGCTCCACAATGAAATTGACCACATCATATTCAATCGAAGTTTTTGCCTGACCAATGTTACTGTCATCCCAAAATTCCAAACAGGATCGGACCACCGTCTCCTTAGTGCAAAATTCTACTTCCCGCAACAGGGAGAAAAGGCTGCAAAGTTTAAGAAAAGAACTCCCAGAATGACCACCAACTGGGAACTCTTTGGCACCACAAGGCAACATGGGAAGATACCATCATTGATGACATCGATGAAGAATACAACCGACTGGATCAGCACCTCCATGATTGTGCAAAGAATGCCGAGAGAGAAAAAAACCACAAAAGGACTCCTGTCTTCAAAAACTCTTGAGCTCATTCGCCAACGTGGAAAGGCATGAGCCTCAGGTGACCAAATGCTAATGCCCAAGTTGCAAAACAGTGCAGAGAAGCGGTAAAGGAAGACCTCAAATAGAGAAGAGCAGAAATACTGGAAAATGCAGCAGAAGCCGGGAAAAGCATTGCAACGCCCGCCTGTCCTTTGCCAACTATAAGACCAAGATGACTGCCCTCCGACGCCCTGATGGATCTATCACATCTTCTAGAAAGGCAATGGAGAAGATTATTCATGATTTTTACTTAGATATCTTTGATAGCCACATCCATCTGCCCACATACCAAATTCCGCAGGATGGATATGTCGTTCCCAACATTCTCCCTTCTGAAATTCGACATGACATCTTGTCGGTAAAGAAGTGAACAGCACCAGGCCCAGACAAAGTCAGACCAGAACACCTGAAGAATCTGCCTTCAGTACTCATCAATACACTGGCTCGGCTCTTCTGTCTGAATGCAAGGTGCCCTCCCAATGGAAAACCAGCAGGACAGTTCTACTGTTCAAGAAGGGAGACATTCACGACATTGGCAACTCTCGCCCCATTTGCCTGTTTTCCGTCATCTACAAATTATTCACTTGAGTCATCCTGAGCAGGATTGGGAGAACATTAGATGAAGGACAACCATGCGAGCAAGCTGGCTTCCGGAAATGATTCAGCGCAATCGACCATATCCACACAGTAACCAAGCTCATTGAGGTTTGTAGGGAGTACAAGATGCCACTCTGTCTCACATTCATTGATTTAAAGAAAGCCTTTGATTATGTGGAGACTGAAGCAGTTATCGAAGCCCTAGCCAAACAGGGAGTTCAAACCCAATACATCAAGATCTTTCGTGAGCTGTATTACAGATTCACCACCAGGATCTCACCATTCTACAAGGAAGTGATCATTGATGTCAAAAGAGGGGTTCGGCAGGGTAATACCGTTTCACCAAAACTCTTCAGTGCCACCCCGAGAACATCATGCAACAATAAGAATGGGAAGGAATGGGAGTGAAGATAGATGGTCTGCAACTACACCATCTCCGCATTGCTATGACATCGTTATAATAACACCAAACATTAGCCAAGCAGCACAAATGCTGGCTGACTTCAACCGAGAATGTGGAAAGATAGGTCTATAGCTGAACCTCAACAAAACTATGTTCATGAAAAATGAAGAAGTTCCAGAGGTCCCATGCACTCTCAGTGGAACAAACATATCTGAATGCAGCAGTTACATGTACCTAGGTCGAGAAGTCAACATGATGAATGACCAAAAACCTGAGCTGTGCAGGAGGAAGAAAGCGGCATGGATTGCCTTGAAAATCATCGAAGAAATAGCAAAAAAGACAAAGAACCTCTAGCTCCAGGCATATCTCTTTGACTCCACTGTTCTCCCTGCATTAACATATGCCTCAGAGACCCGGGCCCTAATATAGCAGGATGAGAATGCTATTCAGGGTCTCCCAAAAGGGGAATCGAAAGAGCTATGCTTGTGATATCACGCCTCACTCAAATGAGAGAAGGAATCTGGAGTTCTGACCTCCTTGCTGTTCCAGAGTCAGGGACACTGTCTCATTTACTAAAGCATCGGAAATCAGATGGGCTGGACATGTAATATGATTTGTAGACGAGCGCTGTACTAGAGCCATTACTGACTGGATCCCACAGGACGTCAAAAGATCACATGGCCTCCCACCTACAAGATGATCAGACTTTTTCATCAAGACCATGAATGAATGATTTGAGGCTCTTGTTATTCCTGAATCAACCAGATGCCATTGGGGTACACTGGCAAGTGATAGTGTCAAATGGAAATGTTACTGGTGCCCACTTGAGGAAATCGATGATCAACGGAATCTTTAGTGATCTAGTGATTCCTAAATATTAATGATAAATTGCAGAATTCCATCATTTTAAGAACTTTGATATATATTACCTTTTATCAGAACACATACTAAAATTGAAACAACAAAGAAGATGAACATAATCACTAAAAAATAACTTGCAAATGTGAGGCATACATATTTTTTAAAATTTTGTTCAAAATACACTACTGAAAACTATATAATAGCTGGTAATTAAACAATTCAGAAATATTTCTTATTTTTTGTTGTGTATGAGACTTCAGAGTATTGAAGGTTCAGAATGGAAAAAATATGAGTGTGTGATATTTTTAAAATATTGTTTTTGAGGGGCATGTGTGGTGTGAGGTTGAGTTGAAGAGAATCTGGAAATCCTGATAGAAGAAGAAGATGGACTATTGGTGGGGTTGGAACTGGAACACTGCATGCCTAAAACTCAATCACAAATTTTATACATCATGGTAATTAGTAAAATACATTTAAAAAAAAATTGCTTCATGTGTTACAGAGATTGAAATCCTCCTCAAATAATTATAAATTTTAGTTTTAGATTCAGGAAAGATGGTGATATAGTTTCAAAATCTGAGGCAAAAGACCAACACCCAGATTCTAAAAGTCTATGAATAGGTAATGCTGAAGGTAGAAAAAAGTTCATTTTATAACTGTATCACTGTCTTCCCGTTCATCATCGATTTGCTCGAGTGGTCACCAGTAACATCTCCATATGTCCTGTCTCATGCTAGTAGAGCCCAACTGCATCTACTTGTTCCAGGAACATAAAGAGCCTCAAACCATTCCATCAGGTCATGGGAACGTGGTCTCAAAATTGTTACTGGCATTTGGCATATCAAATAGGACACAGAAGGCTTGCTAGGCTCTGCTGTGCAGGTGGCATACTCTTGTAGTCAACTCTAAATCCAGCATTTATTGATGAACTGCAGGGTCGCTTTCGGGCTGTGATAGGCTCTTCTTCTGGATGGAGTTCTGACGAGAGGGAAGTCTGGATGTGGAAAATGGTGGCCCTCATGGAGTGGAGGTTTGTCTTGCTTCTTGTGAGGCTCTGCTGGGGTGGTGGGCCAGGACTAGAACCCGCCATCCCTTCCGGGTGCCTCGTGAGTGGCTGGGCACAGGGAGAGCCAGTAGCAGCTCTGTTCCCATGTCTGTCAGTCTCTGGATCAGCATACCTTCGCCGGACTTGAAAAAAGACTGCTGCAGGGTGGGTCCGATGAGCTGGGCTGTAATAGGCTCTTCTGCTGGGTGGAGTTCTGAGGAGAGGGAAGTCTGGATGTGGAAAATGGCGGCCCTCATGGAGTGGCGGGGGTTGTCTGCCTTGTTGTGAGGCTCTGCTGGGATGGCGGGCCAGTGCTAGAAACCACCATCCCTCCCAGGTGCTTCGTGAGCGGCTGAGCACAGGGAGAACCGGTAGCAGCTCTGCCCCCATGTCTGTTATTAATGTTAAAATGAATTAAAGATCTCAATATTCAAACACTAAACTGTTCTGGATATATCCACACATATATATCTTTGATTAATCTTTCTAGAAATATTTGCACATACATCATCCCAAACTATCCTGAAGTAATGTTATAGCAAGCATCTGGGTATCTTATGACACATCTTAGATGACTCATAATACTCACTTTAAGATGCATTTAGAATGATCAGTTAAGAATGTTAATAATTCAGAGAAGGAATGACTCTCTCATAAACTAAGGGAGTTAGTAGAAGTGGAAAGTGGGAAATTCTATGTTATAAATGAAAATGAAGAAAAATCACTTGTTAAAGGTTTGTATAAAGTATGAAGAAAACCCCATGTGATTATGTAATTTACTCTGCTTTTCTTGGTTTTACTTTGAATCATACCTGGCAGTGCTCAAAGCTTTACCCTTGGCCGTGTGCTCCAGGCGCATACTTGTTGGTGCTCAGGGAATCACATAAGTTACCAGGCATCAAATCAAGACTGGCCACTTGCAAGACAAAAACGTATCTTTATGCTATCGTGCAGTCAACAGTATAAAATTTTGAGGGAGATGGGGCTGGAGTGATAGTCCAGCAGGTATGGCATTTTTTCCTGCACGTGGCCAGCCGGTGCCGGCCTGGAGTTCGATCCCTGGCATCCCATATGGTCCCCGATACTACTGCCAGGAGTAATTCCTGAGTGTTGAGCCAGGAGAAACCCCTGAACATTGCCAGGTGTGACCCAAAAAAGTAAAAAAAAAGAAAAAAATTTGAGGGAGAGAGGGTTGAGTTTACCCAGATTTACTCATTACTTCTCCTGGCTCTATGTCAGAGATGATGCTCATAGCACCTAGTGATGGTCTTTGGGACACATGTGGTGCTTGGGATTGATATGGGAGAGCCACCCGCATGTCTAGTTCCTTAAATCCTTTACAATCTCTCTATCACCGTTCTCATGAGTTATGGACTATGCAGTAGTGATATAGATATTAAATGAAATGGGAAAACCCAAACTTTAACAACTATTTTAAAAGGTGTTTTTCAAGATTGCAGACTGTCGCTGTGTATGGGGGTAGGAGTGTGGGAGAGGAAACCTGGGGAACAGTAGTGTGGGAAATGTGACACTGTGTAGATTAGTGATGGCATATTGTATGTCAAAACCGAACTATGAACAATTTTGCAAATCATGGACCTTTAGTGACCTAAAATTTTCAAAAGCTTTAAAAAAGAAAAGTTTGGGGAAGGTATTCAACAACTGTGGTTTGATCAAGTCAAACTTGAGTCAAACTTGGGATACCTATTAAGTTTTCAAATCAAGATATGGAGTATCCAGTTGTATATACACCGGAGCTCAGATTATGTGTACAAGGTTCCGATATACCTTGCTGAAGAAATAGCTATCTATTTTTAAATGTATTAACTTAGTTTTACTCATTATCATTGTAGTATATAAAGAGGGATTAACCTACCACATATTTTCAGGTAGCCAGCATCTGGGGTCCCCAATGATATCAGGAAACAGGTTCCCTTCTACTTCCAAAGCCAGTGGGAAATGGATGAAAACTCAGGAGTCCAGTACAGATCTAAAAAATTTTTGGCTAATTCAATAATAAACAAGCTCTAGTACTACAATCCAAAATAATGGGATTCCACAGACCTGTAGCTCTTGGTCAGATGTTAGACCATGCGCTCAGGCCCAAGTCTCCCACCAAAGTGAATCCCTGTACCTCAAGTAAGTTTCCTTATATATCCAAAAATAATCCTATCTTCAGGGAAGGTCATGTCAACAACGATCAACAAATCAGCTTCTAGGTGTAGAAGTAAGGTGGTATCATCCTGTGGTACCATACTTGTTTCAGGTCTGAACAAATGATTATGCAATGGACTAGTCTCTTTCTCTGAGATTATCTCTTATGTCAAATAATGAAGAGAGTGAAATAGCTGGTATAAAGAAATACATTTCAATGGGTGCAGAATTCATGGTGAGAAACACAACATAATATCATGGGCTTTATGCAATCTAGGTGGTACCCACAGAGTCCATTTGTTTTCTGTTCTGCACCAAGGTGATTCTAATATATTGTCCTCTATTTATTGAAAGAGTCCTGCTTGTCTGCTTGAGGGCAAACTAGATGAATCTTCCTTAATCATAAACAATAGTCTCAATGTAACCAGGATGGAAGTCCCCAGTAAGTTTTAACTGGTTCCACACTGGGACTACTGGGTATTAAGAAAAAATGTGCCCAATCTAGATAACATAGAAATCCTAGTAGAGATAATAGTAATATTTCAGAAGATACTGATTCATAGTCAAAATAACTTTTGCAACTGTCATGTCCTCCATCAGAAGAGAAACCTCATTAGCATGAACCCTGGCTTAAGAACAAGTAAATAGCTTAAACTAAGTGGATTAAACAGTAAAGTTCCCGAGCTAGCTAGGCAGCATAAATCTTTCTCAGGTGCTTTGAAATATAGTGATTACTCAGAAGCGATTGTCAGCCATCTTAAATTATATTGGAATAGATTAATTATTTATGATTCCCAAAAAGCTAATTTTAATCATTTAAAATAATATCAGTCTGACAACATGAATCAAAAACAATTTTAAAAATTAAACATGGAACATATGAGTATATTTTTGAAAATATACTCATTCAACTTCATCACTGAACTCTATTAGACTTTTCCTTCCATCTGTCTACTCAACCTGCTCCATGTTCCACCAAGCAAGTTTTCACTAATCAATAGTATGAGCTAAATGAATGCATGTAAGTCCTTTATTGCTTGCCAGAGCTATTTTTGCTTTGGTAAGAGAAACAACTCTGATTATAATCCTATATACTTTATTATTTTTTTAAAGATCTTAGTTCTGACCTATATTATTTTAGTGAATTTTCTCTAAATAAATTTAGATTAAGAAGAATAAACAATCTAGTTATAATAATTATGATGCATTTTCTTTTCCCAATAATTGTTTCATGACTATTCTTTGTGAATGCTTATCAAAAACATACAATTTTTATTTTTACTTAATAGAAGCATTGCATAAATGATGGCTACATGATTTAAACAATTTAAAGTGTTGTCATCTTGCATAACATATATGCTTGTTAAGATATTAAAGTTAAAACATTAAATAAAATTTCTGAGGGAGTTGAGAGATACTATAATCAGCAGGGCACTTGTGGCCAACTTGGATTTTTTCCCTGACCAGACATGATCCACAGAAAAACTCTATGAATGATAACTGAGCCCCAAACCAGGAATAAGTCTTGAGCACTTCTGCATGTGACCCAAAACCCAAAGCCAAAATAAATAAATAGATAAATAAAAGATATTGTAAATAAAAAAGAAAGTTTTTTGAGTTAAAATTAATTGAAATATATCACTTGATCACTTGACATGCCATTATTAGTCGATTTGCACAAGTGGGCACCAGTAACATTTCCATTTAACCCTATTTATCGCCATTGGAATATATATCCAGAATATTTTGGAGAGTGCACCAACATAATTAACATCATAGTTAACATTGTAGGTTATAGTGACAATATTAAAGTTTCCAAATTAAAAAATAATGAACATATGCATATTTCTGTTTAACCTAGAATCATATTAGTAGCTCATTTTTTGTTATTGTACAGTTACTTTTACAATTAACATATTAATTGTCAGTTATCAATGGTATCAGAAATTTATTTTATATAAATATAGAATATCTACTGGGTATCAGATACCTCTAGATTATTTTGAATCAATTTCAATTTGATTTTGTTTTTTAAATATGAGAGCCAAGATTTTCCTATTTGTTTATATTTTTTTTCACTTAAAATACAAAATTTACTTAATTTTCCTATGTCCAGTAAGAGTCTTAAGGCAGAGATGTGTCTTAGTGGTAGAGCCCAAATTATATATCTGAAGACTTGAGTTCAATTCCTTCACATAACAAAGAAAAGCTCTCCATCTGCAAAAATAAATAAATAAATAAATAAATAAATAAATAAATAAATAAATGGTAAAAAAAAATCAGGACAAAACAGCTCTTAGTCTTTAAAAAAGAATATATTTCATGCTGGAAACAATGGAGTCAGATATAGAAAGGAAATTAATTTTGGTTATTATTATAACAGCTCAGATAATTTTATTATAAACATTTTGGGACCAGAGTGATAGCATAGCAGGTAGAGCACTTGGGTTTGATCCTCGGCATCCCATATGATTCCCCGAGTACCACCAAGAGTAAGTCCTGAGTGCAGAGCCAGGGATAATCCCTGAGCATTGCCAGGTGTGACCCAAAAAGAAAAAAACATTGTTAGTTGAAGCAGTAGTAATATAGTTAGGGTGCTTGCATTGCATGCAGCCAACTCACGGTCAATCCTCAGAACCACATATGGTCCCATACACCTGTCAGGAGTGACCCTTAAGCTGTTTTAGGTGTTGCTCTCCCAAAACAGACAAATATATTTTGGAAATCATAAAACAAACATTTGTGTTCATCCTATCTTGCCTCATAAATTTAGTATCACCTTGAAGGACTGGAACTATAACCCAGGGGTTAAGATGCATGTTTTACATGTAGGACACTAGTCTGGTTACAGCTTCCACATGCTTCTCTGAGCATCACTGGTTAGAGTTCTGGAGGCCCCGACACAGCAGAACAGTCAGGGTAATCTCTGGGGCCACCGGGCCTGAGCAGTACTGTCCCCAAGCTGTCATGTTGAGATGCTTGCTCAGCTAGCTTAATATCACGGAGGCCCCAGCATCCCCTGAGTACTGTTCAGGAGACTTCTCTCCTCCAAATATGTCAGTTTTACAATACTAGTTCCAATGTTTTGGTAAGAAATAGAGCATTGAAGAATGAAGTCCTCTGTTTTCTTGTACCTAACCATATTATTTTCATAAGTGAAAGAGCTTCATGTATCAGCACAGCTATGATTTAAAAAAACACAACCATATGAAGTGGCTAAGGGAGGACAAGATCCTTAGTGGAGAGGAAGCAAAGGAACAATGAAAATATCCGGAATAATCAACACTCTAAAAATTGAAATCACCAATTCCTTGTGGCAGAGAGATAGCAGACCCTGGTCTTGCATGTGGCCAATGTGGGTACAATACTTGGCACCCCATATCATCTGTAAAGTCTTGCCAAGAGAGATATCTAGCTCAGAGACAGGAATAAGCCATGAGCACCACGGGGTAATGTCCAAACTGGGGGTGGTCCAAAAAACAAAAATAAAGGACAAAATTGCTGCTTTCCTTTCATTTTAAGAGTTAAAAAGGGTTAAATATTTTGTTATGAATATTATTAATTTCATAAGTTATTTCATCCAGTTGTGGTGCAATTGTTTAAAGGGCTTTACTGTCTTTGGTTTAATTGGTTTGTAAAATGCATGGAATACTTTTCTATAGTTATAACTAAATGTGCTACATTATTGCAGTGAATGCAAATTAGTAAGAATTTTTTCATACTTATGTACCCAGATTTCCAAATGTTTTGTTTAGTATTATTTACATGAATGTTCATAGAGAAATTGACCTGTCAGTTTTCCTTTTAGACAATATTATTCAGGCAAAAGAGAAAAAACAATAGCTAAGACATTTTCTTCCACACAACTGACCCAGTTCCATCCTGGCACCTCTCTAGTCTCCTGAGCACTGCCAAGACTGATCCCAAGCACAGAGTCCAGAGGAATCCCTGAGCCCTGCCATGAGGAAGCCCACTCTTTCATTCTCCCTGCAAAAAAATAAAAAAAAATAATTTTAGTAAAATCATAATTACCTATTTAAATAACAGCCCTCTCACATTTAGCTTTGCCTCATATACTGCTGGATATACTAGAGGCTTTCCAGTATACATACATTTATAAAATTGTCTTTTTATGTGAATAACATAGCCTTTGATTATTAATTACTGTTGTTTATATGTGTTGTAGATATTTAAATATATTGTATATATAAAGTAATAACAAACTATTTGTAACACATCAAAGTGTGAAATATATTTCATATGTTTCTTTAGAAGAACTATATAGATAATATTTCTTTGTTCATACTTTTATTAGTGATGGTGAACATATCTATATTAGAGTTCTTCTAAGTATTTAAGAATTACTGTGAAAAGAAAAAAAACCCTGCCTGTTTAAGAATTGGATGGAGGTCTAAATGAAAGAAGCATACATGTAGCCGATAATCACACTAAAGAAAAAGTAGATTTTTCAGAATATGTTGCTTTAGCTAAAAAATGAGTTTGCTTTAGTTCCATGATTAAAAGCCTTCTCTGTTTTATTTTTAGTCCCAAGTTTGCAGGTTGTTTGAAGCCATGGTCCAGATGGTGTTGAGATTTATTTTTGGGTGACTTCAATGGTGGGGATCCTCATTACAGGCCATCACTTCACGAACTTTTTCTATTCCTAATTTTGCTTTACTGAGAGCAGATTTCTGATCAGGAGTTAAGTCAACCTCTGGCTCTGGCATCTCTAAGTTTTACTTCCCTATTTTATTTCAAGGTCCAGTTTCTTATATATATATATATATATTATATTATATTATATATAATATATATTATATATAATATATTATATGATTATATATAATATATATCATATATATGATATATAATATGTATATATATGTGTGTGTGCCTGTGTGTATATATATAATATATGTTATATATACACACATATATATAACTATTTATGTACTTCCAGATGATATGTATAACTATATACTTGCAGATGATATATAATATATACATCTTTATATAGATATATGTATATATGTATATATACACAACTATTATTATAAGGAGTTTGCAACCAATGTGATATCTGAACCATTCTGTTTGCCTGGGAATAAGTATATGTATATACATGTATGTATATCAGTTTTTCCACATGTGATTCATGTTTGAAGAAATAAAATTCAATGTGATACAAACTAATAGCTTTGACAAACACCATATCACTGGGAGGAAACACATTTTAAGACCTTCATAGTGGAATGTTAAAAGTTTATTTATTCTTAATGATAAGAGGAATATAAAATTTTCTAGTTATAATGTACTTGAATTTTTTCATGATTTTAAGTAAAATATGAATAGACAAATAAGGCATATAAAATATTGTTCTTAGGGGACTTAAGTGCAAATAAGAGAAAATATTAGTGAAATTACAGAAAATATTAACAGTTGAATTAGCATAAAGATGATTAAAACCCAAGTGGCACCTATGTTTTAGGAAAACTGGGACATGTTATTGAGAATGGAAACTAAAATGCCTCAAGAAGTGATATGGAAGAAATAACCTTTCAAGTTAAAAGGATTTAAAGCTGTGAGATCTGTAAGGTGCACCCCAGGCAGAGGTAGCCCAGAAAACAGTCTTCAAATTGGGAAATTATGCAGGCATATAATTGCGTATATGCATCTAGCTGAGAAGAGAAAATAAGTGAGGATGGCCGGGAAGAAGGAGAGGTACGTGTAAGTAGAATGGCTCAGACTTTTTCCATGCCCACCTGTCCTAACAATGAGACTGTCTTTCCTTTTGCTGGAACTAATTCTCTGACCTCTATATCCCTTTCTTGCTTTATCTGCCAGTCTGGGACCTAACTCCATAATCAATTTTCAAACTAGTTTTCTTGACTCATTAGATACTTATTTAATTACATTCTACCCCCAGCTCTGATTTAAGACTTCCATGCCACATTATCATTCACTCATTTTCATGTTGCTTTGCAATTATTGCCTACTTATTTTATATCTGTACGTTTAACCTCCTCCAAATAAATTGCAAGCTCTTAAAAATCAGCACAGGTACTTACTACTTATTTGGAACTTCCTCTATACATATTCAGTGTTTTGAACAAATGTTTTAATTAATAATTTATGTATCTGAAAGAACTGTATATTAGAAGATATTTGCTTTTCAGGTGTTCTTTTGTGTTGTGTTTTCTTAATTTGTCTCATCAAAAAGTCGAGCTGGGATTCTCTTTTCTTTCCTGAATATGTATCATTATGCACCTTTATGTTCATGCATACACTAACGTGAACATATACTTAAGCTCTCAGAATAGTTCAAAAGCAAGTTTCTAAGGGATAAGGCCAACTTTTCATGTCAAACAAAAATGTCTCATTTTTTTTAAATTATAATGGAAGGATAGCTTAGTAGGAAGCTAGGAAAGTAATGTCCTAAGAAGCACCATTGCTGTACTTTTGTATGAAAGGTAACAAATGCGGGAGGGTTTTTGTTTTCTTTGTGCTGCAGTCACTTCTTACTTGTCTCAGGTTGTAGATCAACTTTTACTGACAGTTTTGTGCCTTTTGCCATTTGTGTCACCATCACAGAGAAGAGGTTACTAGGTCATCACTCAAATTGTCACAGTTCACAATTTCTAAGTTTTAAAGATAGTTTTCCTCATAATGCTCATAAATATATGCACAAAATGGGCTGATTATCTATTATTGTACTGTGAAACTATTTTTTATAATATAAATTCCTTTCCTGCAGACCAGGATTGTTTTACTACTGTGAAATCCTAGATTATGTTTTTAGGTTTTTTTTTTTTTTTTAATTTTTGCAGTGCTGAGGATCCAGCCCAAGGTCTTACACATGCAGTGGTGTGCTCCATTAGTTAGAGCTTTATTTCTTGTCCTCGAGATGATTTTGTTTAATTAAAAATCCACATATATATGTATATATACATTTAGATATATTCATCAAAGAAGGAGTAAATATGATGAGATTTATATATGTTTTCTTGCAAAATATAAGGAAATCTACAAATTTATTGGGGGTGTTGGGGCTATACCCAGCAATGCCTAGGGGTCACTCCTGGCTCTTTGCTCAGAAATTACTCCTGGTGGTATTTGGGGAACTATATGGGATGCCAAAAAATTGAACCTGGGTCAGTCTTATGCAACGCAAATTCCCTGCCCACTGTACTACCACTCTGAGCCCAAAACTAACAAACTCTATCTCTGTGTGACAGGCACAAAACATAATAAATGCTCATATTTTAATATAAGAACTCAAGTACATAGTACTTTATTATGATGTATTACAAAATATGGATTTTGGGTAGGAAATAATATTTCTTTAAATAATATATTTATTTAAAATTGATAGCACTCTTAAAAATGGTAGGCGGCACGTTGGAGAAGACTGACTGAAAGGTGAATTTTGACTTCTTTTTTGTCTTTATAGTCTGGAAATTCTTTCTGAATATACTTTCACAGTGCTATTTTTCTACTTTTTACAGAGAGATCTTTTGAACTGTCGTTTAAAAAACATTTCAATAAGAAAACACTCTATAATAGTTAATCCCGGTGTGCATAATATAAAATAGCAAAAAATTGCTTATTTTTTTAGTTTCAAAAGTTTAAGTTATTAGATTCTTCTTTATTCAATTAGGGCTATACATTTCCTAGAGTTTAAAACAATTTTAGGTTTATGCTTATATTATGAAGAACTTTACTAAAAGTGGATGATATGTTGTTTTTATTATCATAACTAATGCTGTTATAACTATATTTTATCCTAAATCATAGTTAAAATTAAAATGACTTAAGTTGGACAGAAGGAGCCTGAGAATGCTTCCTTATAACTGACACCCTATTTTCTTCATTTTCTTGTATCAGAAAATATTTTCAGTGGATTTTTTTTTGTGGAAAGAAAATTGGTGGTATTTGTGTGAAACTTTACATATCCAACATTTTTTTCTGTTGCAATATCATGCAGAAGACAAATTGATTTGTTATAAAAATTTTGCCTTATAACCTCTCATTCTGAAAGTTATAATGAAATGCTTCTTTCATTCTAGCAATTTAATAACTTTTAGAATAAAAATACAGATTAATTTCAGCCATAGAGATTACTCAACTAATATAACTTTAGTTATAGAGTGGCAGTATGTTTTCAATAATTTCTCTTCCTCATTGTGTGTGTTCTTTAGTTTCTCTCATTGCTTATTCTGCTTTTTCTTCTCCATTGTGAGAGCTTATAAATTTGCTATCTGCATCATTTCCATTTTTTTGCTACATTTATGTTGCTTTGAAATTTCATGCTGTCTATACATTGTTCTTAAATTCTTTTGTATCTTTATCTCCATTTTATTGTATTCAGTTTCATTATAGATCACACTATTTTTCCTTTCTATATTCTTTTTTTCTTAAATAGAGTTTGCATTTTCTTTTAGCCTGCTGAGGCATCTGAACACTTACAGACTGCTGAGCGTTAATAGATTTTTTTCTGGTTCCTATGGATAATTTTAAAGTAATTTTTTGAGATTAGATTCCTTTATTTTGGTCAGTAGTATTTTTTATAGGACCATGCTAGTTTTATTTCATCTTTTTATGGTTACAGTAATGCTAACTTACTAACCCTAACCAGCACGTGGTCTGCAAATAAATGAGACAGTTGGCATCACCAAGGCTTTCCCTTGGTCAAAGGCACATAACATTACTTAGGTCTCTGCTTAGAGGCATTTGACCTTCCAGGTCCAAGGGCTGTATTTCCTGTGGAGGAGTCAGCTTCATCCCCCACACCAAGACTTGCACTCCTTCCTTATCAGAGTCATTCCTTCTCCTGAGCTTTCTCCAATGTGCACCATCAAATTAGAGCTCATGGTTTTTGAGGCAGATGCCAGGCCTGGCAGGATGTATTGTTACTGTGATTCCTCATGCCTGTTCCCTGGGTGAACTAGTTCCAGAGGCCCCATTCACTCTCAATGGAACAGACATCTCTGAACGCAGCAGTTATGTGTACCTAGGTCGAGAAATCAACCTGATGAACGACCTAAAACCTGAGCTGCGCAGGAGGAAGAGAGCTGCATGGAATGGCTTCAAAGGCATCGAAGAAATAGCTAAAAGGACAAAGAACCTCCGGCTCCGGGCACATCTCTTTGACTCCATCATTCTCCCTGCATTAACATACGCCTCAGAGACCTGGGCCCTAAGAAAGCAGGATGAGAATGCTATTCAGGTCTCCCAGAGAGGATTGAAAGAGCTATACTTGGAATATCACGCCTCACTCAAGTGAGAGAAGGAATCAGGAATTCTGACCTCCGTCGCTATTCCAGAATCAGGGATGCTGTCTCGTTTGCCAAGGCATCGAAAATCAGATGGGCTGGACATGTAATGCGATTTGGAGACAACTGCTGGACTAGAGCCATTACCGACTGGATCCCACGGGATGTCAAAAGATCATGTGGCTGCCCACCTACAAGATGGTCAGACTTCCTTGTCAAGACCCTGAAGGAAAGGTTTGAGGCTCTTCATATTCCTGAATCAACCAGATGCCATTGGGCTACACTGGCACGTGATAGAGTCCAATGGAAATGTTACTGGCGCCCGCTCGAGCAAATCGATGAATAACGGGATTCAAGTGATCAAGTGATTCCCTGGGTATGCGTTTCATCAGTAAATACTCGATATGAGAGCCTTCTTCTGAGAGTATACCACCTACACGGCAGAGACTGGCAAGCTACTTGTGTTTTATTTGTTATACCAAAAACTAGTAACAAATATAGACCTCAATTTCATGGCCTGAAGAATGGTTTGAGGCTCTTCCTGTCCCTGGAGCAAGCAAATGCCCTTGGGTTACACTTGCTTGTGACAGGACATGTGGAGATATTACTGGTGCCCAATAGCAATTCTATGAGCAACTGGAAGATGCTAACTTAAAAAAATGTATACACAAAGCCAGTATATTTTAATTCATAATTCTGTAATTATAATCAATATAATCATCATCTTATTATTATTGCTATTATTATTTTTCATTTAGTGAAATTTAAACACTGGGAATCAGGAAATCTAGAATCTTTTCTTCTTTCTTCTTTTTGTCAGTTTTGCTGATTTTTTTTTCTCTTTAGCTTCGGAAGCATCCACTTTAAAAATAGATAAAGGAAGAAGCTATAAAGAATGCCTGCCAACTACCTCCAAAGAAATAAATTACTTACTTGACACATATATAGTTGACTGAATCTAGTAAAGGGTTGCTGAGAAACATGCTTCCTGTCCCCCGGGATTTAAGTTTAGAAAGATTTTATTTCTTTATATGTGGAAAACTAGTCACATTAGCCATTTGCATCCCATTTGTTTTGTTTTGGGGCCATGCCCAGTGAGGCTTTGGCAATTCTCCTGACTCTGTGCTCAGGGGTAATGAAAAAGAAAATTTCATCATAACTGAGAAATAGAGGTTAAAAGACAAACTCTTCAGGACCCTATGTGATGCTGGGGATTAAACCCAGGTTGGCACATACAAGGTAAGTGCCTTCCCTCATTCACTGTCTGTTTGGCAGCCTTTCTCATCCTTTAAGAGCAAATCTACTTTGGGATGCCATCCGTATAGGAATATTGCTCTTAAATTTTGGTGCTTTATGACTAATTGTCTATTTTAATGTGATCACCAAGACTTTGTGGAAAGAAAATTCTAGTTGCTTCAAATGCATTTGTAGCTGTGCAGGTTAGTGTGTAAGTTAAATACAGGTAGTACAATGGGGGTAATGGGTAATTACAGAGCACAGATACTACAGTGGATAAGATGCCTTAGACCCTGCCTACCCAGTTTGCTTACTGGTGTTGCTTATGGTACCCCAAGCTACACCTGGAATGATTTCAAAGTACTGAACCAGGAGTAAACCATGAACACAACTACCTGTGATGCTCAAAAGATCCACTCCAGGACAAGAAGAAGAATAGCACATATTTAGGCTATGTTTCTGCTTGCTCAATTTCTTCAGATGTCTGAATTAGGCTTATAGAAATGAAGCCACTTGCTTTTATGGCTTTCACTTTTGTTATTATTTTTTTATTTATTTATTTATTTATTTATTCATTTATTTATTTGCTTTTTTTGGGTCACACCCGGCGATGCTCAGGGTTTTCTCCTGGCTCTGCACTCAGGAATTACTCCTGGCGGGGCTCGGGGACCATATGGGATGCCGGGGATCAAACCCAGGCTGGCACAGGCCAGCTGTGTGCAAGGCAAACGCCCTACCTACTGGGCTGTTGCTCCAGCCCTGCTATTATTATTTTAAAATTTTATTTTAGGAATATAGTTTAAAAATTATTAATGTAGCTTCATGTTTGAAAATCTGCAGCACCACACTCTCCACTAGAGTGAAGTTGACAAGAAAGGTCCCTTTGACTCAATTCATATCACACTGAGGAAAAATTTAAACATACTTTATTAAAGTCTATAAAAAGTCAATGAAATTGATGTCTTTATAGTGTATCTAAAGTAATTTTAAAATATTAGCATACAATAATCTGTAAAATATTAGCTTCTTTCCATTTTTTAGATTAAGTGCTATAGCATTTTATTTATAAATAATAATTATGTTGTCCTCTAACAGACAGAGCTATAATTTAATTAGACTAATGGGGATGTAACTTTCAGATCATTAGAGATATACAAGGCAAAATCCTGACATCAGTTTTCCCTTCCTATGATACATAAGACAGGTTTAGGCTTTTTGGGATATAGGGTCCTATAAATGCTACAAGAGCACAAATACCAAGGACTGGTTTCTCTATTTGAAGCAGAAGATGCTGGAAATGAAATGACAATAAAATACACATGGTTCTTGCATTGCATATGACTGATCCAGTTTAATTCTCAGCATCCAATATGGCCTCCAAGAACCACCAGGGGTGATCCTTGAGCAAGAGCTAGGAGTAACCCCTGAGCATCTCCAGGTTTGGCCCTAAAACTAAATAAACACAATTAGGAAGATCCTTTTCTTTCCCAGTGTACCTTTTTGTATATGTTCTCTTGTAATAGCATGACTTAATCTTATCTCTGAAAGAAATGCTAGATAAAGTTAGACCACGTGACTACACCTGATGGTTTATGATTGGATGTAAAATAATAAGTTTTCTCTATAAGGATACAGATATATTGCATGCTGGTGAAAAGAATGACACTTTATAGAAAATGTTTACTTCACACACCACATCATTTTCTTGTTCTATGAATCCAGACAAATAGAGAGCTATATCAAATTGTGAAATGTATCAACTTCTGAAAAAAAATGTCCTCAAGGAAAATGAGAAATAATGTGACAAACACTTGGGGAATACTTTTGAAGAACCAAACAAAATATTCACAAACTTTTATTTGTTAGAGATGGGGTGGAAAGATTTATTTATTTATTTTTATGTATTAGCTCTTGGGAAATATTTATCAAGATTTCGTAATCATTGCATTTTGATGGCTGTTAGTGATCTATCATAAAATTGCCCATATTAAATATTAGACAGTATATTATTTATGCATTTATTTTCCTTTTAGGAAGAGACAACTGGTTAACACTATCTTAATTTACAAAAGTGGATAGAGGTTTCTCATAGGAAACCTCAGTGTTGGGGCACTTGGTGTAAGTAATAAATCATAAGTGACAGTTCATGTTTATGAATTACTTAAACTTTGAATTGCAAAGAAAATTTTGAAGACCCAAGTTGCTAAAATTGACCTTTATTTATAAGACATGCCTTTGTTATTATGCAACTACTAGTAATATTAGACTTATTCCATTTTTTTTGCCAAAATGCAGAGTATAGCAATTCAGCATATAGTTGAATCTTTTGACATTTTTAGGTCTGAATTTTATAATATAAGCTTCTATTATGTTTTTATGTTGTGTGACAAATGGCGTATTATTTTTCTCTGTAACCTATGTTTTGAAGAGGTATTAATAAACACAAAACTTCCATTAATTTAAGCTTAGGAAGAGATTTTGTGTGTTGTGTGTGTGTGTTCTCAAAGAAAATCTAATAAAAATGCACTGGGAAAAAGGAATCAAATAATATGATAGGTTTTGTGTAGAAGAAAAATAAATCTAAGAATTACATACATACACTTATATTCTTTATCTATGCATTTCCCTCTTTCTCTCATTTCCAAATTATTCAAAATAAATTTTCAGCTGACATTTCAATTTCACTAATATGGCGTGTGTTTTGTTTGTGAGAGTGTGTTTGTGTGTGCCTGTGTGTTTCTGTGTATGTATGTTCTTTTCATTGCTTGTGGTATCTTTGTGTTACTGTTTTGACATACTTTATTTTGTATTCATTTGATGAGAATACTGTATAAGAGAAAAATATATTATTTTCAATACAGGCTTGCTGATTTTCTAAGATAAAACTTTGATATACACTTGATTATCAGAGCAGTTCTTGTTGAATTATTAGTTTACAAGTGACAATATTTTCAGCATAGCTTTTCAAATTAGGACTGCATATTGAACACAAAATGCAATTCATATCACTTGATCTTAAAATATGGTTGCGCAATACTATTAAGAAATCGTCAGTCTAACACCTTATTTTTTTTGAAAAAACAAAATCTACTGACAGTTTCTACTAATTAAAATTGACATGGGGTATAATGTATGATTGAATTAGTTTCTGATCACTCAAATCAGTAAATATTTAATACCAAGTTTTACTTTATGATTAAAAACAGTGTTTTGTTTCTCTGTAAATTTTAAGATAGGTTGCTGAAGTCATTATAAGATACTTCAAAGGCATTTTGACATGTACTACTGCAGTAAAGGAAAGACATTTAAACATTCCTGGCAGGAGACCAAAGCCATTACTTGAACAACTTTTGTGACAGTACTTTTGATTCATGAGCTTGCTGAAGACAACTGTGAAGAGCTTAATAAATAGAAGGGCAGTTTCTGTATTAAATCCAAATCAGACTAGTGCTAACTTCTAACTTCAGTGGAGTTGAGCAAAATAAATATGAGCTCTTGTTCACATGCCGGTTACTACTTTCAGTATATTTTTTCTAGTGAACACTGTCCAATATTAATATATATATGTGCAATATATTATATTATAAATATAATATGTAGTTCATATAATACATTCATCATAAGCAATTAGCAGACTTAGAACTAATATTTGTTTATTCTCAAAAATGTATTATACAGACTATAAAAGAGATTAAATCAGTGCAACTAGTAATATATATGTAGTCAGATGATAGTTCTGACTACGTGAAAGTTTATTTGGAAATATCAAATGAGGATTTCATTTTATTTGATTCCATCATTATATAAATAATGTATTATTTTCCATATTGGATTAATTATCTTATTGAATAATGTATACCAAATTTAATTTAAATATAGTAGCAGAACTAAAACATCATCTATGAAGTATATCCATATTAATAATAATTAATATACCTTTATACTTAATATGTTACATGATGAATACATTTTAGAAAACTAACTTAATAATATATAATAAATTACTCCCTTGTTATAAAACTAGAATGATGTTTTTAGCTAGCAGAAAATATTATTTATTGGAAATAATAATACTATGAATATATTTTTTATTGTTGAATTCAATCAATGTTGATCAGAACATGTTTATGAAGCACTGATTCATAAAGAAGTTTTATAATGTAACAATTTGAGCAGAATTTTCTACCAAAATTATGGCTTTTAGTAGAAGTTGTTTCTTTGTAAGTTGTCTTCATCTACATTAATTTTTTTATATAGAAGTACTATATAAAATGTATAGAAACACAGGAGCCAATAAGTCTGTAGTAGCATGGCCAAGTAACAGACTTTTCACCAATCATTCTTTTCCTCCCTGTGCTTACAGCTAGATTGTATTTTCAGCATCTCTTGAAATGAGGCCAATACCTGACCATGGAATGCGAAGGAAGTGATATGTTCATTTCTAGGTCTCTTTAAAATTTCTAATGCATGCTTCCTCTTTTCTCACTTTTTCTCAGAAGTCGAATGTCTGTCTCTGATTCTTCTATAATGCACATTGCCCTTCTTAAATGACCTTGAAGCTTTCCTGTTCCATGATAAAGAAGCTTCTTCTATTTAAATTCACTGAAATACAACCCTATATCCAACAGGAAATTCATTTTATGAAATAGATAGGTTTAATGATATCTAGATTGTTAGCTAGAGATATGAAAGAAGATTTGAATGCATTTTCTTTTGGTTTTACAAAGCTCTTTTCTCCCTCATAAATTAAAGTAGAAGTAAAGCCACCCATCTCCCATGCACATTTTATTTAAACACCAAGTGAGTTTATGATGATTTGTTACAGGCATTGGTTACTTGAACACCACCATTATCACCTTCCCTCCATCACTGTATCCAATTTTCCCAACCACCCCTCAAGCCTGCCCCCATGGCAGGCCCACATAATTTATTTTATACTACTTGATACCAATTATTACTAACAGAATGATCAAAAACATTTCCTTAGAAGAAAATTAGTGAAAATGTTGTATCTCACCATGGAAATACTAAGTCCTGACGGAAACGTGAAGGCCTGGTTTGAGGAATTACTAAAATGCTACAAGTTAATCCTTGTGTGTTAATGTTCTTGTTAGTTAATAATGTTCTTGTTAGTTGAGTTGGCTTCTATGTAACATGCCATCCAATCTGCTGTGCTACTACTGGATACTCAGGGTTGTAGAGTTTGCAGATGTTGCTCTAGAAAATCCAGAATATTTAACTGGACAGTGAAGTTGAAGCTAAATTTTTAACTGGACAGTGACTCTGGAGGGTGGACGAGACTGTCAGGCTTCCCGGAAATACTAAGAGGCTGGGGCGGAATAGCTCACGCCAACTCCAGGTAGGCCTGGAATTCTCAGTCACCGGGTCCAGTGTTCCTGTATTTTCAGGAGGTTAATTTTTCTGTGAGGCTTAGTGTTGAGGCCATGGAGTCTGTCAAGAGGTATGGTAGAGACATTGAAGTGTGCAGGAGTGGCTGCTGGACTGTTTTGGTGGGAACTAGCATACCCCTTGTCTGAATGTCTCAGTCAAAAATGGGTGTCCAAGAAATTTTTTGCTGCTAGTTGATCTCTTTCAAGATTTATTTATGAATCTCTGGATCAAGGGCTGCATATGACTTTATGTGGTGGTGGAGATGGTTCATACTTTGACTTGTCAGGGTTTCTGGAAGTGCAAGGAAGTGGAAAGATACATATCTGAATTCATATGAGGTATACAGGAACAGGTCACTGTATGATCTAGGATGACAACTGACGCTAGTTAGGATTTTTATTTTAATTAACAAAAATTATAGTAAGCATGCACAATTTAGAAAGGAGACTTTAAAAACAACTTGTGGAAAATTATATTCTATTATACTATAGTTTTGACGTTATCACTTGTATCACTTGTATCACTTGTCTTTCCATTGATCATCAATTTGCTTGAGCGGGCACCATTAATATCTCCATATGTCCTGTCACTTGCTAGTATAGCCCAAGGGCCTCTGCTCACTCTAGGAACACGAAAAGCCTCAAACCATTCATTCAGGTCATGAGGTCTATAATTGTTATTGGTTTTTGGCATATCAAATACAACACAGGTAAATTGCCAGGCTCTGATCTGCAGGTGGCATACTCTCAGTAGTAGCCTCTCAGTTTGTGCATTTATGGGAGAATCGACTTTTCTCTTGGGTGGAGTTCTGACCAGTTGTGGAGTCCAGATATTGAAAATGGCTGTCGTCATGGTGTGCGGGTTCTTCTGGCTTTTTGCAAGGCTCTATTGGAGTGGCAGGCCAAGGCTAGAACCCGCCTTCCCTCCCGGATGCCTCATGATCAGCTGAGCACAGGGAAAGCCAGTAGTAGCTCTGTCCCATGTATATGTTTTTGACATTATATAAATAAAAATACAAATATTTGGATATTAATTACTAATGGTTGCAAACTCTTTTTAAAATCAGTTTACAAAATGAGACTTTACTTGGGCAAGGAATATATTTTAATTTAAAATGTTTTAATTTGTACTGAAATGATATGGTATAGGGTTTCTACTTGTTTTGTAGATTGCCAATCTACAAGATTGGCAATCCATATGCTTGAATCCTGGCATTCATTTGCTCCTCTAAGCCCCACCAGGATTATCCCTGACCATCCCCCCAAAAAATCTGAAATCACTGATATATCAAAATATAATTTTAAGGGGCTGGAGCAATAGCCCAGTGTGTAGGGAAATTGCTTTGCTCATGGCCTGCCTGTGCCGGCCTGGGTTCTATCCTCGGCATCCCATATGGTCCCCCAAGAACTGCCAGGAGTAATTGCTGAGTGCAGAGCCAGGAGTAGCCCCTGAGCATTGTAGAGTGTGACCCAAAAAAAAAAAAAATAATTTTAAGGTTACTTACTTTTATGTTGTAAGATGAATCAACAGATACAACTATCATTCAATGTATTTATTTGTGCTTTTGCCTGCTCTGTCACTTATCTGATAAAGAAAATAAAAATTATACCAAAAGCATTGTAATAATTGCTGTGAGCAGTAGGTATACTTGGTTAATCTCTCCAGAAGTTCATCAGATAATGAAATAAATGAGATATACCATCATAAAATGTTTTAGATCACCTTTATTTTCTTAGAGTCTCAATAAATTATTGAGTTTATATAATATCCTTGCACTGCATATCTAAAGAAACACTTAAGAGTAGCTAGCAGTAGAGAATATGGAAGAATTTATCAAGAAATTAATTTTCTATAAAAGTCTAAAAAAGCAAGTTTGAAGTGAGGACATGCAGAGGTAATACAAGCTTTTCGGTAAAGAGTTTCTGACCTTACTTTATAAATGCTATGTATATTAAAATTTTAGGCATTTGATGAATGTTATATGGAATAATAGACTATAAAATTAAACATATTTCAGTCTTTAGGATGTTATGTTTCATGAAGGAATTGGAATTTTATTTAGAGAATAATAGGAAAAAGTGAAGTGTGCAGTAGGTATATAAGTAGGCTATCTTCAAAACTAGAAATGTACGAGTAGATGAGTTGAAGTGTTTCAGCAGGACAGATTATAAGGAAAACACTGAAAGAGAAAAAACTTAGAAAAGAAAGATCGGAAGTGTATATATATATATGTATATATATAAAGTTTATATTATTTATACATATTCATACACTTTCCATACACAAGTTTATTATCTTTTAACATCATCCTTTAATAAATTTCAGATGTTGTATGTTTTGCATTTTAAGATGTTTCCTGGTAACACACAAATATAGGAAAAAGAATAGTGACTTGGTTTTTATATATTTGAAGTAAGAAAGATGGAGTTTAAAAAATTGAAATTCTGTCACCGGAAAAACTTCTTCAAACAGTGACACCATTTCCAGATTTATTGCTAGGATTCTGTTCGCATTTCTGTTCTGAAACTCCATTTACTATGGTTTCAGTAAAAAATTTAGTCCAGGCTGAAACTTGGTATCCCAAATATCTGCACTGGAGCAATGGCTGTTTTTACCAATTTTCCAGAAGATTGATTTAGATTGTTTTATGTTGTATGACTGTGAAAGAACAAAACAGAAAAGGATTCACTAGTTTGATATTTTATTCTATCTATATGTGTTAACTCCTTTATTTCTGGAAACTTATTTGTACTCTACTATTTATTACAAATAGCGCATATTGATTAAAATCAGTATAATCATATAATATTGAATAAATTATCTTTAAAAGTATCAAAGTGGTACTGTAATAATGAGTGGCTAAATTCCCTTCATTGTATTGATTTTATTTTACAATACTGAGGTATTGGGGTGGCGGGCCAGGGCCGGAACCCACTTCTTCCTGGATGCCTCACGATCAGTCAAGCACAGGGAGAGTTGGTACCTGGACTTGATATAGCCTTCTCTATAGGATGAGGCTCTATCCCAAGGCTTCTAATAGAGCCTCGGAAGAAGCCAGAGAAACTCCCACACCATGATGGTAGCCCTTTTTAATGTCTGGACTCCACAACTTGTCAGGGTTCCACCAAAGAAAGAAGCCAATTTCTAGTCCAGCTAGTCCCACCCTAGAGAGGGAGACTATTCAACCCAGGTATGCTGGTCTTAGCAACTAATGTCACCGGGCTTCAATAGAGATGGAGATGGGCTCCCTTTCCCCCCCACCTCTGTCCCATTCAGGAGGCCCAGTGGACCAGCCCATGAACTGCACCCAGGCTGTTGGCTGTCAACCAGAGATACAGATACATGGGGCAGAGTTGCTACAGGCTCTCCCCTGTTGCTGTACATGAGTAAATGCAAGTACTGAGAGCCTACCCACTACTGATAGTTTCCTGTCCACATGGCAGAGCCTGGAAAGCTACCCATGTCATATTCAATATGCCAAAAAACAGTAACAATAATAGACCTCATTCCCTTGACCTGAACAAATGTTTTGAGGCTCCTTGTGTTACTGGAGTGAACAGATACCCTTGGGGTACACTAGCATGTGACAGCGATAAATGGAGATGTTACTGGTGCAAGCTCAAGCAAATCGATGAACAACAGGAAGACAAGTGATGCAAGTGATATTGAGGTATATTGTGAAATCATATATGTTAATCCCAATAATAGAGCTGATGTTAGCATGCATAAGAACTGAATTCAATCTCCAGGTGTATAAAACCAACAGACTTTTATGTATATTCGTATATATACACTTTTCTATTGATTATATACAAAACTTGTGTATGTATATATTCCTTATTACTGATATATATATACATATATATATACACATGCCAATAATAATGTATAGCAAGTGTAAAGTCTAGTATATGCGGCCTATTTGAAGCAGAGGTGGAATTAGTTTATTGTGCTTATTTTTCTTTTTGATTTTTAGTAACACATATTTCATAACAGATTACATGTCAATAGACCAAAACATAGTTAACTCTGTCTTTTTAATGGTGTCAGGATCATGTGGCAACCCAACAGTATTAGGGTTCGTCAAGTTTCCTTATCATGCTCATGGGGCCAACGACAGATAATCAAAAGACTAAGAGTCCAGTGTAGAATCCAAAGTTTTTTGCATCTCACCAACAGTTTAAAACACTATGCCACTACCACCCTGGGCAACCAGCTCCCATACACCCAGAGCTGCTGATCAGATGCCCTGCCCATGTGTTTTGTCATCAAGAACTTCCACACTCAGTCACCTTTGTCTCTTGACCAAGCAAGTTCTTTGTTTCCCTTCTCTCTCCAAGCAAAATGCCTCTGACTTTCTTTGACTTTCCTCCTGGGCAGGGCAGGATAAACCAAAGATCAAAACCAGCTTTTAGGGTGCAAATTCCAGGTGGGCAACACCTCTGGAACAAGCTTAATAAATGCTAATGTCAGGTCTTTTTCCTTATCCCAGACCAACTTCTTATGCAAACACCATAGAGAGGGTTCTGGCATAAAGAATTACATCAGATATAATGTGTCTAAGAATATATTTTCATGAGGGGGAAATCATGACATATAATTCAGACTATGCCCTCCATGCTAGACTGATAGTTCTATACCTAAAAGCTCCTTTGATCCTGTCTACTCTGATCCTGGACAATTTCTTAATTGTTCTTGCTCTTATCAAAACCTGTCCATGCTACGAAGCCTCACAGATTTGACTTTAGGTGAGACAAACCAGGGTGACCTTTCCTTTGATATTATTGTAGACGTAAATTCCCTAAGGGTGTCCCATGACAAAGCAAGGGTGGCTCTTCCTGGTACTGTCCAGTCCCGTGCAGAAGACACGAGGGGGAAAGAGGTCCAATCTAGATTATACTGGACCATAGTAGAAAATATGATAAGATTCCAGGATCAATTATTCAGAATCAGCTGACTCATCTGTATTGGCCACCCTTCCTTTATTGTTTACACAAGAAATAGATCTCTTTGGCATAAAGATCTGACCAAAAGATATGCAAATATCTTAAATAATTCAGGGCTGACTAGGGGTGTGGTGTCACCCAACAAATGATTCTTATTCTATAGATAGTAGATATTTAAAATGAATACATGGGAGTTATTTGATTGCAGAATCAGTGTTTTAATGACCTATGCTAGGAAAAATCAATAGGGCAAAAGTGAGTAAGCAGTTTCTAAGTGGTCAGTGTGCAGAGGCTACACCTGTTGCCAAAAGTGAAAATTAAAGTGGTTTGCTGATCTGGGCAATTGTCAAACTTGGTTGAATTGAATCAATGACCATGGGCAGGATTTTTTAGATATATATTTCCACTTGACATAATTTGATTTACTGCACTAACAGTTTTAAATACTCTAAAGAAGACTATGGAGACACCTGGGTGGTGAGGTATAAGCTTCAACAAAGAATAGTGCTTGCAATCCCAGCACAGCTGTGACAGTAAACTTACTTTACCAAGTGGAACTAATGTTTGGTTGGTTATTAAATGCATTTTTTAAAACGTTGAAATGGATGCAATAATTGTTCTGGTTAATGTTGTATGGCTATCGAATGTCATGCTCTTGAATACTTATGTTCAACATTAGAAATTTAATTTTCAAGATGATATTTGAAGTGACTTTTACCACCTTTTTGTAGGTTTTATTCTTTGTTATTCTTTGTTATCTATAAATATTAATAATTTTAATATAAAGACAATATGTATATAGAATACATTTAATATATGGAGTTTTAAAAATTAATTTTAATAGGTGCAGAAATACATTTATGTACAAAAAAGTTAATGATCCACATATTAAGTATAATCTCATAAATAATTAACAGACTTCTGTAAATATATGTATGAAGCATATGAGAAATGTTAAGAGCTATGGCATTATTCTGATTTAAGGAAGTTTTAGGTCAAGTGTGCAAATTTGGGAAGCTCTGAAATCTAGGTTATTTGCTTATTTTAATATTTTCTTAAAAGTGTACAATAACTATGTTTATATTATGTTTTTAAGAATCATGTATGTGGTATGAAGTTTTGCCCACTGAACTTATATCAATATATTTGACAATGGTTTTGTTAAGAGATATGGATCACCTTTATAAAATAACCATTAAAGAAGAAAAATTATTAATGCACAAATACATAAATTCCTACCTGGTGCTTGTATAATTGAAGTTTGGTAAATCCAATAATTCTATTTTTGTTTAATTCATTGGTTTTAAAACTAATTCATATGTAGTTTTTAACTATGCCGATAACATTTTTGATTATTATAAAATATGACTAAAACATTTCTGATAATTGTTTGTTCGTTCTTTTTTAAATCCCAGTATGACTCCCTGATATGCATTTCTGTGATTGATGAACCATTTAGAATAAATAGCATATTGGAAAAATAAATTTTATACAGAGTTAAGTACTATTTAATGGGATTTTTACTCAGTGGTCAGTGCTTCTTATTTGCAGCTAAGATTAATCCTTCAGAGGATTAAATGTTCAGAATGTTCAGATATCTGCACCATTAACTCTCCTCACCAGTGATGAAATATACCTAATGGTTACTTTCCTGTGACATCAGAGGGACCTACTTAACCCTTCATTTCATTTTCACTTTTTGTACTATTTAAACATTTCAGTTTACGTATCCTGGTAACTTCTCTTCAGTTATTCCTAGGATAATATTTTAAGCCTTTTTTAACAAAAAAAAGAAATTTGACTTTCTGTGTTTTGCAGAATTGCTCATGGTAAATATTGTGTATTATTTGGAAAGCAAGTTCTTCTATTGAACCAGTAATATTGCTCTTTCTTATTTAGCTTCACTATAGGTTTGGAATTTACTGCAGAAAATTTAATATGGATGGTATCTGATTAGCTGCTACCTTTTATATACATTTGGAAACTGTAAAGTAACATGACAGTAGCTTCAGGGATAACTCATTTAATATTTCAAATTACTTTACAGTGTATTGCTTTTCTCTAAAAGTTTGAGTAATTTGATGTTTCAAAGTGCTTTGGTTCTACAGGTGAAAATTAAACACCCTTTTGTGTTCCTTTCTTTTTCTTCTTCCTTTTCTTTTTTTAAATGTTTAAATTCTCTTCCATGGGTGTCCTGTAGAGATTTATTGAAGAGAACTTCCTAATTCAGTTAATTTTGCTCTACTCATGCAATAGAGTTTGACTCTCAGTTTTAATCCAATGTCCATCACTGAATAGCTCTTGTGTAGATATTGATAGTATTAAGTGGTGAGATGAAGGAAACAAACATTTTGTTCAGAGAGAATTCAATGAGTTGTAGCATACCTTTTAAAAAATATTAAAGGTTTTCCTTTATGTTTTCATTCTTGGAAAGCTATTAAAATAAACAATAGCTGATTTCATAAACATTTACAAGCCTGAATAAGCTTATGGATATGATTAATTTAAAATATAGTAAAGTGGGTAGGGAATTTTCTGGGTTCAATTGCCAGCATCAGATATGGTCCCTTGAGCACTGCCAGGAGTACTTACTGAGTGCAGAGCCAGGAGTATCATATGGTGTCACCCAACACTCATTTTTGCCACCCAAAAATGAAAGAAAAAGAAAATTCACACATAGTTAAGTCCCATACTTTGTCAAGTTTGAAATTCTTGGTAATATATTTTGATATATATTTACATAATTCTGTTTTCTGGTTATTCAATTATTATTATTACTATTATTATTATATTTATTATTATTATTATGATTATTATTATTATTAATTTTGCTTTTGGGTCACACCCAGCAATGGTCGGTAGTTACTCCTGGCTCTGTACTCAGGGATCACTCGGCGTGGTGCTTTGGGGACCATATGGTATTCTGGGCATTGAACCCTGGCCAGCCGCTTGCAAAGCAAAGGTCCTACCCGCTGTGTTATCACTCCGGCCCCTGGTTATTCTGTTTTTATTTTCATCTACCCAAAACCCAGTATTCTGAGTCACCTAAAATATAGCTAACGTCCATAGATTTATATGGTTCCATCGCTGACGGAACATATATTAAAAGAGAAATATTTGGCTTTTTTAAGTCTGATTTTTTTTTTTTTTTTTTTTTTTGCTTTTTGGGTCACATCCAGCAATGCTCAGGGGTTTCTCCTGTCTCTGCACTCAGGAATAACTCCTGGCGGTGCTCGGGGACCATATGGGATGCCGGGATCGAACCCAGGCCGGCATGGATCGGCTGCCTGCAAGGCCCTACCCCTGGACTATCTCTCAGGTCCTTAAGTCTGATTTTTAATCTAACATAATAACCATAAACACACAAAAACATAGGCTGGTAAGCCAAATGAACCGAGGCATTTTGGACACTAAATTGTTTAAGTGCAAGCATAATAACAAACTCAAAATAATATGTACTATTTTAGGTTACTAACATGCTATGTGATATTACTTAGCCACATTCCAATCTAATAATTTAAAATCAGAAATTTGCATTCACTGAATGTCCAACCTATACCAGTGCCCAAAGTTCATGTTTTTGTCCAAATTCAATACATTTGAGTTTTATCAATGAAAATGGCTTAAATCTAAGTTTTTGCATTTTTTTGTGCTGAGTAATACAACTTGACTTCTGTTATACTAGAGTTTTGACAAAGTAGCCAACAAAAATAGAGATAAATTCATTTTGTCAAGACGCACTAAAAATTATAAGCTCTGTCAGTGGAATCAATGATCAAAGATGAAATTGAACATGGAGTGAGTAACATGAGGTTTTTACTTTGATGACCTCTTAAAAAATAAACATATAATAAAAATATTTTAATAAATTATAGCTTTGAAAAGTAGTTTATATAGCATGAGTTCTGATTGGGGAAATGACAAACCTATCTCCCACTGCTTTTCTTTGGCAAATAAATAAGTCATATATATCCGGCTTTTTAGGAGACTACAAAATAGGCATTTTATTTTATTTTATTTTTTTAAGTATTTTATTATACCACCGTGAGATATACAAATAAAAAAGATATACAATTAAAAAGTTCATGTTTGGTTTTGGTCATACAGTGTTTCAGCACCCGTCCCTCCACCAGTGCCCATCTCCCACCACCAACATCCCCGGTTCCCTCCCCCTTCCCCAGCCCTGCTCCATGGCAGGTTCTTTATTTCTTTCCCTTTCTCTCTCTTTCTCTTTTCCTTCCCTTCCAGACTATGGATTACAGAACATACATTAAAAGGTTGTCATGTGTATCCTTTTGCCTCTATTTAATGCTCAGTTCTAGGTTGGCATTAGTACCCTCGACTATTATTAGCACCCTGTTCCATTTTCTGTCTTACCTAAGCTCTGACTCCCACACTTTTGTGGTCAAGTGAAACATATATCAGGAGGTCTTGTCAAAGGTGGAAATTATCACAAAAGTGTGGGAGTCAAAATAGGCATTTTAAATATGTATCAGAATATAGTGAAAAGCACAATTGTAGACATACATGCCAAACTACATATTGAAAAAACATTACATTGGAAACCATTTATAGGTATATATTTCTGAAATAAGATCTAGCAAAAATAATATCTACATTATGCGTTGAATGCAAAGATAATTTTTAATTGTTTAACTTATGAAAATTGAGAATTCTCCACATTTTATTTCAAAAATGATATAATCTGAAAAAGTTAGGGATCAGAAGAGTAATCTGTGTCCTAGCTTCTTAAACTATATTTCTGTACACTTTGGTTTTTTAACTTTTAAAAGTTGTTTAAAATCAATTTATGTTTAATTATCAGTAGTCCTTTGTTGGAGTACATGCCCATCCTCTGGCTGCTGTTCCTTGAGGTAGAAGGAGATTCGATCCTGCTCCCTGATATTATTGGGGAACCCAGCTGCGCACCAGCTCAGCAGTGTTTCCCGACAGTCCTTGATTCGTATACCTATTTTATTTAGTGGTATACTGAGGATTAGAAGTGGAAAAGGTTTTAGAAGCCCTGATTTTTTGCTGTGAATATCCATATATTTCTTTCTTTTATTTATTGTCTTCTTTATGATGTTCTAAGACTCTTTTACTGTTTGAAGACCTTAAATTGTTTTTAATACTACTAGAGGCAAATGCACTAGTTTTCCTATTTAAATTATATTAATTTCCTTTTAATAGTTGAAGATTTTCGTCAGCAATAGATAATGATTCATTGTTCAGATTTCCTCTTTTTCCCCAGCTCGTAAATTGTGCTACTACTGATATCTATGTTGGAAATGAGAACATCTATTGTTATTTGAATTGGTGTCAATTCTGACAATTTTGGTAGAATTTTTATAAATAATGTTTTTTTATCTCTATTAAAATAACATTTTACTTTGATTTCTGGTAACAGAAGTTTAATTCTAATATACTTACATATGAACTTGTTTTTTTCTAATTTAAGCTTTATTCATCATAATTCTGTACATTAATTTCTTGCTCAACTTTTTGATATTTTAAACTATTATTTATTTATATTTTATTTAAATTCCACTTTATCTTATGCAAGCTGTGTTGTACTATTGTTTTTCTTTTCTTTTTTGGGTCACACACACAAGATGATGCTCAGGGGTTACTCCTTGATTTCACTCAGGAATTACTACTGATAGTACTCAGGGGGCCATATAGGATGCCGGGAATAGAACCCGGTTGGCCACATGCAAGACAAAAGCCCTACCTGCTTTACTTTCACTCTGCCCCCTATATTGTACCATTTTGACTATTTTATTGTCACCCAGGCACTAAGGCTCTATTCCTTCTACACCTTTCTTTATTATATATGTCAATTGAAATAAAAAGCATTAAGGATAATCTAATTTTACTTTGATGTAAAATATCTTAACAAATTGGAACTATCCTTTAAACTGTTGAAAAGCTTACAATTTATTTATTTATTTATTTATTGAATTTAGAGTGAAACTGAGGAGGACTCTTTCCAACAGTGCTCAGGAGGCCAGGATGCTCCTCCCAGGAAATCTCAGTTAACCCGATAGTTTATTCTGAGAGCCACTGACAGTACTGCTGGTGTCCTGTGGTACTGGGAATTATTCGCCAACCCAACAGTCCTCAAAGTCTCACAGGGCCTATGGTGCTGGGTCTTGATGGACCATGAGGTCCTGGGGATCAAAAAGAGATTGGTCACATGTCAGACTATAACCCCTGCACTATGTCTCTGGACTGTGGACATAGAATTCAGCAATATGGCTAAAGAAAACATTTTCTGTTGTACTTTAAAAACATAGTTTAAAAAGGACTGAATTGTTCAAGCGGTATTGCTCTCATTTTCAATATTTACTTTCTTTTTCAGCTTTAAGAGACAATAGGATCGAGCTGGTGCGGGCTTCCTGGCATGAACTGAGTATCAGTGTCAGTGATGTATCGCTCTCGGATGAAGGACAGTACACCTGCTCTTTATTTACAATGCCTGTCAAAACTTCCAAGGCCTATCTCACTGTTCTGGGTAAGTGCAAGGTACTGACACTCTGTAATCAAATGCGTAGCAATTTCTTTTGCTACACAATATGATGCAATAGCAAACATATATGTATATATATATATATATATGTATATATATGTATGTGTGCATGTGCGTGTAGGATTAGATTAATATACTAGAGTTTCCTTTCTGCTAGAATATAGCAAAAAGGCATTTGAAACCAGTCACTTCCACATTTTATAAATTGGCTAAGGAAGGTGTAAAATTTGTATGACTTCCCAAGAGCATACAGCCATTGTTTCTTTGACAGCAGGTTTATTGTTTTCAACAAACTACCTTTGTGTCTAATCATCTTTATAGTGCACACATGGCCCTTTCATAAGCGACAGAATAATGAGCATAATAAATTCAATAAGACTATCAGATGCCCTTCTGTTTTGTATGTCACTTTATGAGAGTCCTCCGAATTCTTAAGGCTTTAAATATGACCCTCGTTTACTTCAGTGCACTTAAATGACCCTGATATTTCTCTGTGTCCTCTTTTTCGTCTTTTTAACTCTGTAGTTTTCTAGGTTCCTAATGAAGTACATAATGTCACTTGTGCATGCAGCTTGTAGCTTCTTTGAGCCTTTATTCTCTAAATATTGGACCATTTTCGCAAAGGTTAAAGTGACACAAAAAGCAATACATTCATAGAGATTCTGAGGAAATAAAGTTGCAGTTCAGAGCTCTCTGTGATTCCGCAGACGTCAGTGGCCCAATCAGCTGAAATTGCGGCAGTTCATTGAAACACACCTGTGTACTGAACACGTTAGAGGAATTTAAAGATTGATTTTTTCCCCCCTGAACTTGTCTTCATTTTTTTGATGGATAAAGGCATAACATTGCATTTAAAGGAACTAATGCATGCTCTTCTTTTGGGTAGGACCATTAAAGTTAATCCAGCTAGTGAATTGGTTTTGTGCATAGGATATGAAATATGTTTCTTTGCAATTCCCACTGGAACTATTTTATATAAATCTTTGCCAGTTTGACACTAAGGATTCAATATGCCCACCAAAATGTAATATTTCAGGATAACAACTGCCTAAAGTCAATGTATTGTTCTTGAGACTTCAATAATAGAGAACTGACTGATTTCAGCATATTAAATGATGGTGTGACATAGAATTTTAAGAAGTAATATGCTTTTTCTTTTGTTTTGTCTTTGTTTTTTTATTTTTTGGGTCACACCCAGAGATGCTTAGGGGAGTGTCCTGGCTCTGCACTCAGGAATTACTCCTGGCAGTGCTGAGGGGGACCATATGCGATGCCAGAGATCAAACTCTGGAAGGTCGCATGCTAAGCAAGCGCCCTACTATTGTACTATCACTCTGGCCCTAAGAAGCAGTATGAATAATTGTTAAACAGAAAGGAAGACAGTTAATGGGAGTATGTTAATGGGTCACTTATAATTGTTTAGATATTTTAATTCTTTGTTGTAATTTTCCAACACCTTTACATCTTATTCCTGAAAATTAAACTAATTCATAATTTTTTACAATAAAACACTTTTGATCTGCCTTGTTCACTGAGTGATTTATATAAAGATTATTAAACCCCAACTATGACATCAGACTATTGAGCCTGGAGAATGTGTAAATGTCTATCACTTAAATCACATGTGAACTATCTCTGTATGTTATTTATCTGCTTTATGTATCAGATGATTTGAACTAGAAAGGATTATAAGTGGCTAGCACTAAATATAATATATTGTACTCCATAAAACTTTAATTTTGTTTTAATGTAAACAACACCAATGTGCATCTTCTACTACAAAGTAATGAAAAGTAAGCATACCTACAATGTTTTTATAATTACTCCAGAATGAATTTTTCTTTAAAAAAAGTCTAAAGAAGATTAAACCATGTATTTAGACTTTAAAGAATGATTAAAGAAAAAGACTTTAAGAAAGACTTTAAGACTTTAAGAATGATTAAATCAGAAATGAAAGGTGTAATTTTAGTTAAGACTTTTTTTAATAGAAAATAGATAAAAATACATTGTCTCTGACTATTTTCCCCCTTTGATAAATCTACCTTTTAAAATTCATGTAACAGTCAAGTAACTTATCACTTGTATTGTCTTCCCATTGTTCATCAATTTGCTTGCGTGGACGCCAGTAATATCTCCATTCATTGGGAATGAGATCCATTATTGTTACTCTTTTGGCATGCCAAATACATCACAGGTAGCTTGCCAGGTTCTGCCATGGCTCTGGGTTCATCCCAGGGGGCCAGTCTTTTTCTTTCAGAGCATCAACCATCCAGGGCCCACAGGGCAGAGTCCTGGGTGTAAACTAGTCTGCCTGTTGTCTGCCACCTGTGGAAGCAGCTGGGCACCACAGACACACCTGCAACACTTCGAGGGGCAGGTGAAATCCTATAGATTTACTGTAGCAGTAAATCTAGTGAATGGCTGTTTTTAAGATTTACAAATAATTGTTTTGAAAGTAAATTAATTTAGTTTGTATTTATTTTTGTTAGCTTTGGACTGTCCCCTTTTTTCGCTCAGCGTTTACTCCTGGCTCTGTGCTCAGGAATCACTCCTAGTGAGGCTTTAGGGACCATATGATGTTCCTGGGCTAGAACCCAGATCTGTCTCACGTAAAGTAAGCACTTTACCAACTGTGCTATCACTCTAGCTTTGGTAAAATTGTTTTAAACAAGTGTTTACACTAAGTGCATTGTAAATGCTTTAAGGTATATGTATATATATATATATATATATATAGAGAGAGAGAGAATTTATATTTACATATGAATTTAGAGATGATCACAGAAACTGTATATGTATATATTTATATATATAAATTTTTTCAAATTTTATCATAATTTTTGAAGTTGTAATCAACCAATGAGTTGAACTCTCTGTATAATAATCATAAGAATGAACTAACACTATAGAAAGACATTAATTTCATTCATTTTCTTGAATTTCAGGTGTTCCCGAGAAGCCTCAAATTAGTGGATTTTCATCACCAGTTATGGAGGGAGATTTGATGCAGCTGACTTGTAAAACATCTGGTAGCAAACCTGCAGCCGATATAAGATGGTTCAAAAATGATAAAGAGATTAAAGGTAAAATGTTGCTAGGTATAGAGCATGTTACATATTCCCTTTAAAGCCAGTTGCTTTCTGGCTTAAGCAATAAATCGTAGAAGGGGGCAAGTCACTGCTCTTTCACTCGACCAATCCAGGTTTGATCCCTCGCACCCCATATAGTGGCTTGAGCATAGCCAGGAGTGATCACTGAGAGCACAGAACAAGGAGTAAGCCTTGAAAATCACCTGGTGTGACCTAAAAATAAAAACAAACAAATCAATCACTTTTTAATTTTGTGTCCTTTGAACTTGAGTATCCATTTCTTAAATGAACTACTTGTGTAAATTTTATTAATATCAATTCTACAAAATATGATTTCCTTTCAGTAAAGTAGATATAAAAATAATGTATCCCTCATATATTATTATTTGAAGCAGATTCTTTTGTTTTTTTTTTTTTTTTTTGCTTTTTGGGTCACACCCGCAATGCTCAGGGGTTGCTACTGGCCCTGCACTCAGGAATTGCTCCTGGGCTCCTGGCAGTGCTTGGAGATTTTCGTCACCAGTTATCGAAAAGAGATTTCCTGGGCTAGGGATGCTGGGCATCGAACCCGGGCTAGCATGGGCTGGCTGCATGCAAGGCAAATGCCCGACCTGCTGGGCTATTGCTCCGGCCCCTGAGCAGATTCTCCAACACCACCATGCTAAGGGCAAATCAAATGTGGCTGAATGATATTTGCTTAAGAGTAGCAAGACAGGGGCAGAGTATAGTATAGGAGGTAGGGCATTAAGAGTAGCTAGACAGGGCCTGCAGTGATAGTGCAGTACAGAGGGTGGGCATTAACAGTAGCTGACAGGGGCCAGAATGATAGTAAAGCAGGTAGGGAATTTGTTTTGCACTCTATAAAGTGAAATCCTTTGCATCCCATATAGTTCTTAGAACACCATCAGGAGTAATTCCTGAGTACAGAGGTAGGAGTAAGCTCTGAGCAGCTCTGGGTATGGCTATTCCACGCACCCCCAAAAAAAAAAAGAGTAGCTAGGCAAACCCAGGTCTTCCTAGCCCACAGATGACTGCTAGTAAGCAACCTGCATCAATGAATCCAAACCCAGGAGCCACTCTTTGAACCTCCAAAGCATAGTTAGGAGGAGAGAATATATATGCACTGTCTTTTTTGTTTGTTTGTTTGTTTTTTTTTTTTAACATTTTATTATACCACCGTGAGATATACAATTACAACGTTGTTCCCGCTTGGGGGTTTCGGTCACACAGTGTTCCAGCACCCAGCCCTCCACCAGTGCCCCTCAACCACCACCCATGTCCCCAATTCCCTCCCCTCCCACATCCTGCCTAAATGGCAGGTTCTTTATCTCCTCTCTCTCCTCTCTCTCTCTCCTCCTTCTCCCACACATTGTGGGTTGCACTACGTACACTTAGAAGCCATCATTTGCATTTTTTGTCTGTATTTAATGCTCAGTTCTATGTTGGTATCAGACCTTTAGACATTTATTCACACATGTTCCCTTCTCTATCTAACCAAACCTCTGACTCCCACGCGCTTGTGGTAATTTCTACTTTTGGTAAGATCACCTGGTATATTTATGTAATGCAAATAAATGCAGTCATTCTATGTCTCTCTCTTTCCTTCTGACTAATTTCACTCAACATGATTCTCTCCATGTCCATCCATTTATAGGAAAATTTCATAGCTTCATTTTTTCTGACAGCTGCATAGTATTCCATTGTGTAGATGTACCACAGTTTCTTTATCCAGTCATCAGTTCTCGGGCATACTGGTTGTTTCCAGGTTCTGGCTATTGTGAATAGTGCTGCTATGAAAATAAAAGTGCGGATTGTGTTTCTGCTGTGTGTTTTTGGCTTTCCAGGGTATATTCCCAGGAGCGGTATGGCTGGGTCAAAGGGGAGCTCAATTTCTAGTCTTTGGAGGAATGTCCATATTGTTTTCCAGAGAGGTTGTACAAGTCGACATTCCACCAACAGTGTATGAGAGTCCCCTTTTCCCCACATCCACGCCAGCACTTGTTGCTTTTACCCTTTTGGATATGGGCCATTCTCTGTGGGGGTGATATCTCATTGTTGTGTTGATTTGCATCTCTCTGATGATTAGTGATGATGAGCATTTTTTCATATGCCTTTTGGCCATTCAGATTTCTTCCTTGTCAAAGTTTCTGTTCATCTCTTCTCCCCATTTTCTAATGGGGTTGGCTGTTTTTTTCTTATATAGCTGTACCAGTGCCTGATATATCCTGGATATTAACCCCTTATCAGATGGGTATTGGGTGAATATTCTTTCCCATTCTGTGGACTGTCTTTCTATCTTGGTCACTGTTTCTTTCGAGGTGCAGAAGCTCTTCAGTTTCATGTAGTCCCATATATTTATATTTTCTTCTAGTTGCTTTGTTAATGGTGTTTCACCTTTGAAGATGTCTTTACAATGTCGTGGAGGGATTTTCCTATGTTTTCTTCAACGTACTTTATGGAATCAGGTCTGATATTGAGATCTTTAATCCATTTTGATCTGATTTTTGTGCAAGGTGTTAGACATAGGTCCAAATTCATTTTTTTTTACATGTAGCTGTCCAGTTTTCCCAGCACCACTTGTTAAAGAGGCTTTCCTTACTCCAGTTTGGATTCTTTGCACCTTTATCAAAGATTAACTGATCATATCTTTGAGGGTGGGTGTCAGGATACTCAACTCTATTCCAAAGGTCCACAGGTCTGTTTTTATTCCAGTACCACGCTGTTTTAATTACTGCTGCTTTGTAGTACAGTGTGAGGTTGGGAAAGGTGATGCCTCCCATCTTCTTCTTCCCAAAGATTGCTTTAGCTATCCGTGGGGGTTATTATTCCATACGAATTTCAGGAGTGTTTGGTCAATTTCTTTAAAGAATGTCATGGAATCCTTATAGGAACCACATTGAATCTGTACAAAGCTCTAGGGAGTATTACCATCTTAACAATGTTAATTCTCCCCCATCCATGAGCAGGGAATGTGTTTCCATTTCCTCGTGTCCTTTTTTATTTCTTGAAGCAGTGTCTTGTAGTTCTCTATGTATAGGTCCTTTACACTCTTGGTTAAGCTGATTCCTAGGTATTTGATTTTCTGTGTTACAATTGTGAATGGAATCGATTTCTTAATATCCCTTTCTTCTCTTTCGTTATTTGTGTATAGGAAAGCCACCGACTTTTTGGGTATTGATTTTGTACCCTGCCGCTCTGCTATACATATCTATTGTTTCTAAGAGTTTTTGGGTCAAGAGTTTAGGGTTCTCTAGGTATAATATCATGTCATCTGCAAATAATGATAGCTTGATTTCTTCCTTGCCTATCTGGGTGCCCTTAATGTCCTTTTCTTCTCTGATTGCTATGGCGAGTACCTCCAGTACTATATTGAATAAAAGAGGTGAGAGAGGGCAACCTTGTCGTGTTCCTGATCTTAAGGGGAAGGCTTTCAATTTTTCCCCATCGAGAATGATACTCACTGTGGGCTTTTGGTAGATGGCTTTGACTATCTTGAGGAAGCTTCCTTCAATTCCCATTTTCTGGAGGGTTTTAATGATGAATGGGTGCTGGATCTTGTCAAATGCTTTTTCTGCATCTATCGATAGGACCATATGGTTTTTATTTTTTTATCTTATTGATGTGATGTATATGCACTGTCTTATGTACCCGTGGAGCCCCATAAGGCATGGAAGGACTAAGGAATGCTTTTTCTCAAGCCTCAACACCATGCACAAACACGAATCACTAAGGCTTGCGAGACACACTGGAAACCTTAACAAGTAGGGTAGGAAAACCAAGTCCTGGGAACCTTAATAACATGTTACCTCTCAAAACCTTTTGATGTTAGTGCACAGCTTCCTCTGGAATCTCATGATCTTAATTGAGGTTCAGGTCAGCGCAATGCATGTTTAGAATGAACATGCAGTCTGAGAAGCTGTGATTGACATCTCCCGGTAATCACCCAGGCCTGCCCAGATGGGATGTATAACATATGATTTTGAGACTACTGGTAATTTTGAAACATTCATTACATCCATGATCTGTTCAAACCTTGACAAGCTTTATTAGAAAACCTTACTTTTGTATCACAGACTATCTCCCAGCTCTGCTTGTCCCTGGATGTATAGTTGTTGCTAGGTGACACTAATACCCTGCTAGAAATGAAGTTTTGTCAGGCACTATAGCTGTGATTGGGAACTTGTGAGCATGAACCCCTAGTAACTGGCTGAGCCTGTGTATTTTTCATGTACCAGTGGCTGTAAGCCCTGAATTGCAATGCAGGTTGCCTATGTCTTAGTATCACAACTGTTGCATGACCATATTGTCGGGGATGCCACTGGGGTCCCCAACAGTGCCAGGAAGTGAGTTCCCTTTTACCTCCGGGCCGGCGGGGGAATGGATGAAGACTCAGGAATCCGATGCAGTTTTAAAAGGCTTTACTTATCACAGGTTCAGGCATACAAGTCAGCAATAGAAAAAACCCTGTGCTTAGGATTCCCAGCTAAAACCCCAGCCACATTTAGGCCAAGATGGAGGCCACCACATGTTAAGGCCCTGTAAAAAGGAGACAAAGACAAGACTCCCAAGAAGAGTGCAAGCCCCAAAAAGAGAGCCCAAAGAGAGAGAGAAAGAGAGAGAGAGAGAGAGAGAGAGAGAGAGAGAGAGAGAGAGAGAGAGAGAGAGAAGAAGCAGCCTAGTTTTATATCCCTGCAACTTAGGCCTCCCACTATTATGGGAAGCAGGAAGGGTCAAATGCCCTTAGGTAATTTCTCCCAGCACTTCACCTAGGTCCTATTATATGCTAATGTTTTGAGCCAAGATCTGCCTGGAAATGCCTTTATACAGTAGAGAAGGGGCTTTCTGAGATGGCATGTCTCTGTACCAAAGACTAAACTAATGCCAGTTAAATATTTCTCCAAGCCTTCACAAGAGTCTCGTCTACTTCACGGTAGTTTTGTATTTTAGTTGCCTTTGAGTTATCAGGGGAGCCATGCTTGCTTGCTTGGAGGCAAACAGCATTTCTCTCTGGTCTAATTACTTAAGAGATCCAACGTGGCCAGGCAAATATGCTGGTAAGATCTACCTAGTCCCACGATGATTGTGTAGCATGAGAGAATATTTATACCAGCCAGTACAGAATGCAGGGTCAGATAAAATGCCACATTTAAACTATCCCCCCCTATATACGAAGTGTTCTTCAGGGAGGCAATCCAGGGCAGATGCAGAGGCTTTTAGGCTTTTAGGTGTCCTGCAACACCATATGACCACAAATTTCCAGTGTTTGTTCAATCCACAAAGTTTGAGCAATGATCTTGTACTGGTGTCGGGAGGCGTTTCTGGGGTCCCCGACAGTGCCGGGAAGCGGAGTTCCCTTCTACCTCCGAGCCAGCGGGGAATGGATGAAGACTCAGGAATCCAATGCAGTTTTAAAAGGGTTTACTATCACAGGTTCCAATATACAATCCAAGAGCAGGGAAAACCTCCGGACTCTGGGTTCCCAGCTAGGCCCCAGCCAGGTGTAGGCCAAGATGGCTGCCACCTCGTGTTGAGGCCCAACAGAGAATGGAGGGACGGAGAAGCAAAACACCAAGGGAAGCCGAAATGGCAAAAGGGGGAAAAGAGAGACAGAGCTTCTTTCTTCTTGCAGCTTATTTTATAGCTAGAAATCCGCCCAAACTCCCCAACCCAGCCCATTCTGTGCTGGGCTATCTAGAGATGAAAACAGGAAAACAGCTCCATAGAATGTAGCAACTTCAGGAGCCCATCTGGTTGTTTACAAGGACCCAGAGCTAATTAAAAGCCTCCTAGCAGAGCTGGGAGAAGCTACAAGCCAAATGTAACTTCCCTTAGCAGGAAGGATCAAATGCCCTCAGGTAATTTCTCCCAGCACCTTACCTAATATCTTAAACCAAATTCTGCCTGGAATTGCCTTTATAGGGTAGAGAAGGGGTTTCTGAGATGGCATGTCTCTGTACCAAAGACTAATACTAATGCCAGTTAAAAATATTTCTCCAAGCCTTCACAAGAGTCTCGTCTACTTCACGGTAGTTTTGTATTTTAGTTGCCTTTGAGTTATCAGGGGAGCCATGCTTGCTTGCTTGGAGGCAAACAGCATTTCTCTCTGGTCTAATTACTTAGAGATCCAACGTGGCCAGGCAAATATATTGGTAAGATCTACCTAGTCCCACGATGATTGTGGTAGCATGAGAGAATATTTATACCAGTCAGTACAGAATACATGGTCAGATAAGACTGCCACATTCAGACTATCCCCCTATCTATGAAGTGACCGGCAGGAGGCAATCCAGGGCAGATGCAGAGGCCTAGGCTTTGAGGTGTCCTGCAACATACTGGAATCAGTGAGTGTGACTCTCAAACTAGTGCAAAGGCCTGTTCAAATCCTTATATTGTGCAACAGGCACAAAATCGATGGAAAAATCTACCTTCATTGATAGATAAAGACAAACTCCTATTAACTGATGGATAAAGACAAACTTACACACACATGTGTAAGTGACATGTCCTGGGCCGCATGATGTATTTTTTGTCCTTCAGAAGAGCATATATTTACAATTGGCTAAGAATGTCTATGAGAAACCTCAGGCCAATTGAGCTCCATTTGGATCCACTTTAAAATAAAAATAAATTGATAAATAAATAGATGTCTAAAACATCATGGAAGGAAAATAATCACAGAATATGAGCCTCTGAAAGAAAGAGAGAATGGAGATGAACACTTAGTTGAAGAAACAAAGTACAAGAAATTATCCCAACTTGAGGAAGGAGACAGGTACCCAGAATCAGGAAGCTCAAAGAGTTTCAGACACTGAAGTCTAATAGAAGAAAACAGACACATAACACAACAGCCAGTAAACACCAAGAAACAATGTCATTTAAATGGCAAAAGGGAAAGATACAGATGGAATCCTTAAAGCATTAAGAGAAAAGCAAACACTTAGGATAAGGAAATCTCAATATTTTACAGATTTGTCAAGTGGAGTTCTAATGTCAGTAGAGAATAGTGCACTATACCCAAAGCGAAAAGACCTGCTATGGGGACTAGTTTATACACTACGTTATCACTCACTTTCAAAGGAGTGATGCAAAACTTTTCAGATAGATAACTGAAAGTCCTTGAACTTTGTTTAGGAATTTGCTAAACAAATTCCTGGCCACTGAACCACTTGTGTGAGATATGCAAATGGTCTCCTATAAAAAAGCAAAGAAACCCCTCTTGTATGTAATATGATAATAAAAAAAAGAAAATGTGGGAAAGGAGATGATTAATATTTCTCTTAGAGAGAACTTAATACTCGTTTTAAGTAAGAAAAGGATATAAACTTAGAACTTTAAGTGCAAACATCATGGCAATAGCAAACCAAAAACTCTGGAAGAAAAATCCAGGATGAGGCAAATGAAACCTCATCATTATAAAAAACAATGAGAATATAAGAGAAGGTCATAAAAAAGAAAAACTTCACCATCACCAGAATCCATTAGAGAGAAATGCAACATATAGATATATAGCAAATATTTTACTAAATTCCAACAGTCTGAGTTCACTAATCAAATGACAGTGTCCAATATGTTAAGAAAATAAAAAACTGGGGGCCGGAGCGATAGCCCAGCGGTAGGGCGTTTGCCTTGCACACGTCCGGCCTGTGCCTGCCCGGGTTCGATCCCCGGCATCCCATATGGTCCCCTGAGCACCACCAGGAGTAATTCCCTGAGTGCAGAGCCAGGAGAAACCCCCTGAGCGTCGCTGGGTGTGACCCAAAAAGCAAAAAAAAAAAAAAAAAAAGAAAAAAGAAAAAAACTAACTTTCTTTGCTTAACAGCATGGGCATTTAAACAATAAATGCAGGCTCAAAGGGTGGGGGGGCAAAACCATATCAACAAATGGAAGCCTAAGTAAAGCAAGACCAAACATTCTTACATCGGACCGATTTAATTTCCAAAATTAAAATGATAAAAGACTGGGATGGATATAAACATTCATGTATAATAAATATTAAATTAAATTAATTTAATTAAAAATTTAAAAACTCATTCTTTTACACTTAAAAAGAATGAGTTGAGTTTACCAATCTAATCTTGTGGTTTTTTTTTTGGTTAGTGCCTGCAATGGTGCATAGGGCTGAGACTTCCTTATCCTGAGTATTTGCTTTTCTCTTAATGCTTTAAGGATTCCATCTGTATCTTTCCCTTCTGCCATTTAAATGACTTCGGAGCCCTGTGCCGTCCCATCTGGCCCCTTGCTGCCTCTCTCCCTCCTGTCTGGGCTGCACAGTCCCCTAGCTAGCTGGCGCATGTGTCCACCAGTGACGGCCTGGAGTCCAGCTCTCAGTGCCCAGGGCTCCTTCCTATTCCCTTCTCTTCACTGCAGCTGCTGCAGCGGCTAAGGGCTCACACACACCTTGTGTCCACTGTGAGGGCCAGATGGGTCTTTATGGCTGGGGTCCCTGGGCGGCCCTCGGTCTTCTGCGGTCCTTCAGCGTCCTGCCTTCTCCCAGAGTGCACTGGCCCTGGTGGGGCAGCCCCCGGGAGCTGACCTCTTCACTTATAAAAAACTCACAAAAAAATTAGACTAGGCCCCTTCTGGACTCATATTCTGCAGAAATTGAGGAATAATTAATGCATGTTGCCTTAAGCCACCAAACATGCAGTAAATTTTTATGCAATTTGGAAAAACAGAATGATTTCCATGATCATACATCTGGCAAAAATTGGGCTTGAATATTCTGCTTCTAAAATATAGAACTTCTGTTTTGGAGAAAAGCTGAAGGCTGGTAGTCAAGGGATGTTACAAGCCCCGTCTAATGAACTAATGGAGGAAACAGAAATCTCACATGAGTTCTTACTTTTAAAGAGAGGCTTTATAAAAGGACAGCAATGTTAGCTAAACTTTTTGAATGATTCTGAGAGATGATGACAGTGTGAAGGCAAAACTATGGAGTTTGACTTGGATAATGAAAATATGGCAAGGAAAGGGATTAGGGAGATTATTCAAAATAGTGAATCTTTCTCTTCTTTAAATATCGGTGTAGGGTCAAGGGACATAGGTGAAGGGGTTGGAGCACATCTATTGCTGGAAGAGGCCTGGACTAGGACCATTGGCACTACATGGTCTCCTGAGAACTAATGAGTCTAACCCTGGTGCCCACAGCATTGCCAGGCCCAAGCAGCCCATTCTAATTTCTTCCATGTCCAAGTTTCTGTTCATTTCTTCTCCCCATTTTTTGATGGGGTTAGCTCTTTATTCCTGTAAAGTTCTACCAGTGCCTGATATATCCCGGATATTAACCCCTTATCAAATGGGTATTGGGTAAATATTTTTCCCCTTCTGTGTACTGTCTTTGTATCTTGGTCATTGTTTTTTTTTTCTTTTTTGGGTCACACCGGTGATGCTCAGGGGTTACTCCTGGCTCTGCACTCAGAAATTACTCCTGGTGGTGCTGGGGGGACCATATGGGATGCTGGGGATCGAACCCAGGCCAGCACAGGCCAGCCGCGTGCAAGGCAAACACCCTACCCACTGGGCTATCGCTCCGGCCCTGTCACTGTTTCTTTTGAGGTGCAGAATCTTTTTAGTTTTATGTAGTCCCATATGTTTATCTTTGCTTCTAGTTGTTTGGTAAGTGGTGTTTCATCTTTGAAGATGCCTTTAGCTTCAATGTCGTGGAGGGTTTTTCCTTTATTTTCTTCAACGTGCTTTATGGATTCAGTTCTGATATTGAGATCTTTAATCTATTTTGATCTGATTTTTGTGCATGGTGTTAGACAAAGGAACAAATTCATTTTTTTAACATGTAGCTGCCCAGTTTTCCTAGCACCACTTGTAGAAGAGGTTTTCCTTGCTCCATTTTGGACTCTTTGCACCTTTATCAAAGATTAACTGATCACTAACATGCATTTTAATGTCAATCAAAAAATAACACAGCAACTCATTTTTAATTTAGTCAAATATAGTGTGATTTTTGTTATATAAACTAATAGAAAAATATATTTCAGCATTTGGAAACAAGACTATGAATTTTGAATGCTGTTTCTCAAAAAGGTGTCCTTTAATCTACTTAAATTAGAATTAACTGAGATGCTAGTGTGAAATATCAAGATTTACTGGTCTCAGTGCAGTAAATGTGAGATACGGTATTTCAGGCCTAGAAATATTTAGTCAGTAAAAATGTATATTCACTATGGTTTGGTATTGCTTTAATTAAAGACCAATAAGGGAAGTTAGTATTCATTGATATCTAGTAAAGAAAGGAAGAGAGTCTCAACTAAATTAAATTCAGAAAATGAAAATCCTAATATTCTAATATCCTAATATCCTAATATCCTAATATTCTAATATCCTAATATCTAATATCCTAATATTCTAGGTATTTATAAATTCTGTTCTTATAAATCTACACTGTATCAAAATACACTTTCATATATAAACATTTCTGAAAATTACTTCAGCAATTCCTATAAAACCTTAATAATAGTCTGTAATAGTTTTGTTTGCTTCATATTTCTACTTTGGAACTCTGGAATCTACTTTGAAAAACTGCATAATGCACTATTTAAATATTTGATTAGGTGTTACACAGCTAGTTTAATTTTCTGCTTGATTTAATATCAGTTCTAGATTATTTCAATGACTGTAATATTAACACGTAATATAAACAGACATCAGGTGTGGCTTGAGGGCTACCTCACGGGCTGGTGGGACTCAGGCCCATGCCGTGCAGGGACTCATTGTAGACTTTCTTAGTCCTAAGCCTGCCCAAGGGGTCCTGGGCAGCAGAGATGGCTGGGGAGAAAGTGACCATTTCTCTCCCTTCCTGCCACACATAAGCCACCCGTGAGGTCCACCTACATCATGTCCTGTCTATATAAATTAAAAAGTTATCAGTGACTATGAAATCCTGATCCTATATAAGTTGCATATCTTATTGACCAGGTTTTATACCTATTGACGTAAAACATATTTCAAATTAATTTCCACAGTAGATCCTGGCAAGCTGCCCATGGTATATTTGATTTGCAAAAAACAGTAACAATACTGGACCTCATTTCTAAAGAATGGAGACATTATAAACGCCTGTTCAAGCAAATTGATGAACAATGGGAAGACAAGTGACAAGTGATAGTGATTATAAATTCTTTGAAGTTAAAAGTAAGATATAAAGGAGATATAAGCACTTGCTTAGTTAAACTTTATATATTTGTATGTATAAAGATTAATTCAAGGAGTTTTTTTTTTAAGTCATACCTGGAAATGCTCAAATGCTGCTGCAAGCTTGGTGTTCAGGGGACAGTATGATGCTAAGGATTGAATCTTTGAACTATTTTTACATCACCTCAAAACACTAGTATTCAAAACTATATGTAAACAAGTGTGTGTGTGCTTTTGTTCACTGTATCACTGTATCACTGTCTTCCCGTTCATCATCGATTTGCTCGAGCGGGCCCCAGTAACATCTTCATATGTCCTGTCTCATGCTAGTAGAGCCCAAGGCATCTGCTTGCTCCAGGAACATAAAGAGCCTCAATCCATTCCGGAATGAGGTCTATAATTGTTACTGGTATTTGGCATTTATATTAAATACAACACGGGTAGCTTGCCAGGCTCTGCCGTGCAAGCTTTTGTTCATATTTAATATTTTCTCAAGTGCTGGCCATTTAAATCTGAGTCATAGTAAATACATATAACAACAAAAAATAGAAGGGGGGATAGAGCAATAGCACAGCAGGAAAGGCATTTGCTTTGCATGAGCCCGACCCGGGTTTGATCCCCAGCATCCCATAAGGTCCCCAAGCACCGCCAGAGTAATTGCTGAGGGAAGAGCCAACAAAAAACCCTAAGCATCGCTGGGTGTGACCCAAAAAACAAACCCCCAAAAATAGTATACTGATACTTACAAGTGAGATGTGAGAGTGTGTTGGAGGACCCACAAATAGGCAAACCTTTGGGTTTTGGGATATTTTCAGATATATTACATCAAAGCTCTGAAAGTTGATGTGAGAAGTATAAAAGTATATTATGGAAACAGATAAAATCACTGTTCTTTGTGGGTCTAAGTGATTAAGTGAATAGATTCCAAATACATTTTTTATCTTTTATTTTTATTTATTATTTTTTGTAGAGTTTTTCAGTTTTTTTAAACTGATCATATCAATAGATGCAGAGAAAGCATTTGACAATATCTTTTATTTTTAAATGCTTTATTGATATAGGGAAAACAATTGCACACATATTTGTAGTGTACATAGTAATAAAACCATCACCACACTCAAGTTGATGAAGATATTAATGAATTTAAAATGAATTAATTTTAATTTAAAAATTCAATTTAATTTTTTAAAAAGTTATGAATTTTTTAAATTAGATAACTTGTGACTTCTGCCTGCACCAAACTACATTCCCAGGAAATTCCATGCTATGTCTTTAAAAATTAGCTTGCATATACTAATATATTATATTAATAAAATTATGTAGCATATGGTCATGTCTATTCAGGATTTTGTTCAGTATTAATGTTTTGAGTTTCATCATATGATTGGGTATGTAAAGACTTTCATTTATTGTTGAACAATAATCTATTATCTATAAAAAGAGATAAGCAGTGAATCTATGCTGCTCAATTATTTTCTAGTGATGCACATTTGGGTTGTTTTTCGGTTTTATCTCATTACAGTCAAGTGCCTATGAATCTTTGTGTGTGTCTTTTTTCCCTATAAATATCTTTGTTTTTTCTTGGGTAAATGCCTAGGAGCAAAATCTCTGATTCATAGGCTAGACAGGTTTTTGTTTGGGGGCTTATCTTTTATTTTTGTGTGTGATGTTACTTTACATTTAAAAAATTGAGGTATCGTTATCTATGGTACTATTAATATGTTTTAGGGTAGTGTCTTAATTTCCCTTATCCATAACGAGAATTCCAGAGCATTAGTGTCTCTTCCCTCTGTTTCCATTCACCTTCCCTGCCACTCATCTCCAATTTATTTCTAGAGGTTTTGAGCAATAATTATACAACATACTCAGTTGTCAAAAATTATCACTTCATTTTACAATAACGTCAAGTGATCTTATATCATATATATTCTGTTCTCAGTATCAAGTGGACACACACACATAGAGTACACTAATAATAGTATTGAATGATTAAAATGCATGTATATGGTTGAAATAATATGGTATTAGTGCATCATTAATTTCTTGAATATCATCATGAAAACACTTTTTATACATTTTGATTGAAAATAACATTAAAATTGAAGTTATAGGCATCAGCATATAGGGTCTACAAGAGCCTGAACTTTGGGATATGTAACATAAAGTAATAAATATATTTAAAAATAATAGATCTAGAATAGAAGCAATGAACAGAAGACAGAAGAGAGAAAGAGAGAGAAGACAGAGTGTATGTGTCAGAGAGAGAGAGAGAGTGAGAGAGAGCAATTGGTTATATACTTAGTATCAATGCATCCATGAGTATTGCTCCTAAAAAATATGGCTTCTGTACTGCAGCAGATTTTAGACTCCACCTCATTACACATTGAATGAGAATATGCCTTTGTTAAAATGCATATTCTGCTTCTATTCTAGACCCAGAAGTGATTTTTTTTGCTTTTTGGGTCACACCCGGCAATGCTCAGGGGTTTCTCCCTGTTTCGCACTCAGGAATTACTCCTTGCAGTGCTCGGGGACCATATGGGATGCCGGTGATCAAACCCGGGCTGGCATGGGCCGCCCCGTGCAAGGCAAACACCCTACCCACTGGACTATTGCTCCGGCCCCAGAAGTGATTTTTTATGCTCATTTCAGTTTAAGAAAAACTGCTCTACCTCATCAAAATATGCACTGACATGCCAAAGAGGAAAAAAAGGAAAAGACTAAAACAAAGAGGGAAAAGGATAAAGAAAACTATTTTAAACATAAAATATGAATACAAATGATAACACTAAAATGCAGCCTAAAGAAAACCTTTTATGATTCTGCAATTGTGTAACAAAGCATTCATTTTATAAAGCTAGATATTAGAGAAAGATGCATTTTTGCTTTTGTCTTACTATGAGAGGTCAGGGAGCGGAGTGAAATATGGGGAGATTATGATTGGTCCCAGTCAGTGCTATTCCTTTCATCTTATGCCATCTAATACGGTGATTGGGCTGTCACATAAGCTGATATTAAAAGCAACAAATTATACCTTTGTTTATTTCATTTCAATGATGTTCATTAAAATTTTATATTTTATACTATTGCTATCAGATTTTATGTGTCTAATTAATATTGCATTAAATTATACTTTTAGGAAGAAAACAGCCAAAGGAAGCAGATGTGAGTTCTTAAAATGCAGCCTTTAATATAAGTAAATAATTAGAAGAAATGATTTTGAATAATTGCTCACATAATATATACATAAATATAAAATTATAGAAGCAGTTTATCAGGGGTCTGGAGCTATAATATAGCAGATAGGACACTTGACTTGCACACAGCACCTGGGTTCAATACACAACATCCCATATGGTTCCTTGATCCCTTCAAGACTCTTCAAGAGTGAGCTCTGAGTGCAGAGCCAGCAGTAAGCCCCTGAGCACCACTATGTGTTCCAACCCCAAAAAATGTGGTTTAATCAAGATAGTTTTTATGCTATAATTGCATAGAGTTATGAACAAGAAAGCATGGGCACAGATTAATAGAAAAGATTATAAAAAAGTATAAAATAAGGTATTTCTAATAAAATTATGATATATTGAAAAGCAATATACCCAGCTCCTAGGGAAACACCTGGGGGTCTGGGGCAGCTGGAGGCCATAATTGGCCGCGTGTGGATGTGGAGATCAGAGGTGACTACAAGAATATGCCACCCCGACGGCAGAGCCTGGCAAGCTACCCGTGTCGTATTTGATATGCCAAATACCAGTAACAATTATAGACCTCATTCCCATGACCTGATGGAATGATTTGAGGCTCTTTATGTTCCTGTTGCAAGCAGATGCCCTTGAGCTCTACTAGCATGAGACAGGACATATGGAGCTGTTACTGGGGCTCACTCGAGCAAATCGATGATGAACGGGAAGACAGTGATACAGTGATTGAAAAGTAAAAAACATAATTTATTTAATGTATCAGAGAACTATAAATGTTTATAGCTCTCTGATATATTAGAGAGACCATTCCGTCTATTTATCTTATATATTATAAATTAATGCTAAAGCTAATTTCCAAATACAAAATTTTCAGAAATAAGCAAAAATGTTGCTAAATCCCTTTTCTACAAAGAAAAATTATCCCACTTTAAGATCACTAGATCACTAGATCACTAGATTCCCGTTCATCATCTATATCTCCATATGTCCTATCTCATGCTAGTAGAACCCAAAGGCATCCGCTTGCTCCAGGAACATAGAGAGCCTCAAACCATTATATTAGGTCATCAGAATGACCTAATATAAAAGGTTACTGGTATTTGGCATATCAAATACTACACGAGCAGCTTGCCAGGCTTGCCGTGCGGGTGGCATACTCTTGTAGTCACCTCTAAATGAAGCATTTATTGATCAACTGCGTGGCCGCTAGCCGGGCTGTGATAGTCTGGTATGTTGGGTGGAGTTGTGAAGAGAGGGAAGTCCAAATGTGGAAAATGGCAGCCCCATGGAGTAGAAGGTGTCATCTGGCTTGTTGTGAGGCACTGCTGGGGTGGCAGGCCAGAGCTAGAACCGCCATGCCTCCCAGGCACCTCATGAGCGGCTGGGCACAGGGAGAGCAAGTAGCAGCTCTGCCCCATGTCTGAGAGTCTCTGGTTCAGCATACCTGGGCCAGATTGAAAAAAAAAACTGCTGCAGGGTGGGTGTGTCGGTGTTCTGGGCTGTGATAGTCTGGTCTGCTGGGTGTAGCTGTGACAAGAGGGAAGTCCGGAGGTGGAAAATGGCGGCCCTCATGGAGTCGCTGCAGTCGTCTGGCTTGTTGTGAGGCTCTGCTGGGGTAGCAGTCCAGGGCTAGAATCCGCCATGCCTCCCGGGCACCTCATGAGCGGCTGGGCACAGGGAGAGCAAGTAGCAGCTATGCCCCATGTCTGAGAGTCTCAGTCAGCATACCTAGGCCGAGTATGCCAAGTCCCAGTTTAAGATGAAACTAAATCAAGAACAATAGCTTGAAATAACACTAAGTAAATTCACATACTCAGGAAAGAATTCTCATTCAATCTGAAATTGATTTTTTACAGGCACGTGAAGAATATTTATTTCAAATGTTATTGTGTGTATATAAAGTTCATATAACTAATTTTTTTCTTAACCAAAGACCACAACTTTCTCATTTAGCTGTTTTTAGCAGATTGTGTTCAGTTCTAAAGTTGCAAATTATAAACTATAGCTCCTATACATGGTATGTGTTATGACATAATAGTTCTGTGTTTGCTCTTCCCAACTTGGCTTATTTACTCAGGGATTAAGATGATCTTTAATAAACTTATAGTTCTTGTATTTGACATTTCTTTAAAAGATTTAATTTTCATTTCTGAAAGTTGACAACAGGATCACTGTCACTGTCACTGTCTTCCCGTTCATCATCGGTTGGCTCTAGTGGGCACAAGTAACATCTCCATATGTCCTGTCTCATGCTAGTAGAGCCCAAGGGTATCTGCTTTCTCTAGGAACATAAAGAGCCTTAAACCATTCTATCAGGTCATGGGAATGAGGTCTATAATTGTTACTAGTATTTGTCATATCAAATACGACACGGGCAGCTTGCCAGGCTCTGTCGTAAATATATAAAATTCACACCTATCAACTTTCTAAGAATATTTAAACGTGGGGTGACTTTCATGAGTGTCCAGAATAAAATTTGTGGCCTTTTAAATGTGACACAGTTTTGAAAAATTATGTTTTCTTTTCAGATGTAAAATATCTAAAAGAAGAGGATGCGAATCGTAAAGACGTTCACTGTTAGTAGCACACTGGATTTTCGAGTGGACCGGAGTGATGACGGTGTAGCAGTAATATGCAGAGTAGACCACGAATCCCTCAATGCCACCCCCAGGAAGTGGCCATGCAGGTGCTAGAAATACACTGTACGTACTGTTCCTTCTTCTCTTAGCGTTAAGAGCAAATGCTTTGTTTTGTATTTCAAACAATTTCAAATTTACCTGAAACTTCCACAAATATGCAACAAAATCTACTTCAATTGAAACGGAAACCACTTATTTGAAAGAGTCATCTTCAAAGGAAGGTAGACCTTGCCTGAATATCTTTTTGACAAGAAGAAAACTGAAAAAAAGCTTTTCTTTTTTGGCTTTTTGGGTCACACCTGGTAATGCTCAGGGGTTACTCCAAGCTCTGCTCTCAGGAATTACTCCTGGCAGTGCTCAGGGGACTATATGGGATGCCAGGGATCAAACCCGGGATTCGGCCGCGTGCAAGGCAAACACCCTACCTGCTGGACTATCTCTCCAGCCACTGAAAAAAAAGTATTATAAGATTATAGTGCCCTGTTCATTATTTAAAAATTGTATTATTTATCTATGTGCACTTATGGGGGTGACCTCTGAAGTTTTAGTAGAATCAATGAGAGTTGGAAATCCATGACATGCTTTGATGACAACATAGTAAAAATGATAGTTTTCCATCTGTGCTTTCAGTGCTTTAATTTTGGAGCCATATCTGGTGGTGCTCACTTCTGGATTTACTTCTGGCTCTGAGGTCCCTGCCTTAATTTTGGCTCTGGTGAGGCTTGGGACACCTATATATAGTGCCAGGGTTTGAAGCCAGGTCAGCTTTGTGCAAGGGAAATCACTCACCCTACTCTTTGGCTCTCCATATGTAACGTGTTGCAAGTTGACTCAAGAAATCTATGAAGCAAGCTTTGTGTATGAATGCAGGAGTATATATGTTATATTTTCTTCCCTCTCCTTTTCACCCTCTTCCTCATTATCATTATTATTATTTGGGAGAGTGCTCCCGAACAGTTCTCGGGAAAATTCTCAGCTAAATTATGGTTAGCTTGGTTCCTGGTTCAGTGTTAAGTGCATGAGGATGCTTGGGGAACTATGCAGTGCCAGACATCAAATAGAAGTGTGAAGCTTCAAGGAGACTAAGCCCTTGTAGCACTACTTATGCTTAGCATTATTATTTATATGTGGTTTTAGCAGTTTTAATTTGGTAACTCCAATAGCAAAGGGCAGTGATTTATCTAATACACAGGTATTATATTTAACTGATTTCACATTAGATTTCTCGGTCATCTCTCAAATAACCTGGTGAGAAATTAATCTCTATATTCATGATTTATAAATGTTACTAATATTATGGATATTGAGCATGGTCAGAAAATGAGCAAGTGGTGGACTATTGTCATAGACTTTTGGTAGTTTATATAACATAGTAGTCTTTAGACATCTGTCAGAAACTAAGTGAAGGATGCAAAGATAGTTCAGGAGTTAAGGTACTGTGTTTCATGAAGATGACTCTGATTCAACCCCAGGTCCCCATGTGGTCTCTGAAACATAACTAGAGTGACCCTTGAGTACCTCCAGGTATGACTCCAAGTCAAAGAAAAATAAAACTGGAGTAACAGGATAGTGATATAACAGTATAGGACACTTGCCTGTGGCCAACCAGTTTTGAGCCATGCACCTCATATAGTCCCCTGATCCCTGCTAGGCATGATTCCCGATCAGAAACCCCTGAGCCCTTCCAGATGGAGCCTGAGAAATAAAATCAAAATATTTTAAGTTAAATATTAATAATATATAAGTAATAAGAGAATAGACTTAGGGGATTACACATTCAACTTATATTACTTAATATTCAAATATTAAGATCACTCTTAATATGATAAAAGTCACCATCTGAAAATTAAGATTTTTGTGCTCTATAAAACTACATTAAATCCCAAAATGCTAAACTTAAAAACTGGTTTTCAAACATACTTAATTTAACTGTGTTTTCATTTATTTATTCAGGAAGTATTTACTGAGTTTTAAGTAATAGTTATTATTTGGGACATAAAGTGATATAAATAGCAATGAAAAATGTCTAATACCAAGCCAGACTTAAATTTTTTTCTTAGTACTAAAATCACTATAACCACCAACAGCAGAAGATTCAAGTCCTTTTTAGTGTCCATTGTATTGAACAGAAATTTTTGCATACAGCACAAATAAACACCAGGTAGCAAATGCAAAATAGATACAACATATTGCAGGCTATGCATTAAATGCTATGAGCAAAAATAAATTGTTGACTTGATAAAGATTATAGAGATCAGGGATGGATGTCAAAGAATGTGTGTTAGTTCATAACAAAACATATAATTGTGCCACAGTGATAGCACAGCAGGTATGGTGTGTGCCTTTGCATGCAGCAGACCTGGATTCGATTCCCAGGATCCCATATGGACCCCCGAGCACTGCCAGGAGTAATTCCTGAGTGAAGAGCCAGAAGTAACCCCTGAGCATTTCTGGGTGTGACCCAAAAAAGTAAAAAAAAAAGACAATAATAATAAAAATAAGTGAAACAGGAAACTCTGAAAAAAAAAAGCAAAACCTTTAGGGTTGGAGTAGGGCATTTACATTCCACACGGGCAACCTGGGTTCAATTCCCACATCCTATATGGTGCCCTGAGTAACACCAGGAGTGGTTTCTGAGTGCAGGAGCCAGGAGGTAACCTCTGAGCATCTCCAGGTGTGACCCAAAAAGGCAGAAAAAAAAAACATGCAATTGTGAATCAATGATTCAAAAAATATATTTACTTATATTTCATAAACTAGCATGTGTTAAGATGTGTAATGTAAGCATTAATATACATGGTGGCACAATTTATATTTTGTACATATTTCGTATACTAAAATACTAATCACTGTATCATTTGTCTTCCTGTTGTACATTGATTTGCTCTAGCAGGCACCATTCGTTGGGAATGAGATCCATTATTGTTGCTGTTTGGGGCATTCTTTCACAGTATTCCAGTGTGGATTTATGGCTTGAAATGTACCCCTGCCTTGGGTGGGAATTTGACTTTTTATTACATTCATATGAATCTTATACTCAAATTAGTAGAAACTAAATACAGTCCAGAAAATCAGATGGTAAATGAATATACAGAAATAGACCAAATAAGCCCATAAACCTAAACCCCAACCTAAACCCTAAACCACATCCTGGACCGTTTCATGAACTCCACTTCCAGTACTCTAAACTACACTGACATACGAAGACCTGGCATACTGAACAAATATTAATATAAAATGTATTTAATATTTAAACTCATATTTAATAAACCTGTAAGAGGCTATTACATTATTTTATGGTTGCTACTATAGTTCTATATAATATCTGTTGGATGGAGTTACCTCTACTTAATTATACCTTACAATCACAAAGTGGATTAACATGGCATTGCTTAAATTCTAAAGAAACATTTATATTTTGTGAGGCTGTATTTGCAGGTTTATTAGATTTTCTTCATATTTATTATATATTTCATATTGTTATTTACCTATGAGATATGAATTTTCTGAGACTTTTAACTCACCAGTATGCTTTAATATATATTATTAAGCAAACTTCATGGAGAAAAGTAATTGAATTGCATAATGTCTTAGAAAACTTTACATGAGAAATGCTACACTTGCTGGCCAATTAAAAATAACAACTCGTTCCATCATGGTTTAATATGTAATTGACTAGAAGGCAAAGACCAGATCTATTTGAATTATGCTTCCTAGTATCTAGCATATCATCATTCAAGTATGTAAAGTTAATTAAAACTAACTGATGATAATGATGAATGGTTCCTTTAGGGATGCGGATCATTCCCCAGAGATGGAATGAGGAGCAAAAAAACGTGTAGTGCAAAAGGGACATCTAACATCATTCTGTACCAAAAATCAGAACAAATTAAGTGAATTTGATATGGTCTTCTTTAATACCTTTGAAAAATGGCAAACATATCTTAATAATTGTTGTCAGATGCAATGTGTCATGCCTGCATCTATGGACACAGGTGGCATGTACACAATATGGAAATATCCAGGTATGTAAGGAGAGGGAAATAGATTAAAGAGCTGGTTAGTCTAGAATTATTGGAACATGAATTTTAGATTTATACATTATTTCAAAATATTTTTATGAATAAGGATATATACTGACTTTGATAACTTATACTCCTAGATAAAATACATATTAGTGTTTTATGGCATGTACTATTAGAGTAAATATGTATCTCTACTAGGATGGAATGTTAAGCACATCTGAAATAAAATCCCTGTGTTATTGTAAAAAGATTGATTGCTGAGAAGTAGGAAGTGAAAAGCTGTATAATAAGATAACACTCTAGAAGCTCAATATTTGAATTCTGTAATTCTATGATGTGAAGTTTAGTGTAGACTATAAACTACATCATTTAAATGTTTGTTTTTTTTATAAATAATTGCCATAAATTTAACTGCAGCTATGATGAAAGAATTTCATTTGAACTTGAAATGTAAGAAAATATAATTCAGACTTTCACTGTGAAGCACAAAATCCTGCAAATTTCATAAAGTAAGTAAAAGCATACTTTGCAGTGTAAAGCAGTGTAAAGTGCCATTTGGGTTTTAGATGGAAATTCTGTTGAGTTGATCTATTTTTATATTTCTTTTTGAAATAATAACTTTTTGTTATCTTTTTTAGTTTTTAAAAGATCAGATCATATGAGTCAGATTTTAGTTATCAGTAAGAATCTGTATAAAGATCTCTGCTAACAGGACAAATAGAATAAAGTTACTGAATCTTCATTTTCTATATGACACCTTCTACAAAATCATAGTCAATTTCAATGCCAAGATATGACTGAGAAGATAGGCCAAAGAACGCCACATCGGGACCCATGACCTAAAATGGAACGAACAGGGTGAGAGGCTATCTGAGTTCATCATAGCCACCAAGACCATTCATGGCAACTCACAATTCCAAAAAGGCTGAATCGAAACGTTGGACATGGGAATCTCCTGGTTGACAGTTCCACAATGAAATTGACCACATAATCTTCAATAGAAAGTATTGACTGACCGATGTTGCAGTCGTCCCAAAATTCCAAAGAGGATCAGACCATGTCGGGGACCGCCACTGGGGTCCCTGACAGTGCCGGGAAGCGAGTTCCCTTCTACCTCCAAAGTTGGCGGGGAATGGATGAAGACTCAGGAATCCGATGCAGTTTTAAAAGGCTTTGCTTATCACAGGTTCAGGCATACAAGTCAGCAATAGGAAAAACCCTGTGCTTAGGATTCCCAGCTAGAACCCCAGACACATGTATGCCAAGATGGCAGCCACCAAGTGTTAAGGCCCTGTAAAAAGAAGACAAAGACAAGACTCCCAAGAAGGGTGCAAGCTCACAAAGAGAGAGCCCAAAAAGAGAGGAGAGAGAGAGAGAGAGAGGGAAGCAGGCTGGTTTTATTTTTTTGTTTTTTGTTTTTTCTTGTTTTTTATCTTTGCTTTTATTGTTTAAAAATATTATGAAATAAATTAAGTTTACATAAGAAAAACTGCTTTAAATATCTGAGAAAATATTCACTGCAAGGATATACATATGTAAACTAGCTTCATTGTGTCCAGATCAGACTCTTAATATCATTTGGCACTACAGAGCATTAACAGCTTAATTCTGCAGTGAAACTTTGATTACAAAGGTTACTGTTCATTCTCGAAGGCTGGTTTTATACCCCTGCAACTCAGACCTTCCACTATTATGGGAAGCAGGAAGGGTCAAATGTCCTTAGGTAATTTCTCCCAGCACCTCACCTAGGCCCTATTATATGCTAATGTTTTGAGCCAAGATCTGCCTGGAAATGCCTTTGTAGAGTAGAGAAGGGGGGTTCCTGAGATGGCATCTCTCTCAGTACCAAAGACCAATATTAATGCCAGTCAAATATTTCTCCAAGCCTTCACAAGTCTCATCTACTTCACGGTAGTTTTGTATTTTAGTTGCCTTTGAGTTATCAGGGAGCCATGCTTGCCTGCTTGGAGGCAAACAGCATTTCACTCTGGTCTAATTACTTAGAGATCCAACGTGGCCAGGCAAATAAGCTGGTAAGATCTAGCTAGTCCCACGATGATTGTGGTAGCATGAGATAATATTTATACCAGACAGTACAGAATGCATGGTCAGATAAAGTGCCACATTTAAACTACCCCCTTATCTAAGAAGTGATCTGCAGGAGGCAATCCAGGGCAGATACAGCAGCTCTTAGAGGAGTCCTGCAACAAGACCACTTACTCTTTCGTGCAAAAGTATACTTCACACAATGAGGAGAAAAGTCTGCAATGTTTAAGAAGAAAACCACCAGAATGACCACCAACTGGGAACTCTTTAGCACCATTGCAGCAACATGGGAAGATGCTATCATTGATGACATCCATGAGGAATACAACCGGCTGGTTCAGCACCTCCATGATATTGCATTGAATGCCAGGGGAGAGAAGGACAAAAAAGGACGCCTGTCTTCAAAAACCCTCAAGCTCATCTACCAACGTGGTAAGGCGTGAGCCTCAGGCGACCAGATGCTAACATCAAGCTTGCAAAGCAGTGCAGAGAAGTGATAAAGGAAGACCTCAAGGAGAGAAGAGAAGTGCTGGGAGATGCAGCAGAAGCCGGGAAAAGCTTTCGCTACCGCCCCCTGTCCTTCGCCAACTGTAAGACCAAGATGACTGCCCTCCGACATCCTGATGGATCTATCACATCTTCCATAAAGGAAATGGAGAAGATTATCCATAACTTCTACTCAGATCTCTTTGATAGCCACGTCCACCTGCCCACATAACAAATTCCAAAGGATGGATATGTCGTTCCAAATATTCTCCCTTCTGAAATCCGACATGCCATTTCATCGATTAAGAAAGGAAGAGCATCAGGCCCAGACAAGATCAAACCCAAACACCTGAAGAATCTGCCATCAGTTCTCATCAATACACTGGCTCGACTCTTCACATGCTACCTGTCTGAATGCAAGGTGCCCTCCCAATGGAAAACCAGCAGGGCAGTTCTACTGTTCAAGAAGGGAGACATTCATGACATTGGCAACTATTGCCCAATCTGCATGTTGTCTTTAATCTACAAACTGTTAACTCAAGTCATCCTGAACAGGATTGGCAGAACATTAGTTGAACAACAACCATGACAGTAAGCTGGCTTCTGAAAAGGATTCAGCACAATCGACCATATCCACACCATAACCAAACTCATTGAAGTCTATAGAGAATTCAAGATGCCACTCTGTCTCACGTTCATCAATTTAAAGAAAGCCTTTGATTCTGTGGAGACTGAAGTGGTCATGGAAGCCCTAGCCAAACAGGGTGTTCAAACCCAATACATAAAGATCCTTCGTGAACTATATTATGGTTTCATGACCAAGATTTTACAGGGAAGTGATCATTGACATCAAAAGAGGGGTTCAGCAGGGTGATACCATTTCACCAAAACTATTCAGCACCACCCTTGAAAACATCATTTGACAATTCGAATGGGAAGGAATTGGAGTGAAGATAGACTGCCAGCAACTGCACCACCTATGCTTCGCAGATGACATCATTCTAATAACACCAAACATCAGCCAAGCAGCACAAATGCTGGCTGACTTTGACTGAGAATGTGAAAAGATAGGTCTACAGCTGAATCTCAACAAAACTATGTTCATGAGAAATGAACTAGTTCCAGAGTCCCCATTCACTATCAATGGAATAAACATCTCTGAATGCAACAGCCTTGTGTACCTAGGTCGAGAAATCAACATGATGAATGACCTAAAACCCGAGTTGTGCAGGAGGAAAAGAATGGCATGGACTGCCTTCAAAGGCATCGAAACAGGGGCGGAGCGATAGCCCAGCGGGTTGGGCATTTGTCTTGCACGCAGCCGGCCAGTGCCGGCCTGGGTTCGATCCCCGGCATCCCATATGGTCCCCTGAGAACTGCCAGGAGTAATTCCTGAGTGCAGAGCCAGGAGTAACTCCTGAGCATTGCTTGGTGTGACCCAAAAAAGCAAAAAAAAAAAAAAAAAAATCTAAACAGTAGCTAAAATAACAAAGAACCTGAGGCTCCGGGCACATCTCTTTGACTCCGTTCTCCCTGCATTAACATATGCCTCAGAGACCTGGGCCTATGAAAGCAGGATAAGAATACCATTCAGGTCTCCCAAAGAGGAATCGAAAGAGCCATGCTTGGAATATCACGACTCACTCAAGTGAGAGAAGGAATCTGGAGTTCCGACCTCCATCGCTATTCTAAAATCAAGGATGCTGCCTCATCTGCCAGGACATCAAAAATCAGATGGGCTGGTCATATAGTACAATCTGGAGACGAACGTAGGACTAGAGCCGTTACCAATTGGATCCCACGGGACTTCAAAAGATCACGTGGCCACCCACCTGCAAGATGGTCAGACTTCCTTATCAAGACCCTAAACAAACAGTTTTAGACTCTTAATATCCCTGAAACAAACAGATGTCATTGGGCTACACTGGCGCGTGATAGGGTCAAATGGAAACATTACTGGCACCTGCTCTAGCAAATCGATGAATAACAGGATATCAAGTGATCAAGTGATCAAGTGATTATTACAATTATTACAAGAATATGCCACCTGCACGACAGAGCCTGGCAAGCTACCCGTGTTGTATTTGATATGCCAAATACCAATAACCATTATATATCTCATTCCTATGACCTTATGGAATGGTTTGAGGCTCGTTATATTCCTGGAGCAAGCAGTTGCTCTTGGGCTCTACTAGCATGAGACAGGACATATGTAGATGTTACTGCTGCCCGCTCGAGCATTTTGATGATGAACAAGAAGACAGTGATACAGTGATTTCTGTGTGTAACAAAGCTTCTGTACTTTTACTATATAAAGAAGCAGCTACGGAGACATGCACATTTTAAACTAATATTATCATTGAAGCAGCCTGGTTTAAAGTAGTATTAATGTTCCTGCTTTTGGCTTACAAACTGACTACACCACAACCATTACCATAAAATCCTGTAAACCTTCCAGGATTCCCTTGCTGCTTCTTTCTGCACCATCCTATCCTGCTAGTCATGTCTTCCTGTTCAGCAACCTCAGCTCTGTCATCAGAACATAGATGTTTATTTTATCTGGATATTTTCCATTCCTGGTTTTGTCATCTTCTCTAACATATATGACTAGATCATAGGGTGATTCTCTTTCTGCTTCTGACTTACTTAGCATGGCATCTTCTAGTTTCGTTCAAGTTGTTGGACACAAGATTTCTTACAGCTTATTAATTTTCCCTTGTGTATATAAACTACAATTTATTATTTACTTACCTATCCTTGGACAGTGGAAAATGTCCAGGTGCTGTCTATTGTCAGAAGTACTGCAGTGAACATAACTGAGTATATCTTACACTGTTTGGGGGTTCTTGGAATAGATGCCTAGGTGATAAATCACTGGATCAGTTGGATATTTGTTTTACTTTTCCACAAAATGTGAAGTGGATGATGGTCTCAGAAAGTGAATGAGAATTCCTTTCTTCCCTTTTTTTTTGGACAATAAAGGTTTTAACACTCTTTTATAGGGCATCACTGGTATAAGGTGATCTCATTGCTGTTTTTATTGGTATTTCTCAAATAATCAGTGATGTGGGACATTTTTCATTTGCTATTGACCATGTGTTTTGGTCTTGTTTTGCTTTGGGGGAAAGAGACTGTTCATCTCTTTTTTTTTCTGATATGTTTATTTTGCGGAGTTTTGTAGATTCTATGTATAACTTAAATTTTAGCCCTTTATCACAGTGTGTGAATATTTCTTCCACTCAGTAGGATGCCTTTTTTTAAATTTGGTATCTCTTTCAAAGTGCAGAAACATGTTAGTTTGACGTAGTCTCATATGTTTATTTTTAATTTGTTTTCTTTGCCAATTAAATGGAATCATTGCACATTACCATTGAAATCAATATCACATAGATCTGCCTATGTTTTACTTGGTGTATTTTACAAATTAATTTAAGTGTAATATTGCAAGGTTAGAAAAAATAATATAGATGACTTGTTTAATTACTGTTACATATGTCTATCCATTTTTCCCACACCATTTGTTGATGAGCATTTCCTTCCTCCACTTAATGAGCAGAGTTTCTTTGTTGTAACTGTCCATAAATTTGAAGGTTTATTTGTTTGCTCTTAGGTTTGTTTCATTGACCCAAGAGTTAATAGTCATTTCACTATTAGACCATGTTGTTGTTATTTTGAAGCCACACCAAGCAGTGCTCAGAGTGCATTCCTTGCTCTGCACTCAGGGATCACTCTTAGTGGTATTCAGGGGACTGTAATTGTGTCTGAGGGATTGTACCTGGATTGACAGTCTGAAATGCAAATGGATTTCCCTCTGCACTATCTCTCCCAGACCTGCAGAGCATTTTTTAAGTAAACATTAGTATCTGCAAGTAGTGATAGCATAAGTTTCTCTTTTCCAATGTTAAAAACACTTTACCTCTTTTTCTTATCTAGTTACTATACTTACTGGGTCCCCTGAAATGAACCCAGAGCCATGGCAGAGTTTGGCAAGCTACCTGTGGTGTATTTGATATGCCAAAAACAGTAACAGTAATGGCCCCATTCCCAATGAATGGAGTCTTACTGGCACCCACTTGAGCAAATCGATGATCAACCAGAAGACAAGTGATGCAAGTGATACTGTACTTAAAAGACTTATAGTACTTTGTTGAATTATAGCAGTAAGATTGGACATATTTACCTTAGGTTTGACTTTAGAAGAGAGTTTATCTCTTGGGTGAAATGTTAACTGTGAGTTTCTTTTTCTCTTGTTTTTAATATGATCTTTATTAAAGTTACTCATTTTGTTCCTATTTTGTTTAGTTTTTTATTAAATTACTGTTTAATCTTGGCAAATCATTCTCTGCAAGAATTGATGTCATATAATTTTTATTTTTTCTTTTGTTTTATGGTATACCCCATTATTGATATGTAAATATTTGTTTTTCTTTCATATTCTGCAACAAATAACATTTTATCATGGTTTATTATCTACTTTATTATTAACTTGAGTTCACTAAAATTTTCATTATATTTTATGATAATTTTAGGAATTACTCTACTTTTGATATTACAGCAACATTGGTCTTGTGGAGTGTTAGATTCTCTGTTTCTTCAATTTTCTGCAAGATTTTGTGAAGAAAGGATAGGTTTTCTATGATGGCTTATCTTCCCCTTCATAACACTTGAAAATATTAGTTTAAAATTCATAGAAGAGAATGTCCTTGTGAATTGAAATAAATTAAGTGTGAGTAATCTCAGTAGAATGGAATAAAGTAGTAAGGAAAAGGAAAGAAATGAGAGATGAATGGAGGTAGGGACGATATAGGAGAAAGGAAGGTAGGAAATGAAGGAGTGAGGAAGAAAGTAAAAGGGAATGTAATAAAGATGAGATGGAAATAAAGAAAAAGGAAGGAAATAGGACAGAAGGGGGAAGAAACATTAAAGCAACTGTCTTAAATTTTTACTTTTAATGAGATAAATTAGAGCAGTGATTATTAAAAATAAGCTATGCATTATGTACATTTAAAATTACAGCAAAATGGATTCATTTTTTTTGCATTAAGTGGTTTAAATGGTCAATTTACTGTCTTGATCTGCATTTTATTGAATATTTTGGTTCTGTTTAACATGCAGATAAGCAACACAATTAATCCATTAACTTCAAAAATCTTCCTAAAGAAGCTCTTTCCTTGTTCTGTTCTTTTCCCAAAAGAATTAATTCATCAATTAAAAAAATTCTTGACTATCATTTTTACCATTTATTCTCCATACATATCCATTTTCTCTTTAGTTTTAGTTACTCTAAATAGAATTACAATACTGATATTCCAAATAGGATAACCATACAGATAATGATATCTCATTCTAAATAAGATAGCCATACATATGATTAGAGTAGAAGATACTCATAGGGATGGTTTTAAGAATATTTACATATCTTTTTATCTTTCTTTTTGTTGTGGATATACAAGTTACAGAGAGAAATATTCTTAAATGTCGATAAAAAAGCCTTCAAATGCAGTGTTTGTTTGCTTGTCCTTTTAACTTATGAATTATAATTAAATCCCCACTCTCTCAATCCATTTTACACAAGCATGTTCACCTCTCTAACATAGGTTTCTTTTAAATTATCCTTTGTTATTCATATAAAAGATGATTCCACTATTTTTCTATTCATTACAAAAAGCACTTGATTAAATGGTTCAGGTTATGTTGGTTATTTAGAGAGATAGGTGAATGTCACAAATAACATTTTGAAATAATATATCTCAGTCATCTAGCATCTCATTTATGAAATGTTGATTATCTAATTATCTTGTCTACTACAAATTATCCATGGTCCAGAGGCACCAAATATAAAAGGGCCAGGAAAGGTTAAGTTTTCAGAAATGAAAGCAAGTTTTCTTTTGAATGACAAAAGCGCTGCATTAATAACTGAGATTGTTGCAGAAGGATTTTTATAAATGCCAAAGTATTTTATAAAACTCATGGAAAGGGGACTGGGAAGATAGTATAATGTTCAGTATCTAAGTCCTGTTGAATCCCCAGCACCCTATGGCTTCTCAGCATGGTTCTGGTATAGCACTAGAGACAATGAGCACTTCTGGGTGTGACCCTGTAAACTCTGAACAACATGGGGTGATTCAGGAACGCCCTGGCATTGCATTCAGGCTTTCGTGTTCGAAACATGAAGTACTAAACCAGAGGTAGGACCTCGTTCCCCTGATATCTGCTTGGGAAGTCCCACATAAGAACAAAAAAAACTGCAGGTAATCCTTGTGAAATCTGTACATGCTCATCACCATGGGTTAGAATGAGCTAACACAACATAAAATATTTTTGTGATATAATATCACACAAACTATTTAATAACAATCTATTTTAAAATGGACCAGAGTTGAATATTTAATAATAAATTAAAAATATTTTTTCTCTTCCTTTTTTATATTGTTGCAATGAGGAATTGCATATTTTAGTTGTAGTGCTTGGGTGGCTGTGATACTACACTGGCTTATCTATATTCAGGGCTCTGACCCTGAATAGTTGATGGCCCTGGATAGTTGATGGTCTGACATAGAAAAAGACTGGGCCCCCTGGGATGAACCCAGAGCCTGGCCAGCTACCTGTGGTGTATTTGATATGCCAAAACCAGTAACAATAATGGCCTCCATTCCCAATGAATAGAGATGTTACTGGTTCCCACTGGATCAAATTGGTGAACAATAGGAAGATAAGTGATACAAGTGAAATTAAAAATAAAAAACCTGGCAGATGACTAAATGGTGAACAAAAAATGGAACATAAACTTCCATATTACCTTGAATATGTTGTACTAATGTATCATAAGCTAGTAGTCATATTTGACTTAATTTATGCATTGTTTATTAAACAGTTATTATAGAAACTGAAATGAAATGTTGATTAAACTGGTTTTTAGCTAACATGTTCACTGTCACTGTCTTCCTGTTCATCATCGATTTGCTCTAGCGGGCACCAGTAACATCTCCATATGTCCTGTCTTATGCTAGTAGAGCCCAAGAGCAACTGCTTGCTCCAGGAACATAAAGAGCATCAAACCATTCCATGAGGTCATGGGAACGAGGGCTATAATTATAGCTAACATGTTATTTGGTATAAATGATTTATAACAAAATGAGGGTTTAAAATAATGTGGTATAGAGCACACACTATTAGAGGGTTATGTCTTCCCGTTCATCATCGATTTGCTCAAGCGGGCACCAGTAACATCTCCATATGTCCTGTCTCATGCAAGTAGAGCCCAAGGGCACCTGCTTGCTCCAGGAACATAAAGAGCCTCAATCCATTCCATCAGGTCATGGGAATGAGGTCTATAATTGTTACTGGTATTTGGCATATCAAATACAACACAGGTAGCTTGCCAGGCTCTGCCGCGGGTAGCATACTCTTGTGAATAAAGCAAAACTTTGTGATCATTATTGTGAGGGTTATGACTATACACAAATACATCAATGAATATACTAAATGTACTTTTACTGTTATATTTCTGTTTTTCTGATATATTGCAGTGACTTGACTAAATAATAAAGACATTTGCTTTGAATTGCTCCCTGATCCACTCAATTTTAAAAATGCCAAGTACTTTCCTAAAAATTGGCACTGAATTGAATCCTCATTTGATTACATTCTTAAGATGATATTTTTATTGCTTATTATATAATATCTATATTCAAAACTTTATCTAAAGCTTTAAAAATACAATCCCTATAAAGATGCTCATCTATCTTAAAAAATAATATGTAAAATTTACAGTATTTCTTGGTGGCTCATTCAGATCATACTCATATATTCATAGCAATATATTCAGTCTACATGTAGAAACACCAATCCTATTTACATTCCTTTGCCTTGAATTATTTTCCTTATTTTCAGAAACAAAAATTTCAATTTTAAGTGTCATATGTATCCTGACTTGCTTTGAATTTTTTTCTGAGAGCAAAGTTAACTGTCCCTGACAATTTTATTCCTCCATATCTGACCTACTCCATCAGGGTGCTATGTTACTAGAGTAGACATAAAATTTAATTCAAAATTTAGAATTTTGAATTAAATTTTAATTTTTGTATACCGTCTATTTTTTATTTACATGAAACTCCCATAGGTTAATGTTGGGGAATGATGCATTGTTTGGGGTAGAGGTTTATGCATATTCACAAGTAAAATTGTATTGCCTCAAAATAATTTTTTACTACAATTAAAAGAATTTAATACTATTGAAGAAAATGTACCATGTCATTTTGGGCATTTTTATTAAACAAACAAAAAAAAGAATGTTGTGGTTTAAATGGAAAATGATAGTATGATTTTGCTTCAAGAGTACAAACAAAAAAATAAAGCAGACATATTAGTAAGAGTCAGTCCTACACTGGAACTAAATAATGGGTATTGCTGTAGTTAAAGTAGTTCTGGTTAATACTTAATAAATATTCTATCAATTCTCTGACTCCTAATAGCAGGACTAAGACTTAAGGCAAGTATTCAGCTAGGTTTATAGCTTTATATTTGGAAAATCATTTTAGTGGTCTCCCTCAATCAGAGCGTTAAAAATTTCATTCATTTCAGAACTAACAACTAAAAGAAAAAAAGAGAAATCCCTCTTCAACAAGTGGTGCTGGGAAAAGTGGACAGCTACATGTAAAAAATGAATTTGGACCTGTGTCTAATACCTTGCACAAAAATCAGATTAGAATGAATTAAAGATCTCAAAAATCAGACCTGAATCCATAAAGTATGCTGAAGAAAATATAGGAAAAACTCTCCACGACATTGAAGCTAAAGACATCTTCAAAAGTGAAACTTCATTAATAAAGCAACTAGAAGAAAAGATAAACATATGGGACTACATGAAACTAAAAAGCTTCTGCACCTCAAAAGAAACAGTGACCAAGATACAAAGACAATCCACAGAATGGGAAAAAATATTCACCCAATACCCATCTGATAAGGGGTTCATATCCAGGATATATCAGGCACTGGTACAACTATATAAGAAGAAAACAGCCAACCCCATTAAAAAAATGGGGAGAAGAGATGAAGAGAAACTTTGACAAGGAAGAAATTTGAATGGCCAAAAGGCATATAGCAATGCTAATCATCAGCAATCATCAGAGAGATGCAAATCAAAACAACAATGAAATATCACTTCACACCACAGAGACTGGCCCATATCCAAAAGGGTAAAAACAATAAGTGCTGGCATGGATGCAGGGAAAAGGGGACTCTCATACATTGTTGGTGGGAATGTCAACTGGTACAACCTTTCTGGAAAACAATATGGACATTCCTCCAAAGACTAGAAATTGAGCTCCCTTTTGACCCAGCCATACCACTCCTGGGAATATACCCTGGGAAGTAAAAAACACACAGCAGAAACACCATCCACTCTTTTATTTTCATAGCAGCACTATTCACAATAGCCAGAATCTAGAAACAACCGGTATGCCCAGAACTGATGACTGGATAAAGAAACTTTGTTACATCTACACAATGGAATACTTTGCAGCTGTTAGGAAAAATGAAGTGATGAAATTTGCCTATAAATGGATGGGCATGGAGAAGATTATTTTTAGCGAAATTAGCCAGAAGGAAAGAGAGAGGTATAGAATGACTGCATTTATTTGCATAACATAAATATATATACACATTATAATACCAAAATCCAATGTCAAGTGAAACATGGATTAGGAGGTCTTACCAAAGGTGAAAATTACCACAAACATGTGGGAGTCAGAGGTTAGGGAAGACAGAGAAGGGAACATGTGAGGATAAATGTCAAAAGGGCTAATACCAACCTAGAACCGAGCATTAAATACAGGCAAAAAAATGCACATGATGGCCTCTAAGTGTATGTATTGCAATCCACAATATGTAAGAGAAGGAAAAGAGAGAGAGGGAGAGCAAAAAAAATAAAGAACCTGACATAGGCAGGCTATGGGATGGGGAGGGAATTTGGCACATTGGTGGTGGGAAATGGGCACCGGTGGAGGGGCGGAGTGCTGGAACACTATGTGACAAAAACACCCAAACATGAACAACATAATTGTATATCTCATGGTGGTATAATAAAATATTAATTAAAAAAAAGTAAAACAGAATTCCATAAAAATGTTTATTTTCAAAGTCAAAAGACAGTACGAGATTTAAGGCAGCTATCTGTTATGCAACAGGCCCAGTTTGATCCTTGTACCATGTTGCCCTCAAGCAGCACTGGGTGCCAGCCCAGTGGCCCCTGAACACTAGTGGGTGGCACAGGTAATTCTTAATGCTACAGGACCTTTGACTTGATCTATTGTCCAGGTTGGTCAAGAATAATTGGCGGGCTGGAAGATATCATCTCTCCTGAACACAGCTTAGAAACACCCTCTCCCCCCATCAAACAGTTTAATGCTTCTCTGATGGTTTATAATTAGTTTGATAAGGAAACAAAATAGTCAACTAAAAAAAGTAAATGGGATTATTTTAGAGACAATACTTATATCTGGGGCTCAAAATTATTATGACAGAATCAAATATTGGAACACGTTCCAGTTCAACCAGATGAAGAAAGACTTGGTATGTAGAGCAATAGAGGACAGAAAATTTAATATAGAGCGTATCAAAATATAGAGTATCAATATAGAGAGTATCTAGTCTAAGACAAGAGAAAACATATTCTATTCAAGTGTAATTAAGATCAAAGGGGAAGGATTAAGTGGCCTAGAGCAGTTAATGACTGAAATATTTGTTACATTACCCCTGCATATCTTAGTTTCATGCTTTTACATTAAGAACAACAACAGACATTTATGTGTTATATGACAGAGCATTTTTTGCATCAATGAACATTACTGATTATTTTCTCAGGTTTTATTATTATGAAAAGATTTCTGTGATGAAAATTTTCATTAACACACAAGATACATGGGCAAATATAAAAAATCATACTTAAAATGTCATAATGATTAATTTTTAGTTCAGATAAAAACAATTCCTGATAGTTTCAGATTTTAAGAGGCAGGTAAAGTTTGGTTTGTATTCATATAATAGGAGAAATGACAAAGATGACCCTTCCTTTTTAATGAATCTATAATAAAATGAGAGTATACCACCTACACGGCAGAGCCTGGCAAGCAGCTTGTTTTATTTGTCATGCCAAAAACTAGTAACAATTATGGGCCTCAATTCCATGACCTTAAGAATGGTTTGAGGCTCTTCCTTTCCCTGGAGCAAGCAGATGCCCTTGGGCTACACTTGCTTGTGACAGGACTCTATGGAAATGTTACTGGTGCCTGCTCCAGCAAATTGATTAACGATGGGAAGACAGTGATAAAGTGATACAGACAGTGAATAACAACAATTAGGGAAAGTTTTCTGAAAGAGTCAAAACCACTTAATATGGCCAGAGTGATAGTACAGCATGTAGGGCACTTGCCTTGCATGTGACTAAACTAGATTCAATCTCTGAAGTCCCATAAGTAAGTCCCAGGAGTAAGCCCTAAGCAAAAAAGAGTCTATCTGTGCCCATCCCCCATCCAATAAAAGACAAAGAAGAAAAGAAAGAAAAAAAAATAACTAAATCACTTAATTGAATAGAAATAATCTCTGTTGTGAAACATTTGATTTCCTAGACAACCAGCAGATCAGTTCATTTACTGATGAAAATGAACACCCATCTTAGTTTTTTGCAGATAAAAACTATCTGCAATTTAAATTAGTAATTTGAAATATTTCTAATTTTAAAGTAATATTACAATATTAGACTTCTAGTGAAACAATGTATAGAAGTAGATAATAGTACTTTTGCTTTATAGATGTAAGCTCTATGTAATTATGGAATGAATCATTTGGAAGTATTCAAGGGAAATTTTCCTTTGGGGGAGTCAACAAATAAAATGTCAGGAAAGATTTTTCTTTCAACTAGAAACACACCTTATGCCATGAGCAATGAAAGTGATTACTACTTGAAGTTTGAAACCATCTTTAGTTACGTAACAGATTCCATAACATGGAATGAAGCATTAAGATCATATTGAAACTATTTATATTTGTACCTTTATTTATCAATTTAGCTATCACTTTTCACAAATAGATTTTTCTTTTACATAATTCTAAATTCCTGTTGTACTTCTTTGATAGCTAAAGAGTGGAGAAATTTTTATTGGTAAAACATCTAATTTAAAACTTTGTATTCACTTTAGTGATAGATAAACATTATAGAAACATTGGCACCAAGTATTTTAGTACTTTTGCTCTCAGAAATGCCCACTCACAGCTTCATCAAACGTCTTTCTCTTTCTGAAATCCTTGCTAAGAACTATATTTTACTCAAAGTAAAAAAATATCAATCTATTAAATATTAAATTATAGATTTAATATTTAATAAATTGATTTTTTACTTTGATTCAAATCCTGGATCAATTTAGTAAACAGAGAGTTGAGCATTCTTCATACATTTATATAGCTTAAAATTATGAATAGAAATATTTTCTTCCTTAATGTGCCTTGTATAGTAATTGTACTGCTTACTAAATAAGTTCATAATTTGTCATATAAGTCAAAAAGTGCATAGGGACAATGTATTTTTACATTTCAGTGTTTTAAACTATGTGTTCTAAAGATGATTGTTTCTATAAAATCACTTTGCTTAAAAAAAAGAAGAAAGCCCACATAGTTCTTTTGTAAGTAAACACTGAATAAGTATCTGTTTACTTAGAACTTTGAGTTTTTGTGATTGAAAGGAATTGCAAGTAACTAATTCAATTATTTTTAAAACATTTAAGATGTTAAATTAGGTATTTTCAGGAAAACACATATAAATATATTAAAGTCTTGGATCTTAAATGAAATGTTTAATATAGCAGCATGGTTAAAAATTACCAATGAATGTTTTCTAATAACTATTCTAAGTTTTGAAAATTTTAAACGTAAGTGTATGCTGTTCCATTTAATTCATCGGTAACATAATATATTTTGTTACATCTTAAAAAGCTGTGTTATTTAGCAAATAATGTCATTACATTTGTATTAAATAATATGATACTGGTAGATTTCACATATTCCAAAAAACATAAGATAGGTGGAAATGTTAGCTTTCAACATAAAAAATATTTAATATATTTTAAGGAGAGAGGAGTTTGGGACACATACGGTGATGCATATGTACTATTCATGGCACTGTTCTCAGGACTGACCTCTGGAAATGCCCAGGGGAACATATGTGGGGCTGGGGGAACAAAGAAGGGCCACCTGCATGCAAGGCAAGTGCCTTACTTCCTGCACTATGATTACTGTCTTGTATTTGAAATTTATAACTTAAAGGTATAGACAAATGTACCTATCCCTTTCACATTCACCATTGCTATACAGCAAGTAGACCATATGGGCAAGAAAAACATCTTCCTCCAGTGTACTCTCCAGTGGCCAGAGAGATACTACAGCAGGTAGGGCATTTATCTTCTACACGGCTGACCAGGTTTTGATCCCCACCCTTACATATGGTCTCCCTGAGCACCACCAGGAATAATTCCTGAGTGTAGAGCCAGGAAAAACCCCTGAACATTCCAGGTATGACCCAAAGAGCCTGCCTCCCATAAAAAGGGAAGTATCTCTTATCAGATAGATACTAAGGGGATTTATAAATTTTCTATAAATATTTCTTTGCTCACTAAGAGGACTCTAGAAGTAACCTATATGCCCCCTTTGCTTTTGCTTTAATGTTTCAATAATATACTCTTTATTTACTTTATGATGGGGTTCCCCAAGATTATTCTGCATAAACAGACTTTTTTGTAGTCATAAGTATATTTATGTTTTGTCAGGCTCTTCTGAGAATCAGAATTAATAGTGTATGTATATATGTATTTGCTTATGTATAATGAATAATTTATTGATGCCATTATAAAAATTGTAAAGCTTCAGCATCTCTCAATTGAGCTCCTAAACTCATAATCTGGTTCTCAGTTCTTATTCAAATGCCTAAGAAACCAGTATTGCTGATACGATAGTCAATGTCTGGTGTGAAGGCCAACTAACTCAAAACTCCAAACAATCAGATGTTTTCATTTCATTCCAAAAGTAGACAAAACTATCATTTCTCACTTGAAGTACACAGACTGACTTATTTTTCATACCTGTATGAAGATGAGTCTTTTTTGTTCTATGCCGGTTACCATGTGCAGTCCAGTCATTCTAGAAAACAACAAAATGGTTTCTTCAATGTACCAATTCAAATGCATTGCCCAGAGTGACTTCTGAGTGCAATGCCAGAATTAAAAACTAAGTAATGGTGGGTGTGGCCATCAAGCCCACCAACAGTGAACAAATAAAAATAAATATAAAATAAATAAGAACTTTTGCAGAATCTAATGAGATAGTAGAGATTGAAGCAATTGTCTTGCATTTAATCTTTGGCCTTGACATGGTCTCCGAATGTCTCTAGGGCGCAACCCTAGAGAATCCCAAGAATCACAGGGTGGTTTGGGTAATCTCTGTCACTGCAGTCCTGAAGCAGCTCTCTGTCCTCAGGCCTTTGCATTGAACTACAAGTTCCACTGCCAGGAGCTAACAGAAGTGCCTGTGGGTATCCCAAGTTCCTCTTGGCCGTAATAGATAAATTAAAGGGAAAACAAGTTCTTTGGGCCAGAGAGATAGTATGGCAGATAAGCACTTTCCTGCTATGCAGTGTCCCAGGTTTGATCCCTAACACCACACATGGTCCTCTGAGCCCCACCTGGAGTGATCACTGAGTGCAGAGGCAGGGGTGAATCCTGAGCACTGGCAATTGTGGTCCCAATACAAAACAAAATAAAAAGAATATAAATCCTCAAGGTTTTGACATTGATGTAAGGTTTGATATCTGTATATCCCACTTTTCAGTTAAATGTGGAAAGATAGGTCTACAGCTGAATCTAAAAGAAAACTATGTTTATGAAAAATGAGCTAGTTCCAGAGGCCCCATTCACTCTCAATGGAGCAGACATCTCTGAATGCAGCAGTTATGTGTACCTAGGTCCAGAACTCAACATGACCAACGACCTAAAACCTGAACTGTGCAGGAGGAAGAGAGCGGCATGGAATGCCTTCAAGAGCCTCGAAGAAGGGGCCAGAGCGATGGTCCAGCGGGTAGGGCGTTTGCCTTGCATGCGGCCAGCCGGGTGCCAGCCCAGGTTCAATCCCTGGCATCCCATATGGTCCCCCGAGCACCACCAGGAATAATTCCTGATTGCAGAGCCAGAAGAAACCCCTGAGCATTGCTGGGTGTGACCACCCCCCCCCTCACCCCCAAAAAAAAAAAAAAAAAAAAGAGCATCGAAGAAATAGCTAAAAGGACAAAGAACCTCTGGCTCCAGGCACATGTTAAACTCCACCGTTCTCCCAGCATTAACATATGCCTCAGAGACCCGGGCCCTATGAAAGCAGGATGAGAATGCTATTCGGGTCTCCCAAAGAGGAATTGAAAGAGCTATGCTTGGAATATCACGCCTCACTCAAGTGATATAAGGAATACAGAGTTCTGATTTCCATCAACGTTCAATAGTCAGGGATGCTCTCCTCGTTTGCCAAGGCATCGAAAAATCAGATTGGCTGGACATGTAATGCAATTTGGAGACGACCGCTGGCCTAGAGCTGTTACCGACTGGATCCCATGGGATGTCAAAAGATCACGTGGGCTGCCCATCTACAAATGGTCAGACTTCTTCATCAAGACCCTGAATGAATGGTTTGAGGCTTTTCATATTCCTGAAGCAACCAGATGCCATTAGGCTACACTGGCACATGATAGGGTCAAATGGAAATGTTACTGGCGCCCACTCGAGCAAGTCGATGAATAACGAGGGTGTCAAGTGATCAAGGGATGAATTTAGTCATTACCATTACCAGTATCAAAATTACACATTATTTCAGAATCACACCTTTCTAATTTTTCTTTTCCGGACTAAACGTGGTGATGATATTAGAAATATTAGTGTTGTGCAATGCTAATATTTTAAAAGTTTTTTTTCTTCCAATAGTTAAATATATATGACAAATGTGCACTGTGTATCTTCAAATTAATCCTACTTCCTAGATAATTTTATAATGCAATTACTCATCATGAGGTGGTTTGGAAAGTCTTTTTTGTAACTGAGTATTTCTATTAATTATCTTGAATGAATTGTCATACTTAAAGGACTGACACTGGACATATTTTGAAGTTATAAATGATATTTTTATTGAAATTAACTAATAACCTGAAAATTACACTGTTGGTTAGGTACACATAATTGATTTTAAAATCAGAGATTAATCCCAGTATAGTTCAGTCCAGTCACAAATTACAAAAAGAGCGAACAATCTGTAACAATCTGAAGACTCTTGAATTTATGTTATAGTTGCAGATGTGAAGAGAAAACAATGTCATGTTTATTGTGGGACACACAATACAAGGATTTAAAAAGTTTCAAAGTAAGAGTCTTACAAAAGGAGAGTGATTTTATCATTTCGTGTTAGCTGTTTTCTGTTTGGTCTATGAAATGTATACAAATGTCAAACCCTGTTCATTAAAGAATTTGAAGGCATAAAATTTATAAGTAACTTAATTTTATTCCAGTAGTGATTGTTTTACTGTAAAATTTAAAAAAAGAAATTTTTTGTGACACACAGTAGCATCTAAAACAAATTTTAAAGTTTCAGGAATATGTTGAATATTTAAATAAACATTTAAATTTCTCTTTTAGCTGTGCTTAGAGCAGTTTGTGCTATGTGCTATACTACTGCATTTTCAAAGAAATTCTGCTTAATGCTGTGATACAGTAGCTATCTTGAGTTTTTTGTGGGGCCTTTATTATGAATCCTTGGTATTCCTGCAATAATGAAAGTGTTGTTATTCAAATGCACATAAATGCATTCATTCTATAATAATAGTATTCATAGACATCTATAAATAGTTGAAGAAACAATTGTATGAAATGCTTGATATTCATCTGAAGCAGTTTTTTGCAATTTCACTTTTAAACTCAGTCTTCAGAAATAATACAACAGTAGTGCTTATAAGATACTCAGATATTTTTGTTGACTTTTCATGCAGAGGATAATAGGTTCTTAAAACCACATGCTGTATTTCATCAAGTTTAAGGTAACTCTGGTAAATATATTCAATTAAAAGAAAAGTTTGATGGTATGACACTAACTATAATGCTTAAATATAAGTTTTAATGACCTTCCTTAATATTCAATTTTTCTAGATACACCATCAGTCAAGATCATACCATCCACTCCTTTTCCACAAGAAGGACAGCCTTTAATTTTGACTTGTGAATCCAAAGGAAAACCACTGTAAGTGTTTTTATGAGCAATTAAATCATTCACCTTTTTCTATCCTGCTTTAATTGCAGGAACTAACTGGCAAAATCAAGTTTATCTCTTCTTAGTGGCAAACGATTTCTAGAACAGAACCCTTCCCTCAAGCCCCCAAACCAGGTCTCTGTTAACTGTTCACTTGAAGATGGTCTTTTGTCATCTTGTGAAGTTTCTGTGCAGGTTTCAATGTTTTTTTTTTTTGTGTGTGTGTGTGTTTGTGTGTGTGTGTCTAAGTTTCATTTTTCTCCGGTAAAATAATTGAACCTGAAATGACTAAATATTAGTCACTGATTGTATCACCATATTGTAGAATTTGAACTTTCTTAAAATTAGTTCTTCCATGGAAACGTTAGAGTTTTGAAGTTGGTCAGAAAGATAGTAGAGCAGATAAGGTGCTCGCCTTGTGGACAACTGACTGGGTTTGATCCCAGTACACTCCAAACCCCTGAGAAATAATACTGGAGAGCGGAACCAGTACTAGTATGCCCTGAGCACTGACAGATGCCGTGTAACCTCCGCAAAAAAAGTATTGAAGCATATCACAACATATTTTGAAATGTGAGTAATCATGTTCATAATAAAGGAAATCAAATGTTCATTTATTATGTTGCTCCATCAGACTTAATTTGAAACTTAAAGTATTTAGTGAAAAAAAAATGAAAAACACCACAACTTTTATTTAATTGCCAAGTGATTTTATGGGTTATAGTATAGCAGTTCCAATAACACCACAAATCTGATATTTTACTTTTTTATATTCATGTTTATAAATATCTAATTCATAATATCAAAAAAAGAACAGGAACAACTTAATATAAAAGTGGATATTATTTTCCAGAGATCAGTTTAAATTCCAAAGTACCTCTAACATTCAAAGAGAATAAGGAGTTTGATTTTGTTGAGTAGTTAGGGTTACTTTAATATTTTGTCACAAAGCTCATCATATTTATGAGTGTGGCAATGCACAGTTGCTGGAGATACAATGTATCTGTATTGCATGTAAAAGAAATAGCAAGAAACATGCTCAGGGATAGCATTTTAAAAATAATTAAGGAAAGAAAGGTAACTACTGTGAGGAGGGTTGTGATGACCTGTCTCCCTAGAGAGGACTGTCCATCAGGATCTTGGATCTGGACGTGTACAAGAGCAATTATAAGGTTTTGTCTTGGACAAATCAAAGTGAAATAAATGCAGCAAAGCAAGGGACTGTCACATCTTCCAAAATACAATGTTAGGCCAGTCTGTTTTATTTTTTTAATTTTTTTTCCCTTTCTAACCCCAGAGGATACTTGTAAGCTTCTTTTTTGCAAAAGAGTGGGTAGAAAAGCAGAGAAGAGTAAAAGCACAAGGTTGCAAAAAGTTTTGATTTTCTGAATACAGCAATATATTTGATTGAGGAGACTGGAAAGATAAAAGACAGGGAGTACATGCTATTTCTCTGTAGGAAGTTCAGATTCAAACCCAGAATCACGTGGGTGCCTAAATATCTCCAGGAATGACCTAAAGCTCTGAACCAGGTGTATTCTCTATCATGGCCTGGTATACTCAATCTAAAAGGAAAATGTTTTTCAAGGCTTGCTTTTTGGTCTACATTACAATCACACATGGTGTGCTCTAGAACCATATGAAGGTACCAGTGATCAAATTAGGGGTTGGCCTTGTATAAAAGCAAGTACCCTATCTGCTGTAATCTCTCCAGTTCCAAGTCTTCTTATTTTAAAAGGGAGAAAAATAGTATTCTACAAAAATTTCTTCATCTAGATTTAAAATAGAGGAGCTGTTATTTGAATTCAGTTCAATCTTTGCTCAAGGTTTACATTCTTTCCATTGTCTTCTGCTATTTTAAATTGTTATGTCTGAATTTATGTATCATGTAATGAAAAAGGATGACCAAAGAACAATGCAGATTGAAATGAAACCTTTCCTAGTTTCTCAAAAGTTGCTTTGACTAAAACAAATAGACAAGATAATATAGAACTACCCTTCCTAGAACTCCTACCAAGTCCTTACAAATCTATTTCTAGTGTAACTTTATAGATATACACAAAATCTTTCTAATGGTATAGCATTTTTTGTTTTTGTTTTAGAGCCACACTTAGTGGTGCTCTCAGTTTGCCCTGGCTGTGCTCTCAGGGATCACTCCTGGATACTCAAAGGATACTACTGTGGGGTGCCAGGGATCAAACATGGGTCTACAAAGTAAGCACCCTACATGTTGTACTATCGTCTTGGCCCCCAAATTTTAAATGGTATAGTACCTTATGACTGTTACATCATAAGTCCATAAGTGTTTTGAAAAGTCATCGTATCTTTTTTTCAGTTATTTTTTTATTAGCTATATTTTCTGGCAGGTATAGTTGGACTTTACTCTGCAATCTTTCACGGTCATTGATGGTTCTGTGTTAGAGTGTTTACTGATGCTAATATTTTTGATTCCCTTCCTGAATTTAGGCAACTTCTCTAAAATCTTCCTTTATCTTCATCTTAAAATCATCCTCCTGGGCCAGAGAGATAGAACAGCGGGTAAGGAGGTAGCCTGGCAAGTCCCGGTCTGATCCCTGGAATCCCATAGGGTGCCCTGAGCACCTCTGGGGAGTCATCCCAGTGCACAAAGCCAGAGTAGACCCTGAAAATCACCAAGTGTGATGCCAAATAAAACAAATCCACCCTCTTGCATTTTTACCATAGCTGTACTTTCCAATAAATGAAAGCATTAACCTCTTTAAAGACAGTCTAATTTCCAAAGTTTCTCTTTAGTTTATATTGTTTTCTCCAACAGTGTCAGATGAGGCAAAAGAGGAAAAAACAGACCAAAAACAAAACCAATACACACTCACATACACACGCACACACAGACAGAACAGAAAGTGAACCATTGTGTTTTTCCCAGGAGATCTTAGTGATCATAAAGAAAAATGTTCTCAGTAAAGAAAAGAAAACAGTGGTAAATTGAAATGGATTAATCAGGAAGTAAAAATTGTGGTTTTAGAAGTAAAGTTAATGGGAAGACTACCAATACAGAGAAGAAATCATGAGAACGGAAGCAGGTCACAAAGTAATCTTTATGAAAAAAAATGATTTAAAATAGAAATAATAGACTGTATAAATTTAGAAAATGCCATAAAGTGTGATAGTAAAATTGAATGATGTGATCTCACACAGACCCAATATGAAGTTTCAAATTTCCTATTTTATTGCAGTAATCATTGTAAAAGTTACAATCCATTACTTTGTTGTTAGTTACACCTGCTTTCCCATTTTGTTATTTTGGAACCACTGAGAAACTACACCAGCTTGCTTTCAATGGGTTTCTGAAGCACATGTTTTAGCTTTTACCGGTTGTAATGGACCACTAACAAACAGGGAAAAATCAGAACTGATGACTGAAAAAATGGCTTGTTTGTTTGTGTTTTATGACCCATACTGTTGGGGTTCAGAGGAGTCCCAAACAGATGTTGGGGTTAAGTGGATTGCTTGGTGTGTTGAGGCCTACAACTATCCCACAGACCAGTGGACAAAGGAATGAATGGACCTCAGACTTTCTGGTAATCAGTGTCCCTTTTAATTCAAGTCAAGTTTTCTAGTTATAGAGGCAACCTGGAAGGTTTTAGATTGAGAGTTACAGAGAGGTGATAGGAACTTAGAACCAAAAATAATGAGCAAGTATAAAAGCCCCTTCCTTCCAGGGACAGTCTATTAAGCAACCCCCCAGGGAAGTCTATAGCTGTGGGGCTATAGATCTGCCCAGGACAAAGGCAGAATTTTGCATTTCTCCCTTTCCTTTGCTGATAGCCAATCAGATTACCTTTACTTTTTAATAGAATTTCTATGGATTTTGTATAAACAAAGTAAGAGATATAGACTTTCATCAAGACCCTGGATTCATCTTGAAATGTTCTCTCTAAATGTAAGGTAAAGGATGGCTCTTCCTGGAATATATATACGTAATCTCACTATATGTTCCAGTCTACAATTCCTCAGGCCAGGGTGGTTTTTACTAACCCCAACAGGTTCCAAATAAGTTCTTATTTTTGGATCATGACAGAGTTTGTTCCATGACTGTGCTCTTAACTTATACTTTTTTTTTGGTTTTTGGGTCCACCCAGCGATGCTCATGGGTAAGTCCTGACTCTACACTCAGTAACTACTCCTGTCGGTGCCTGGGGACCATATGGGATGCTGGGGATGAACACAGTAGGCTGCGGGCAAAGCAAACACCCTACCCGCTGGACTATCACTCTGGCCCCTTAACTTATACTTTTATGGAGCTGAGCCTGTCCCATGTTGAAGCCAGGATAGTTTATTCATGGCTTGCCTTGTGTCCATCCCAGGAGTCCTGCAATGGGATGCTTCTTTGGGGTAAAAAGGAACTAAAATCAATCTAAGGGAAACTAAAGTTTATGTCTGAAATATGATGGATGCCTAGCAGTAAATATTTTTAGTCAATTAAATCCTATATTACAAAAGCATAGCATTAACTGTCTTCCTGTGTCTTTACAAAAATGACAATGCTCTAACATAAAAATATGCAAAGGGCATAAAGAGAAAGCAACATTTCACTTACAATACAAAACCCAAATTTATCAGCAGGCTAACTCTGCAAATCACTGTGCCTGTATAGGAGACAGATGCATGAGTAGGAGTCAGACACAGAGGTTCTGTGACCAAAAAGTATAGGATATGTGCCCAGTTAGCACTGGAATGGGACCAATTCAAATAACCCTGCAGGAGTGGAAGTGACAGCTCCAGTGAAATGCTTAGAACTGTAATCCAGCACCCTACCTGGTAGTTCTCAGGACTTACTTGTGACTTGTACTCAGGAATCACTCCTGAGACAACTCAGGGGACCATTTGGGGTACCAGGAATTGAAACTAGGCCAGCCCCATGCAAGGTAAGAGCCTTATCCACTGACTATCTCACTGGTCCCACTACGTTATATCTTAAAGGCAACTTGAGAATCTTTGGTCTATGACCATCGCTTTTTTCTTAAACTAATGTTGAACCAGGGTCACAGTGACAGTACGAACTGACAGGGAGCTGGCTTTGCATGCTCCAGTCCTGTTTCACACCCCTACACAGCACATAGTTCCCTGAGCACTGCCAAGTGTAATCTCTATGCACAGAATGGGCAGCACCGCTAGTTGTACCCTCCGCACCCCACCAAAAGTATGTCCAATGTATGATATCTTGAAAGTATATTGTTCATCATGTTTATTAGACAAACGGAGAGTAGACAGACAACACTCATTTTTATGTACATCGCAAAGTGATGGCATGACTCATTTCTATGGAGCCTAAGGTTTCTATTTTGCCCTCACGTATGCTGATGTCCTTTATCTTGTTAAGGTCCTGTGACTGTTTCTGAACAACCGTTCCTATTCACTTGCTTTAGACTGAAGTCTTTGCTATTTTTCTGTGGAACAGCTGCATAACTTGGGTCAGAACCAAATTGTTCCACTTGACATTACTCTAGAGGCATTTTATTCTTTCTTAAAAGAGAGATTACTGTACATGTCTGTCTATTGTTTTAATTTTAATCTAAAGTAAGGACTGAGCTAATGCCAACCACTTTTCTTTCCAGTCCCCAGAGTTTTTGCGACTTCTTTTCTTTGGCTGACTTCCCAGACAGCATTCAAGCAGTAACGTTCTCCTGTTGTAGAAGTGGAGAGGAAAAAAGCTGTTATGTTACATTAAAACCATGCCCCTAGAAAGTGTGGGGTCACCTCTCATAAGTTATAATTAAAGAATCATTATTCATTATAGTTAATGTGTGTTTGTTTGCATTTGGCTCTCACCTGGTAGTGTTCAGAGCTTACCTCTGGATTTGTGCTGAAGAATTACTCCTGGCAGTGCTCAAAGGATTATATGGGGTGCTGGGTATCAAACCCAGGTGGCGGCTTCTAAGCAAATGCTCTACCTGCTGTACTATCTATCATTCCATCCTCATTGTATTTCAGTTTTTAACTCCAGTCCCCTTTGTAATTCAAGTTTATAGATTTATTTCAGAAATGCAATAGGATATTTTTAGTTTGAAATGTGTTTTTAGCATTTATTCAATAAAGGAAAATATAGTATCGATCAATTTTTCTGTGTATGCAGTATAATATTTTGGATGCATTTATTATTTTCTTTCCGTGAACAACAGTTTTGCTTATGTTCTTGAAATAAATATAGTATATCTAATTAAATATCACATAAGAGTCCTCATTCTGTATCAGAAGGATGATTTTAATTTTTAGGAAGACAGACCACATATAATCTAACCACGAGTGAGGTGTTATAGAGCAACAATTACCCATCCATTTTCAAATGATAAAGAATTTAATAAAAAATACATTAAGAACATATTGATACATTTCCTCCTTCATAAGAGAAATTAAGACAAAACTGTTTTATATCAAGCTCATTATTTCAGACTAATGTATGTCTTTTTGTAAACCATGGGATATTTACTAATTGTCACAAAATCTAAACAAAATGAGAGAAAATGACCAAAATATAAAACAGCAGTTAAAAAAAGGCAAATGACTGTCCAGACTTAAATATGTCAGGCCAAACCAGAACATTGCATGACATTTTAAAGCCTACTAGACTACAGCCATAGCTATTTTATATGGTAATGTATATCATATGTAAAATACAGAATATTTTATTTCTTCTGCCATCTATGCTATAAAAAGCCACCTAATTAATCATCCAAGTCTGCAATTAAATTTCAAATATAATATCCATGTTGTCATAATCTGTGACACAGTAAGCTCTGTGGTACAAGTTAGTGTAAAATATAGACATAATTTTAACAAGAAATTTGCAAATATCTATGACTTGGCTATCACAAGTCACTTAACAATGTCAAGTATTTTAAATTAATAAACTTTGTTTGAGAATGTTGACTTTTGAAACCGAGTGCAAATACAAATGATTTCCATTAAGGTGGGTGTCTGCCTATAGACAGCATTCACGCTATTTTTATCCCCCACTGTGATGATATATTTACTATGGATAATAGCTGAAAATAAACTCACCATCATTGCCCTAGGGCCCATACTTTGCATTAGGATTAACTCTTACATATATTTTTATATTCTAGAATTAGCTTAATAAAATAAACTCAATACATATAAAACTTTTTGTATCTTGGTAATTTTATAATAAATGATTGCCAAGGGAAAGAGGATCAATTATTTTGTCAAATAATTGCATACATTTATCTCACTAAGATTTAAAACTGCAAGTTTTAATCATGTATCTAATACATATGCTGCTATTGCTCTACTGTGACAATTTCACAAACTGAGCTATTGTTGAAAATTTCATCTAGAGTTCTGAAATTCAAGGTTACAAGCAGTATAAACACATTATAGGACTGTGGGCTGTGACTTTCAAAAGCATATTTGTAAAACGAACTAATCCAGACTGAGGTGGATCAAAAACTGATAGAGCAACCGGTTATTTAAATGTATGTCGGATGATAAAAATGAGTTGCTGAGAAAAGGCAGAGGCATGAACCTTTGTCAGATGGTAAAAAATAACATATCAAGAAAATAGACACTGGAAACACCAAAGCTCCAGGTACCAATTTATAGTTGTAGACAGAAACTATTTCTGAAAACACATTTGGAAAAGGTTGGGTGGAAGAGTTCTGGTTCAACAAATATGGAAAAGGCAAGAGCAGTACTTTTCAGAGGAAGCGAAGAACTAGTCAGTCAAAACAAATTTGGAAATTCTGGGGCCACAGCAATAGTCCAGAGGGTAGGGTGTTTGCCTTGTATGCAGCTGACCCGGGTTAGATCCCCCGGCATCCCATATGGTCCCTGCACACTGCCAGGAGTATTTTCTGAGTGCAGAGCCAGGAGTAACCCTTGAGCATTGCCTGATGTGACCTCAAAAAGCAAAAAAAAAAAAAAAAAAAAAAGAAATCTGGAAGTTTTAACAACTAAAATTAAGTTAAGTTATCTGCCTGGCTCTTGCATGGTTGACAAACTATCAACTAGTGCTTACTTGTACATATCAGATTCTGGATTGTATAAGATTTTGCTTCAAGATTATTTTCTAAATCATTTTATACTAATTGCCTTTTTAAAAAAAGCCATAGAGCTATCCCATAGTAAAAAGCTTAGAAAGACTTCTATAATCAGTTTTAATTTTTAAGAGAGAAATATATATTATCTTGTCAAGTCTGCAATAAATTGCAGGATTACAGACAAACTTTTCTATTTATTTTAAACAATTGACAGTAATATGTCATTGTTTACTCAGTATTTTCAGTCATCCTGTGATATTTACTTTTCACAATAGTCTAGTGAAGTTGTCATGAATAAGTAGAATTCCATTAAACACTGGAGATCTATGTTTCAAGCAGTTGCAAAAAAATACAGGCTATGTAAATTTGTGCATAAATTAAATACTATAAAATTCCCCTTGGGGTGGGAGGCGGTAGTACAGTGGGTAGGCCATTTGCCGTGCATGTGGTCCATCCAGGTTTGTTCCCCAGCATCCCACATGGTCCCCTGAGCACTGCCAGGAGTAATTCCTGAGTGCAGAACCAGGATTGACCCCGAGCATAGTCAGGTGTGACCCTTCCACCCCCCATAAAAATTTTTCTGATCAAATTTATTAATAGTATTCAAATATTTTTCAAATATTTTGTTTATTTTATTTATTTTTAAATTTTGTATTTTTAAAAGGTAATGTTGATTTATAGGACTGTGTGTTTTAGGGCTATAATTTCACAACTCTTTCAATGTTGACTGTACTGAATTCAACACCACATGACCACAATCTGTTGGAGGCTTCTAGTCCTTTTTACGCCTACTTCTCCCCACCTTGTTACCTTGTTTCTTCAGACATCAAAGTTTTGTTTTTATTTAACATCATCTGTTCTCTTGTCTTTTATTTGAAATATTCCACACATGTGTTGGATTATTCAATGTTTGACTTTCTTCTGCTAACTTATTTTACTTTAAGATGAGTGTCTCTAGTTCCATTCATGCTATTGCAAAAGGTTAGTTCTAATATTTTTAGTAACTTAGCAGTATTCCATATTGCATATATACAACATCTTTATGCACTAATTTGTTGTTGGATACTTAGGGAATGTCCATATCACATCGTGACTATTTAAAATAACACTGCAATGATATAAGTGAGCATATGTGCTTTCTGATTTGTGGTTTGTGTATTCTATAGATTTACTGTCTTCCCATTCATCATCAATTTGCTCTAGCGGGCACCAGTAACATTTCCATATGACCTGTCTCATGCAAGTAGAGCCCAAGGGCACCTGCTTGCTCCAGGAACATAAAGAGCCTCAAACCATTCCATCAGGTCATGGCAATGAGGTCTCTAATTGGTACTGGTATCTGGCATATCAAATACGACACGGGTAGCTTGCCAGGCTCTCTTGTAGTCATCTCAAAATCCAGCATTTATTGATGAACCGCTAGTAGCAGCTCTGCCCCAATAGATTGATACATCACTGTCACTGTGTCACTGTCTTCCTGGTTCATCATCGATTTGCTCGAGCGGGCCCCAGTAACATCTCAATATGTCCTGTCTCATGCTAGTAGAGCCCAAGGCATCTGCTGCTCCAGGAACATAAAGAACCTCAATCCATTATGGAATGAGGTCTATAATTGTTACTGGTATTTGGCATATATATCAAATATCAAATACAACACAGGTAGCGTGCCAGGCTCTGTCGTAGGTAGCATACTCTTGTAGGCATCTCTAAGTCCAGCATTTATTGATGAACCACATGGCTACAAGCAGCCACGCAAGCCGGGCGCTGATAGGCTGGTCTGCTGGGTGGAGGTCTGACGAGAGAGAAGTCTGGATGTGGAAAATGGAGGCCCCTCATGGAGTTTGGGGGTCGTCTGGCTTGTTGGGAGGCTCTGCTGGGGTGGTGGGCTAGGAACCCACCATCCCTGCCGGGTGCGGGTGCTTCGTGAGCGGCTGGTCACAGGGAGAGCCAGTAGCAGCTCTGCCCCATGTCTGCGAGTCTCTGGACCAGCATACCTGAGCCGGATTTAAGAAAGACTGCTGTAGGGTGGAACTCGATGAGCCGGGCGCTGATAGGCTGGTCTGCTGGGTGGAGGTCTGACGAGAGAAGTCCGGATGTGGAAAATGGAGGCCCTCATGGAGTGGGGGGTCATCTGGCTTTTTTGCGAGGCTCTGCTGGGGTAGTGGGCCAGGGCTAGAACCCACCATCCCTCCCGGGCGCCTCGTGAGCGGCTGGTCACAGGGAGAGCCAGTAGCAGCTCTGCCCCATGTCTGCGAAGTCTCAGATTGATACATAGCAAGGAAATAATTGTTTTTAAAAAATATGATAGGTACATTTTTAAATATATCATTTAATGCACTTAATTTTATATGCTTTTAGGAATATTTTGACTATAAAATATAACCCGATGCAATCCAATACAAATGCAATACAGTGCAAGGTATTAAAGGTACGAAGAATTAATAAGTGAAAAGGAAAAGATTTTATGAGGTTGGCTCTCTTCTTAAATACTAAGTTTAGTATATCACCAAAAAGCAATTTGAAGAAATGCATACCAAGATAGTCCTTATCAAGGAGATAATCTAATACAATGGCAACCCTTGGATAATAAGGTCTACAGGGTATTTAGATAATACTTATTTCCCCACTCTTCACTTGTGTAATGATATCTAGAGATGAATATTTCAGTTAATAGTTAAAGGCAATGATAATCTCTTCTAAAATGTTTCCAGAGTTATTATGTTAGAAAATTTGCTCTAAGTATAATTTTTAAAAGCTACATGTGTTGACCTTCCCATTTGAGTGTTTTCTGAGGCCCAGATGGTCTTTTGCTTCTATCTCATAGTTTCAAATTTTAATCACACTTTGACTCTCTGGAAACAAACAAATGGTTATCTTGGAAATGAGACCGAATATATTTGGTTTTGTTTTTGAAACAAGAAGCTGACTCTTCGTAATCTCCACTGCTGTTATTTAGGCTGGGCATCTGTGTTGTGCTGGGCACTCAATCATTTTCAATTAAATGTTTCTATGTCTTGTGAAAGTCCCCTAAGAACTTGCAGAACCACGATTATATATCCATGGAGGAAATGTACTTCTTGAACATTTCCAGGTAAGCAGTTTTCTTGCAACAAAAAAGCCAATTATTTTGAGGGATTATGTAAATGTTCAGTGGAAAACTCTAAGATGAAATGTCTCCATATTTCTCTTATTTAGAACTCCCTCTGTGGAATAATGCTGTCATATAGTGACTAGATTTTTAAGAAAAGTCCATTATACTTCATGGGTTTAAATTTTGCAGTTTTAATAATTAATTATGATATGGTAGTTACATAGCATATTTCACCTAAAATATATAAAAATTGTATGTATGTTTACATGAAAACAGAATCATCAGAATTGTAATTGTTGGCAAACTGCAGAAACAAAAGTCAGCAATTTAAAAGCAATGCTAACATATTTGAAATAGTACATCTCATTGTTTGGTTTCATTTTGTTTTGGGCAGTACCCAGTGGACCTCAGGGCTTAATTCTACCTCTTGTGCTCTGGGATCACTCCTGGTGATTCTGAGGTATCAATAATAAAACTTTGGTAGCCACATAGAAGGCAAGTACCTCAATTCATGCAATATCTCTATGACTGCTACATATCTCATCCTTATGAGATGAAATACTTATGTGCTAACACATAACTCAACAAGTGCCATAGATCTAGATGTACTTTTCCTTTTGCATTATTTCAAAATTTTTTATCACAATGTTAAAATTAATATCCCTGTGCTTGTAACCATTCAAATTAATGGTAAATGAATTTAATCTGAGCACATGTTAGACTTTTTGACTATTGGTTTTGCACAGAGTGAATATACAGGGAAAATAGTGAGTTTTATTTATCACTCACGAGCACTATCACGATCTTCCCATTGATCATCTATTTGCTAGAGCGGGCACCAGTAATATCTCCATATGTCCTGTCTTATGCCAGTAGAGCCAGGGGCATCGGCTTGCTACAGGAACATAAAGGGCCTCAAACCATTATATTAGGTCATGGAAATGACCTAATATAATTGTTACTGGAATTTGGCATATCAAATAGAACACGAGAAGCTTGCCAGGCTTGCCGAGCGGGAGGCAAACTCTTTTAAACACCTCCAAATAAAGCTGTGGAAAATGGCGCGCCCGTGGAGTGAGGGGGGGTAGTCTGGCTTGTTGTGAGGCTCTGCGGAGGTGGTGGGCCAGGGCTAGAACCCGCCATGCCTCCCGACTGCCTCATGAACGGCTGGGCACAGGAGAGAGCAAGGAACAGCTCTGCCCCATGTCTGAGAGTCTCACTAAATATTTATCACTAAATAGAGGAAAAGTAAAATTAATCCTAATGACTATAGATAATTGATATTACTCTCATTAATGATTAAGCGAAAATTTCTTATTCTTTAGAGCAGTCATAATTTAATTGAACAAAATGCTCTAGTTGGGTCAGAATGATAGTACAATAGGAAGGGCATGTGCCTTGCTTGCCACCACCGAGGTTCAATTACCAGCACCACATAGGGTCTCGCGAGCATCACCAAGAGTGACTCCTCCACATTAGAAGAAGGAATAAGTTCCGAGAACCATAGGGCATAGCCCAAAACTCCCTAAAAATGTTTCTTCCTACATGCTTAATAGTGTTTGGTATATTTATTCCATTTTCCTGATATAACTCCAATCACTCAGAAACTTCTAAACTTCCAAGTTTCAAAAGACATTTAAACAACAGACAATGCCTCAAATTGTAGAAAATATGAACAGCTGAAAATTGTTCCAATTAGAGTAGGAAGAATCTGTCAGTGACTGATATTGGAATAAAAACCTAAGTCTCATAAATTCAGAGCATCAAAAATATCTGTGATGATTCATGGGGAGGCAAAAGAAAAGAGATAAGCAAATGAAAAAGACAGAAGAAGATAGCAGCTCTTGCTGTGATTTGTGACAAGTAAATGTCTCTGAGACAGTGAGCTGTAATGGATTTAAGCATAATCACCTCAAATGGTAGTATGGAGATGGTAGGAATAAATGGGTTGACTATAAAGAAGCAAACACAGCAGCTAGGTGATTGCCTTGCACACAGCCAACCCTGGTTCAATCCTCAGCATCCTATATGGTTCTCAGAGCACTGCCAGGAATTCCTAAGTGAAGAAATAGGATCACCACTGAACTTGACTGTTTGTGACCCCAAAAATAAAACAAAACAAAATTAAAACTAAAATTGCTTTGCGCTGTGAGGCCTAAAAAACCTGGAGTCAGCATGTGTTCTCACATAGTGTCATAAGAACAGTGTTCTCCATATTGTGAGTTGTGCCTTATTAAAAGGTAAGAAGTCCCATTTAGAACCCTGAGTTTGAAACCAAAATTAAAACTAAACTATAAAATGGAAGTACAGAAAATAAAGGAAGAGAACTTTCTGAAATGTCACAATACATTAAAATTAAATCACATTCCCTGTGTATACATTTGTATATTGTATACAAATATATACAAATGTGTATACATTTGTATATTGTATACATTTGTATATTGTGAATTGAAAAATGTTTTCTACTATAGGCCATACCTCAAAAAGTTTGAATATTATTGCATTAATACCAAATATGGCAAGTTGGGTACATTCTGAGAAAAAACTAAACAAAATCCTGATTACATAACTTCCTTTAAAGTCATTACCAAAAAACTATGCTAATATTGGAAAGGGCCTACCTTCAAAAAATATTCAGAGTACCACTTAAGACTGTTAGGTTTAATAATGCATAAAAGTTTGCTACTTCGAAAAATATTTCATCTAAATGATTAAAGTACACTTTCAATTTTTCACTCAAATTTAAATTATCTTCTGCATTTACTTATATGGAACATTTATTCTCTCAGAGCCCAGATAAATTAGGTGTACTCCACTATTACTTTTCTGAAAATCAGAGGTCTTAATATTAGGAATGAATTCACAAAGCAAGCACACTTCCATAAATGGTGATAAAGTGTTTGCCATAAATTTTATATCTTTCAAGGTTAATTAGCACTTTTATATAGTTAGTGGACATAATGGATTGCAAATGACCTCTTACATGGAAAATAAAAGTTCCATCATTGCAACATGTGTTGAATTGAATGGTTTTCATGGCTTTGTCTGATCAGGATGCTGATAGACACAATGTATACAGCATTAAATTGTTTTTATTTTGTATATTGGTGGATAAATAGCAGATTATGAAAAATCAAACTTTTAAGTATTTTTAAATAGTGAAGTTTGACTATTGTTGCTTTTTTATAAAATAACTGAAGTCTAATATTATCACAACTCCACCCAGCAAACCAGACTATCACAGCCAGGATCATCCACACCCACCCTGCAGCAGTTTCTTTTCAATCCGCCCAGGTATGCTGAACCAGAGACTCAGACATGAGGCAGAGCTGCTCCTTGCTCTCCCTGTACCCAGCTGCTCGTGAGGCGCCCAGGAGACATGGCGGGTTCTAGCCCTGGCCTGCCACCTCAGCAGAGCCTCACAACAAGCCAGACCACCCTCCACTACTCCATGGGGCCCGCCATTTTCCACATCCGACTTCCCTCTCGTTACAACTCCACCCAGCAGACCAGACTATCACAGCCCGGTCATGTGGCCACGCGGTCCATCTATAAATGCTTTATTTAGAGGTGACTACAACAGTATCCCACCCGCACAGCAAGCCTCGGCAAGCTGCTCGTAGTATTTGATATGCCAAATAGCAGTAACATTTATATTAGGTCATTTCTGTGACCTAATATAATGGTTTGAGGCTCTCTATGTTCCTGGAGCAAGCGGATGCCTTTGGGTTCTACTAGCATGAGACAGGACATATGGAGATATTACTGGTGCCCGCTCTAGCAAATAGATGATTAACGGGAAGATAGTGAAGATAGTGATAGTGAATATTATGCAAAAGGTTTACAAGACTTACATTGTGATTGCAGTACATACATTTAGAGGTTATCATATGTATCTTTTGCCTATATTCAATGTTTAGTTCTAGGCTGGTATTACCATTTTCGATGATTATTAGCACACTGTTCCCTTCTCTGTCTTACCTAATCTCTGACTCCCATACATTTGGGGTTGATTCCACCTATTGACAAGACCTCCTGATCCATGTTTTGCCTGACCTTGTATATTGGTATAATAATATATGATACCAATCCCACCACCACTGTTACCTTCCCTCCACTATTGTCTCCATTTTCCCAGCCTACCCTCAACCCTGCCTCCATGGATGGCCACATCATTTTTTTGGCTCATACCTGGGAATGCTCAGGGTTACTCCTGGCTCTTTGCTCAGAAATTACTCCTGATGGTGCTTGGGGGACCATATGGGATGCTGGAGATTGAACCCAGGTTGGCTGCATGCAAGGCAAATGCCCTACTAGCTGTGCTATCGCTCCGGCCCCCAAACCATTCCTTTTTAAAAATATTTGCTTATAACCATTGATCAAAACATTATTTCCATAGAAAATCTCAGTGAAATTTGGGGTACCTCAGGATGGGAATATGAGGTCCTTGTCTGAGGTTTTTCTTAAGGCTTCTGTATCAATGTTTTTGAGATTGGTTACCTCCCACCCAATCTGATATGCTACTACAGGGATGTTACTCCTGTAGAGCTCAGATATTTGACATGGTGTGAAGGCAGTCATGTGCTTCATGAAATTCAAAACATTTGGGGCCTGAGTCCAGTAGTAGGGCATTTGCCTTGCACGCAGCCAGCCTGTGTTCGATACCCAGCATCCCATATGGTCCACCAGCACCGCCAGGAGTAATTCCTGAGTGCGGAGCCAGGAGAAACCCCCTGAGCATTGCCAGGTGTGACCCAAAAAAGCAAAATAATAATAATAATAATAATAATAATAATAATAATAATAAAATAAAATTCAGGGGCCGGAGCGATAGTCCAGTGGGTAGGGTGTTTGCCTTGCATGCGGCTGGCCTGTGCCTGCCCGGGTTCGATCCCCAGCATCCCATATGGTCCCCCCGAGCACCGCCAGAAGTAATTCTTGAGTGCAGAACCAGGAGTAACCCCTGAGCATTGCCGGGTGTGACCCAAAAAAGCAAAAAAATAAATAAATAAAAAAATAAAATAAAATAAAATTCAGAACATTTAATTGGGAAGTTAAATATTTAATTGGCATAGCTGCCAGGTTTTCTGGATGTACATGGAGGTGGGGAAGGCATTAACCCTGACTGGAGAAAGCCTGGACTTTTCTGCTACAAAGACCCATATACCTTGAGATTTCAGCAGATTCATCTCTCTGTGCTCTCAGTCCTGAGGCAGGGATTTCCGCTGGAGGCATAATGGCTGCATTGGGGTGTAAGAGCAGCAGCAGAGACTTTATTTGGGCAGGAGTTGTCCCCGCCTCTCAGAGACCACCCGGAGGTCTCATGAAAGAGTGTCATGGACATTTTAAACTCAGTTTTTAAAAACAGGGGGGCACTGATGAGCTTACTGCTACTTGTACGAGATATCGTATGTTTTATTTAAAGACTTATTTTATATTTTGGGGAGTTGATTTTTTTTTAAATAGTAAAGAGTCATGACTCACAAAGTTACTGATGGTTGAATTTTAGGCATATCCACTCCAATCCCTTCATCAATGTCAACTTCCCTTTACTAGTGTTAGCAGAATCCCTCCCATCCCACCCTGTCACCGCCCCACAGTGACAGGCACAGTACAAAGTTTCCAGTGCTGCTGCTTTCTTCTCATGTTTTCAATTTAGTTGAGTCTGTGTTTTGGGTATATGTCTATATCCCACACTCATATCACTAAGGTAATAATATACATAGAAGTGCCCTAACAAGTACACAGAAAATTTCCTAGAAACAATAAATGAATATGGCAAAGTGGCTGACTACAAAGTCAACAAAAACTCAAGTTTCATTCTTATATACAGAGAATTAAACAGAGAAAGCAGCCAAGGAGCCTATCCCATTTAAATAGTATTCTAAAATATCAAGTATCTAGGAGTCAACTTAATAAAAGTTGTGGAGATCTATATCATGATCACTTTAAATCAATTACAAAAAAGAGAGAGGAAGACCTTAGGATGTGGAAAAATGTTCCATGCTTATGACTTGGAAGAAATAATATTACAAAATCATTATCCAACTAAGCTATTATATAGATTCAATGCCAGTATCCATACAAATTCAGAGAACATTCTTCCAGGATCTGAAAAAATCTCAATAATATATTTGTATGTAATCAGGATATATGATGAATAACCAAAATCATACTGAAAAATGAAAAATGGAGTTGATATTTTTTAGGATTCTACATGATTTACTATCACTTGTCACTTGTATCACTTGTTGTCTTGTTGTTCATCAATTTGTTTGAGTGGGAGCCAGTAACATCTCCATTCATTGAAGTAAATCAGAGAGATGGATGATTTACTATAGTATCAATCATTTGTGGTACACTTTGTTACTTCCCCACATCTGCCACATAAGACCCACTTTGTCTCCATCACAAGCCCTGGATTCTTTATTGTCCATGCAATGTCTTCCTCACCCTTCTCCAGAGTAAACGCAGTTCTTTTGACAAATAATAGTTTATTTTCATTGGACATTATTTATTCCTTTGATTTATTTCTTTATATTTCAAAGATGGGTGACAAAAAGTATTTGTCTTTCTCCTTCTGACTTAATTTGCTTAACATACCACCCTCCTATTCAATGCAAATTGTAGCCAATTGATATACATAGTATCTTCCTACAGCTGAACAGCATTTCATTTTGTTTATATACGCAATTTTTATTCACTTATTTATTGTTGTACATTTGGATTGTTTTCTGACCTTGGCTATTATTATAGGACTACAGTGGCCACCGAAGTTCATCTGTCTTGAATAGACATGAAATAGATAGAGTAGATACTAAAGAGAATTATTGGATCATTCAGTAGCTTTATTTTCAATATTTTGAGAAGTATCCATCCTGTTATTCAAGATTTGTTTATCTTTTTATAAGAAACAAAGGTACTATGCCTTCTCAAAACAAAAACAACAAAGTTTAAGTATAGATAAGGCATAGAAATTGTCTTTAAAACAAAGTCATTGTGAGGTTAACCTAAGCATTTGTTATAATCTTGAATATTTTCCCCATTGTTTAAATCTGTCATTCTTTCAGGATCATAGCAATCTTATCTTTTCAAGGAATAATCCTTATTTATTGTGTGATAAATTGCTGGCATTATAGTTTCTAGTACGACTACTTTATTTCTCAAGATTACTAAACTAATCATCAATGAACACAACCTTATCAGTAAAATTTATTCCAGGCTTTCATAGGCACTCTACAAAATATGACATTATTTTCAAGTCTTCTAAAGAGCACCTCTTGCATACATGTTATTTATTTTCAACCACAAGCTTCTAAACTGCAGACAAGAAGTATTTTAAGAATCTCTTAAATTAGAATCAAATATGCTAAGATGAATCAGGATAGAAGTCTATTTTATGTGCTAGTGAGGTTTTGATTCTATTGATGAAGTTAACAGTGCTGGTATCCTCATATCTAAATCTAACCTTTAAGGTAATGAGTCACTGCCTACTTGAGATTAAACTAATGCAGTAGTAGAATACAGGAATTTCATGAGTAGATAAACTCAGAACCACGTTTCCCACTTGCAGTTTTACAGAATAAGTAGGCATGAACATTCCACTTTAAACTGCCTTCGTGCTCTACTGCATTAAACACCGTTGGTCTTATAAAACAGAAGTATGAATGATGATAAAAGGTTTTAATGTTCAGTATTTCAATTGGAATCAATGTGTTTTCAAACTACAAGCAGAAAAAAAATGCATTTGTATGAGTAATATATCAAAATTCAGCAAAGACTCACCAACCTGTAAGAATTATGAGGCTTAAGGAAGATTTTTTTTTTTGCTTTTTTGGGTCACACCCGGCAATGCTCAGGGGTTACTCCTGGCTCTGCACTCAGGAATTACTCCTGGCGGTGCTCGGGGGACCATATGGGATGCCGGGATTGAACCCGGGCCGGCACAGGCCGGCCGCGTGCAAGGCAAACGCCCTACCCGCTGGGCTATGGCCCGGCCCCAAGGAAGATATTTTTTTAAAAGCACTTTAAGAAAAGACTAAAAGCAAAAGCAAGTAGAGGCCAGTGGTGGAAATTTAAGAAACCATCGTGGTCTTTATCATTCTCAAATGCACAAACATGCAGAAGCATTTGTCCAAAATGTCAATAGCATAACAGCAGCAGGTTAGATACACAACCGATAATTATGTACTTAAAAGTAGTTGAAGGATCAGAGTGAAAGTACAATAGGTAGGGCATTTGCTTTGCATGTGGCTGACCCAGATTTGATCCTCACATCCTATATTGTCCCCTGAGACCACCAGGAGGGATTCCTGAGTGCAGAGCCAGAAGTAAGCCCTGATTATCACAGAGTGTGATTCAAAAAGCAAACGGCAGATGAAGCTATTTGTCTTATGTAGACGTTTAGGTCATAAAATGTAGATGTTTAGATCAAATAATTATTAGAGAAATTATTTTTTGTCTTAGTGACATAGTTCACATTTTACTTTTCTATGGCCTCCTAGACTTTATTATCTTTTATTACACTTAAATATAATTATTCAAAGATGTTGTGATTTTATTTTTGTTTATTTCTTAAATTTTAATAATTCTTCAAACCCAAATTTTGACAAAAAATAAGATAACAAAGTGCAGCCATTATTTCTGATTTTTATTTTCATATAAAGACATGTTTTATTCTTTTCAAGCTCTTGAATTTGGCATGTCTCAAACTAAGATCAGTCTTTGATCTCAATCCTTCCCTAATGTGTTTTTATCCTGTGTCATAGATTACTTTTCTGGTTAAGTAATTGGTAGTTTTCAATTATTATTCTATGATAGGGCTTTTATCTAAATGCTTTATTTAGAGGTGACTACAAGAGTATGCCACCTGCACGGCAAGCCTGGCAAGCTGCTCGTGTCTTATTTGATATGCTAAATACCAGTAACATTTATATTAGGTCATTCCCATGATCTAATATAATGATTTAAGGCTCTTTATGTTCCTGGAGCAAGTGGATGCCTTTGGGTTCTACTAGTATAAGACAGGACATATGGAGATATTACTGGTGCCCGCTCTAGCAAATAGATGATGAACGGGACGATAGTGATAGTGATAGTGATAGTGATAGGGCTTTTATCATAGAGGGTCTACTCTCTTTTCCTTAACAAACACATATTTGGGTTCAAAAAGTTTTATTTTTGGTAAAGTTCTTCACTGACCTTGAAAATCTTTTTTCTTTCTTTCTTTTTTTTAAATATCCTATTTCTCTAGATAATTTTGTTCATTTATCATATTATATTATTAATTTATGCATACTATTTTAAGAATGCCTCAATTAACTATTTTATATGTTTTATTGACTTATTTTGTTCACAAATACATAATTAAAGGAAACTGATTAAGAATCTCACACACTCTTGCTTGTCAATGTATCTCTTTGATTGCTTTTCCGTTCTAAAGAAGCCCATGTTTTTGTTTTGAATTCGGTGCTTTCTCTCTTTCTCTCCCTACACATCCTTTTAAGTAAGTGTTCAATAAAACTCTCTTGCTTCACTAAAACACAAAAACACCTCAAGGAAGGACCAATAATTTGGTAAGGAAGTATGCAGGAGAAAGCATCCATTGCAGTCTGGAAGACCTTTCACTCCTACTCGGAAGGACCTGCAAGGATGTTTTTCCTAGAATATCTTTATGTTCAACTGACTTTTGACTTTTCCATAACTGAATATCTGTTTCCTTATTCTTCTCAGTCTTGTTATTCAACTGACTTTGCACTTTATCATAATTGAATATCTGTTTCCCTTATTCTTCTCAATCTTACATCTAAAAAGAGATGATAATTTCTATACAAATAAAGCAAAATCATAGCCTCATTATTACATAAGGAGTGTCCTATGTAATATATATACAATCTCATATACAGTTAGTTGAATCATAGCGGCAGTTAGTGCGACATAACTTTAAAGAATAATACCTCAGAAACCAACGAAAGAGTTTCAGTGGAATACTCTAAGCAGATTAGTGTCAATATTGAAAAGAACAGCAGTCTCAGAGTGTTGTGAAAATCTCCTTCTAAGTATATAACTGAGGATTTGTTCAACGTATCAGTAGGTATTCATATTAGGTAGGTATAAAACAAAATGTTAAATTAATAAATGTTTTTGTCAGTAAAAGATAAAATAACCAAAGTCTTCAAATAAAAATAAGAACATATACAGAAGCATATGCATTTCTTTGTTTGCCTGTTTTGTTTTCTTGTTTTTTCTTGTCCTAGAAAGTAACTGCTAGTAAATGACAGTACACAGTATATAAAATGTCCCCTTAGTACTATCAGGGCATTGTGGGTTGGTGTGTGGTTGTTAGATTGGGGTCTGGGGTGGAGTGGGGGGTAGGTGGGGGGTGGTGTGGAGGGGCCGGGGCCGGGGGGCTGCTTGTTTTGGCGTTAGGGGGTGGGGGTGGGGGGGGGGTAGAATTGACAAAAGTCCACATAGCAATAGAAAACTTATGTTAACCTATATACTAGATGGATAGAAGCATAAATCAAATTTCATCTCAGATTGAAAATTTCCAAACTTCATTTGAATCTTACAAGAACTTTCTGAAATGGCTTTATTAATGTTCTCTCTTTGGAGTTGTACATTGTTATCTCATGTTGATAGTAGGCCATCTTATTATTACTTGTTCTATCTCCTTCACTTCTTAGCTTATCACACTGAAACTGTATGCTGGGCTCACATTTACTTATTTATACATTTATTTTAATTAATTTATTTATTTTGCATACAGAAGCTTTCAAGGCTAAAGGGCTCTAATTAAAGAAAATGAAAGAACTTCTTTTAAATTAACTTTTTTTGGTTAGTGGAACATCAGAGAAGATTGTTGTTTGTTTACTGGAAGAAAAGCAAGCTGATCTTATCCACAGTACTCTGGCCTCACAGCTGGAATTATTTTATTTTCTCTTTTTGATTTTTTTTTTTTTTGTATGGAAGTACAACTAATCTCATATAATGGTATTCTATCCTGAAACTTTTTTTTTTCCCCACCCCTATCCTGAAACTCTTCTAAATAAATTTATCAGTTCCAATGTTGGACAGATAGAATCCTTATAAGTATATATGCTTATAAGTATATATATGTATAATATCAGATCACCTGCAATTGCAGAGAGTTTTACATAGTCCCTTTACATTTATTTGCTTAATATTTATTTTCCTGCTTAATTACTATGTCTAGAACATCCAGTGCAGTCCTGAATAAATATGGTCAGAGGTGGGTCAATGTTATACCATACTGACGTATAGTATAAAAATGAAGGCTATAGAAAAAAAATACAAACTTACACTTGAAAAAAAGAAGGTACTGTGGGGCAAATATTCTTAACAACTCTATATACTATATTTAAAAGTTGTTGAAAGAGAAGAATGAAAAAGAACTCATAACATTAAAGCATTATCAAAACTGCCATAATGAATGTTAAATACATTTTTGTGGTAATCACTTTGAAACAAGCCTATATATCAAATCATTATTTTGTGCACCTTGTACTAAAAGTTATGTATCCATTATAGTGCAATAAAAATGGAATAAAAATGAGAAAAAATAATAAAAAGCATTAGAAGGTCAAAAATAGAGAACAAGTTGGGGATAACTGTCAAGATATTTCATGCAGGGGCCAGAGCGATAGCCCAGAGGGTAGGGCCTTTGCCTTATGCGGCTCTGCCCTGATCCGGCCTGGGTTCGATCTCCGGCATCCCATATGGTCCCCGAGCACCGCCAGAAGTAATTCCTGAGTGCAGAGCCAGGAGAAACCCCCTGAGCACTACCGGGTGTGACACAAAAAAGCAAAAAAAAAAAATAGATATTTCACACAAAGCTTCATTGGTGCCTCATACACAAAGATTTAATTAATTCCATGTACCTCTGGAGAGCTGTTCCAGTTGTTCAAGATAAGCTCTCCAAACTCAAGCTTCCAAAGCTGTTGGCTATGACCCCCAAAAAAACTAAATAACTGACACTCTTCTGGATGCACAAAAATAATAACTAAAATTCAAAATCGACTGTATAATGAGTCTAAGATATTTTTGACACTGTAAGATTTGGGGGCAAAAAGGAAACTCATTAAGGTGAAATAAAACAAGCACACCATCCAGTGCTCAAAAATCTAAGCTTCTTGTGATAATGCTTGAGTAATGGACCCTGGAAAGGAATCCTACTAACTGCTATAAATCATTATCTTAAAAATTAATTCCTTGGGCTGGAGCGATAGCCCAGCGGGTAGGGTGTTTGCCTTGCACACGGCCAGCCCATGCTGGCCTGGGTTCGAGCCCCTAGAATCCCATATGGTCCCTTGAGCACCGCCAGGAGTAATTCCTGAGTGCAGAGCCAGGAGAAACCCTGAGCATTGCTGGGTTTGACCCAAAAAAAAAAAAAAATTAGTTCCTTAATATAGACCAGTTTAGTTAAGAAGAGTTACATCATATTTGCAAAACTCCCAAATCTTCTAAACGAGGGCAAGAAGTCTCTTTTGGAACCGTAAAGTAGCACACATGCTACATATTGGCCATAATACTTACATATTTCTTCATTGGTGTAACTCATAGAATTTGCAACTTATCTTGCTTTTTTTATCTATATCTATATTTTAATCCTCCAGGCCAGAACCTGTTTTGTGGACAAAGGATGGTGCAGAATTACCAGATCCTGACCGAATGGTTGTGGAGTGGTAGAGAGCTAAACATTCTTTTCCTGAATAAAGCGGATAATGGTACTTATCGATGTGAAGCCACCAACACCATTGGCCAAAGCAGTGCAGAGTATGTTCTCATTGTACATGGTAAGTGCGTTTCTGTTGCTATTCTACAGAAAGAATGAGGCATGAAAAGTAGTTTGAACCCAGTCTTTGGGATAGTAAGCATTATTGAAGGCTTTTCCTGAAGAACTTATCATAGCTGTAAATGTCTACAAGGTTCAAAATTAATATGTCCCAACTGAAACGAAAAATCAAATTATAATGTATGTTAAAAATAAGTTTGGATAAAGTATTTTTTATTTCAAGTATATAAAGAAAGTGTGTGGTGACAAATACATTCATGTTTTTTTAATTTTGTAAATAAATAGTTTACCTGTAAGCAATAATAATAATAATAATAATATATAATTTCATCACATTAAATTTAGTACTATTTTTTATAAAAGAGCTTTGTAAACAATATAGCTCTTTTCAAAAAAAAATTGATGTACATTGAAGAAAAATGTATAAATTATTAGTAACAAATGCACTGATTAGTTTTGAATTTGAAGTACTCTTTTTTTTTTCTAATATGGCCACAATATGCATAATAAAACAGATATGAAGGAAATAACAAAACCCAAATCAAATGAAATGTCTATGTTTGCCCACCTTCCCAACCACAATGTTTTATGAGGCAGCTAACACTTTTTCAATAGAGATGGACTTCTGATGAAGTTGATTAATACCATAATAAAAATTATTTGAATTTATTTATCGCAGGACTCTTCATCGTTTATTTTTATATAGGTATAAAGAGAGAGAAGAATTTAGACACGTAATATTTTATTCATATTTTATGTCAAAATTTTTCTAAAACTTGTTTGTGTTCTACATAGTAATTCAATATCCAAAGCAATAATGTATAAAACAATTCTGTAAGATAATACAAAATGTATAGAAATCTTGGAGATAGTATATTTATTTTATGTAATCCATAAATCTAATTTAGAATTTTGTAGCAAACTGGATCTGTTCTATAATAACTGAGAAATTTATTTGAGAGATAAATAAATTTTGAAGTGACTTTATTTTAGAAGATAGACTAATACTGTAAATTATTAATGTTGTAGGGGGAAAATTGGGGGCAAATAATGTTTTAAGTCAGAATACAACTCTCCTGTTTATATGATTTCTCAATTCCCAACACTGTTCTTTTATGAAAGGAAAATGAAGGCTTGCAGTAAACTAACTTTTTTTATATATTAATATCTTGAATATAGGAAAGGAAAACTCAGATTGATTTCTAGTGCTTAATGAATTGTGCAAATTTCAACTCTCATAAAGATCATCTAATCAAGTTAGACTGAAAGATTAAAATTAAATGTGGGAAGCCCCTGTAGCGTATCCCTTCCAGGATTACTGCCAAAGAGACAGGGTGTGTTAAGAAGATAAGTTAGGTACTTAGAGAAGGATTCAGGAGAAGCTTTCAATTCATACAGACTGGATTTTTATATCATGCAGTCTCAGAGTTGAGTCATAGTCTCACCCCTAGCTTCCTAAATGATTCTCACATAACATTTGAGGAAACCTGAAGGTATATTGTAGAGCATGCCTTATTGTATTAAAAGCAATGCAGCATAAAAATACATAGAATTATAAGGGAAGTAACAGAAAAAATAATATATCTCCATGAAAAAATATGTCATTCATTTATTAAAGTATTTCAAGTGGGGAAAATTTATATGTTTTTCTAGTGTTTGCAAGCTAGCCAACAGCATGATTTCCTAACTAGCCAAACTACCTTTGGGTAGTTGGCAGTTGATATATTTCTAATAAATAGTTCTCTAAGCATTTTGTAAGAAGTCATTTTGGCATTGCTTTTTGAACTACAATTCATCAAAAGCACCCTGTAGATTAATGCTATTCATGCTGCTAGATAAATGCTGTGAAGTTCAACAGTAGTTTACCTAGGATTATTGACACAAGTAATGAGAGGCTCAATGAAACAGTGAAACCATATTACTTGATGCTTTAAAAGGGTTCCAATTTGGTTCATTATAAAATAAAGGTTTTTTACCCTTTGCACATGGGTATAATGTTTCATTAGTCACTGGTTGTATAAATATATAAAGCTGTTCTCTCCTGTTAATGGTTTGACTGTTTCAAAACCCTACTAAATGATGAAATTTGAGTGGCATTTCGATCTATAATGAATGCTGTATGCATTCAGAATGGAGTGATAAGTGATCATTTGTGAGAACTTTACCCTTTTATCTTTTACACCAAGGTTGATTTTACATTAGCTGTGATAATTTAATATAGCTTCAGCACAGAAAGGCCTTTCATGAGTTGAGACAGTTGTCTTTGACTCTACCTAGTTGCCTAGGTCCTATTGATTCTTAATTTGACGGAGGTCTGAGCACTTTCCTGTGAAATCATTTGCTATCTCGATGCCAGTCTAATGGTTAGATTTTATTCTTTGGGTGTCAATTGAAGTGCATTATTTAAACGGTGTCACACTTAATTGTTAACAGTTCTGACATTTTGTGTTATAGACACTGAGAGTTCCCCCTCCTAATTACATCTTTGCAAATTTCAACATTAGAACTGCAGATTGTAATTTGAAACTGCTAGTATAAAATTCACCCTGAATGAAAGGCCTAATGATTTTCAGTATACAAATACCTGTATGTAAAAATGTTGAATTTATAAAACAAGCTGTGTAGCTTCCATTTGGAAAGAAATAATTTTTTTTTATTAACAAGCTCAGCACTGGAACATTAATGCTCAATTGGTAGTCATGGTTATATTATTAATTACTGTAAGTACTATAGTTCTTAAATGATTTTCTGCTATAAAAATGTCTTCCCACACTTCATTGTTATATGCTACTTATTTTTGTGTAGTTGTTGATTATTTTCATATTGACAATATTAAAATAAGCTATTACAATGTTGTTAGGAATATTTTTTGGAACCAAGACCAGAAGAAAAAATAATGTGTTCACTAAATAATTTTTAGTAACATTTGATAAACAAAATCACTATGAGAACAAAGTGAAAGGTTTTGAGGAAATTTAGTTTACATGAGAACTAAGTTAGACATTAAGGTAATTATAATATAAAGCAAAAGAAGAGCTAGAGGATGTGGTAATTCAATAATGTTGATACCCAGAGTCATTAGAATGCAGCTTGTGTAAGAGTATTTCTGGAATATTAAGAAATGAATACATACATTCTAAATTATTTCATCATCATAATAGGAATATAATTATAATTTTATCAATGGCTTTATTCTACAATGGGTGATCTTAGTATTCTGTAATATTATAGATTCATAAGAGTTGTATATCACTGTATCACTGTCTTCCCGTTCATCATTGATTTGCTCGAGCGGGCACCAGTAACATCTCCATATGACCTGTCTCATGCAAGTAGAGCCCAAGGGCACCTGCTTGCTCCAGGAACATAAAGAGCCTCAAATCATTCCATCAGGTCATGGGAATGAGGTCTATAATTGTTACTGGTATTTGGCATATCAAATACGACACGGGTAGCTTGCCAGGCTATGCCGTGCGGGTGGCATACTCTTGTAGTCATCTCTAAATCCAGCATTCATTTGATGAACCGTGCAAGCCAGGCTGTGATAGGATGGTCTGCTGGGTGGAGTTCAGATGAGAGGGAAGTCTGGATGTGGAAAATGAAAAAGAAAAAGAAAAAAAAGCAGAGCTGTGGGCCCCTTTCCTGAAACTCCACATCTTACACACACACACACACACACACACACACACACACACACACACACACACACACACAACAGGTCCCCAGGACACGTTTCTGAGGCTGTCACCTCCAGAGGAACCTTCTCCTCCTTGGCCCCCAGAGGGCCAGAGCAGACTCCCTGAAGCCAGTGGGCCTCCCAGAGAGTTTGCTAGATTGTTGCTTTTTTGGGAACCGCCTGATTGGTCCAACTGCTCTAAACCCTTCTAGAATATTCTGGCACTCGCCAAATCGGCATTTTTTTAAAATGGGGGTTTTTTTAGAGTTGTATATAATTTACAACTTTACAAAGAGTTGTATATAATTTACGTTTACAAAATGTAACTTTACAAAGAGTTGCATATAATTTACATTTTTTCCTGAAGGTAACTAGAATACATTTATATATGTGTATAAATCTTTGGTGAAAAATCTGATACATAGAAATATTTTATTATATAAAAATCAAATAGTATTTAGTTGAATCTTCACAATCAAAAGTACTTTAAATCAGTAGTATATGGAGAACAAAATAAAATTATAATCATCTGCTTTTTATTTACTTTTTGGGGGAACTCTTGAGATGTCTGGTATAGAACCATGTTCTGCACCATGTCAGATGCATAGAACACAAATGCCTTACTTCCTGTATTTTCACTGTGTCTAAATCAAATGCTTTCTAATGTAGTCTCAAGCTCATAGGCTTTATATAAATCACTTTCTTTCCAATAGGGGACTATCATGTCTGAATATTCCAAAATTAGTGTAATAGATACTCATTTGTCATACAATGGAAGGTCTGCAGATAATTATACCTTGAGCTGATCTTATTTTGTGATTAGATGGAACTCGGTTTCTTACATTATTTTCATTAACTGATTTAAATATATATTATTTTGAAAGTACCAAATCATACAAATTATTTGGGAAATATTAAGAAAAATCTTTGGAAAATGAGAAAGAAATATCAGTTAACACTCTAACTTACCACATCTTCCCCAAAGCTAAACTTCTTTCTGAGATTCACAATCACTCCTACTTTTTTCACTCCGACTTTTTTCACACCCATGTTAGAAAAATTTACAACCATTCCTTAAAGGACAAATGGAAGTGTTATGGGAGTCAGCCCTATCAGAGCGCTAAGAACCATGAGTTCACACAGAATGCTTTAGAAGCAGGCTTTATTTATGTTGGTGGACCCAGTAGAGCTCCGGCTCACAGTACTGCACCCAGGGCAAAGGCAAGAGCTCCTATAGAATATATGATGCTGGTGAGGCATTTGTAGGCAGCAGACAGAAGAGTACAGAAGCGGAATTACCTAAGAATATTACTTGCAAAGCAGAGTCAGCTTCAGTTGAAACCATTCTGAGCTCATTCTGCAGTCACAAGGCAGGGGATTATCCCAAGGCCGTCCAACATTCATCCCACAGCAGCAATCTGTTTCTGGAAGGCTTTCATTTCTCTTGCCTGTTCAGCTGTTTATGATGGAGGGGAACAAGGGCCAGTTTCCCTCATTGTTGGGGGTAATTGGGGTCGGTTTTACTAATCAGAAGTAGTGCAAGGATGCTTAGAGTGTTGTATCAACTTCAACCTCACAAAGAAATGCAGTCATGAATGTAGGTGATTTATTTCTTCTTCTACTGGTAGCAATACTAAAGAGAACAGCTCAGATGATAGAAGAGATAGCGGTGTTATAGAGTTAACTGGAGAACACATTTTACTCATGCTGTGACTTAGGGTTGTCATACAGAGTCACGACAGAGTTGGAAGTACTTTTGGTGGAAAATTTCTTATGGCATGTCCCATCTTGCCTCAGATTTACTTCTCCAAATATAATGACATTTACATGGGGTTTCTTTATGTATTTTGAGGCTTCAAGTATTTTGCTAATGCTTAAGTTGCTTCATTATTTACTAGTTTTCTACCTGTATAAATAAACTTTTATAACCAACGATTTCTACTTTATGGTTTAAGTTTTGCTCTTGTTATTTTACGTAGAATTTCTCACTATGCACTTTCTCGCATTTTGTTTACATCATGTATACACATTTTGCTTTTCTAGCAATTTTCAGCTTTATAGTTATGTAAAACCAAAATTCTCCATTACTGGCATTATTGTGTTAAAAGGTAAAATAGAATAAAAATTTGATTTATATACCTGCAGTTACAATCAGTTTACTGACAGGTGCTAATTTGATATTCCTAAATTGTAACCTGACAGTTATGGTTTGCTTTGTTTATTTGTTCACGTAACTATTGAAATGAATACTGATGAAAATGTTATATTGCCATTTTTATGTTGCCAGGATAATTTATTTCAGAAATGTTATATATACACAGGAAGAATCCATCATATTTTATTGTTAGTAAGAACCATTATAAAACATTTCCATTTTTTTAATTTTGAAAGTAAGAGAATGTCGCTGCTAAATGTCTATGTGTTTTGACCTAGTGAAAAGTATTAAACTATTTAATAGGCCTTCAAAGCTTTAAAAAATCAATAGAACTGCTACTTTCATTTTACTCTATACTTATTGCTAATAGTAAGTGTCAAAAATGGTCAGGTACAAAAATAATACACAGAGATATAATACAAAGGCAGATATAGCCAAGATTTAAAGCTTTTAAAAAATTTATTTAAAAATAATTTTTTTCAGAAACTATAAGCACATGTAGACTCACTTTCATGGTAGGTGCTACCGATTCTCCATTTCATTTGTTTTGATTACATGAGTGTGAAGCAAAATAAATCATGGAGAGTGGTCTTCTTTCCCACTCTCATGTATATATCATCTATAATCTCACATACTCAACTAGTTTTTATAGCAAAAATTTGTTTGCCTTAAGACAGTATCTAACCCAATGTTTTGCAAAATGATGATTGTAAACTACTTAGAATTTAATGAAAATGCTCACCACATTGAAACAAAAATAAGTAATTCTGTGCTTCCTAGTAAATAAGTTCTAGTCTCAAAGTTGGCAGTCAGTGGGCATTAGCTATTATAATTACTGAGCTATTTAGAAACATTGAGAGGTAATATGAATTTTTTCTGCTTAGTTGTACTGATAGACAAGATGATACAAATCAGAATGGAATTGAGATAGTCTTTGTGTCCATATGGGTGGGTGGGGCAGAGAAATGTGGAGCCTGCATTAGGGACAGATGCACAGCCTAACAAACATTAAAAAGGGATTCAGCAAAATCTGTTCCTTCACATGGAAGCAAACCTACCAGTTGGTAAATTAATTCTATGTACTCTTAATGAGCATTTTTCCTTTGGAGAAGCTTTCTTTAGAAGCATAGAAGGAAAACTATGCAGTGTCAGAAGCAAAGGATGGAAAAGACACCCATATGGTGCAACAAGCAGGCCACTAATGGAAGAGCTCTGTGATTGCTGCTCTCATCTCTAGTTGAGAGTCTCCACACAGTAAACTCTGTGGGCGAATCTTAAAACAACCCCTTCTTTAATTGCTGAGATAAAACATACCATTTCTGGGCCCCAGTAAGCAGGATGAGCTGTGATGCCTGCAAGAAAGGCACATTTCTGCTTGCGTGAATCTGTTGTTGAACTCGGCTGAGGGAAGTGCAATGGAATTAAATAGTGGAGACCGGAACACGGTTTCCATTATAGAGTATGTAAAATGGTGTCTCTTGACACATATTCAACACAGAGTTGAGGTGTAGTTATAGTTCTGTTTTAAGATGAACACAAAGACGACTGCCCGTGGTTGTGTCTTCCAGGCTGTAAATTTTATTCAGAGATAATTTTCTGAAATCACTGTTTCCACACATTTAGTTAAGACTAAATGTCCATGAGAGTAAATATCCCTCATTCTTGTCTGAATGGAGAAGCCCATCACTCAGAAAAAGCAATAATTTCAGTATTTTAATATAATTTTCCATACATATTTATATTCTTTTCTATCAGAAGCAGTAGAGAGAAAAACCTATGAAGCTTTGGAAGTTGTAAATAAGGCCAGATTATAGCTTTATGAAATGTGAAAAGCACATCTACCCATTTACATGTTTGTTCACTAACAGGCTTACTCATTGAAGATTCAAACAATATGCTATGTTTTGCAGGAGAAAAAAGAAGTTCGCTTAGGAGTCACACCAGCAGTGCTCAGGGCTTTCTCCTAGCTCTACACTCAGGGATCACTCTTAGCCGACTCAGGGTACCATATGGTACCTATCGGGGTAGAACCCCAGTTAACTGCATGCAAAACAAGCCCTCTATACCTGGTAGCAGCTCTCCAGCCATGCAGGAGAATTGGGGGGGGGGGGTGGTACCAGCATGCTTTACTAAAAGATAGAGATGCAACATAAAATTTACTTTGTAGTTTCTAACAAAGTAGTTTTTACAAACAAAGTAAAATACAAATCCTATCTATGCTCCAGCTTGATCTCTAGCTACATTTTCTCTAACTTGTTAGTAAATCCTCTTTACACTTTTCCAGACCATAGTCATAGAGTACAGGCTTTGTCACCTCATTATCTCTAGCCTAGATTAGAGAAATATTGTCCAATGAGGGATCTTCTACATCTACACGTTTTCTTCTCTATTTCCCATATAGTCATAATATATAAATGCTCTAAATGTATATCCATTATGCATTTATTTCATTGAGTTCTGAACGTTTAATTACATTGAGTGCATAACTCTATTTCTTATACAGCCAATTTCATGAAACCTGCATGATATCCTATGTCCGACATCTGTAATATCTCCTAGTTTTCCATTGAATCATTCTGACTTCTTAAAATAAAAATAAAAGATTATATTCTTTTCAAGCATTTTCTTTCTGCCTGGAATTCTTGTCCAGGAAATACAAAGAAAGCTGTAATGAATGATAATCTTAGGAAAAGTGATTTATTGCCGTAAAAACTGAAGATTGATTGGATATTCACAGAGGCACTCTTTGTCTACTATTTTTTATTTGGTAGTTAAATTTCAAGTTATTTATCATGGATGGATTTTATATATGCATATATAATATATATGCAGATGTATATGTATATATTTAACAATATATATGCATACTCAGATATATCCGTGTGTTGCTATAAAAATGATTGTGTTCTATACCAATAGGAAACTGTGGCTTCCTTAAAAGCAGATATCTGTGTGTCTTGTTTATCTCTGTATCTCTAGCTCCTAAAGCTAGATAGAAGGTCTCTCAGCACATTGTAAATAGTAGAAAATCATTGATACATATTAATGATTGAATTTTCTTCTTTGATATTTTTCTCTCTGTCTCATATATCTTTTGTCAGAAACATGAAAATATAAACAGCATTTTATATATTAATATAAAAACACATCTAATCCCATATTAGTATACAGTGGTGATATGAGTCAGTGCTAATAAGAAGCTCAATAACTTTCTTTGGACTCTGTGGCCAAATTCAGCAGTGCTCAGTGTCTAAACCCAGCTTGGTACTCAGGGGTTGGGCGGCAACAGTGATTGTGGACCATATGGTGCCAGACACTGACTCGGAGATTCCTGCAAGCACTGTAGTGATTCTTTGAGTGATTTCTCCAGTGTTCATTAGCTGTTTTATTTTATTTCCCCCAAATCTGTTTAACATTAGTGTTCACTTAGGGTTATCTTATATGAATACATCAAAGTGGATATATTAATTCATGAATATTCATGCAAAAATGACCTTAAAATGATTGTTGGTTTTGTTAATTTATAGATAGAGTAACAATCTTATATCTATGATTTTTGACTGTTCCTGATTTCTCCTTTAATTTTCATTGAAGTTCTTACATTGCAGCATTGAATGTTTTATTTAGATGTTAGATGTGCCTCACTAACTAGTTTTTCAGAAAACAAACATGCATGCAAATAGTGGAATATATTACGTTCAGTGCTGCGTTTCAGTCATACAATGACTGAAATCCAATCATGAACAACTTTGTAACTGTAAAAAAAATCAGTGTTATATACAGGAGCCCACCTAACAATATTTTTTTAGGATTCTAGAAACCAGTGATATATTTTTTATGGAATTTGAGTAGTTAGGAAAATGAAGGGTCAAGGAGTAAGGCCTAGAGGGCTGTTTACTCAAAGTGTTGAAGCAAATACTTTGCATAGACAAGGCCCAAATTCTTTCCCTGACACCACATGGTGCTTTAGCACCACTGGACACTAGAACATGGTGCAGCCTGTCCCAAGAACAGAGCTATCAAGCACATTCTCCCAGACCCATTTCCACTGGAAGTGGTCTCTGGTCCAACAATAACAACCATAGAAGCAAAACACTCACTCCCCCACAATAAACACACTTTAAATATATATAAGTATATATATATATATATAGATATGTGTATGTTTAATATATGTCTATATATGTATCCTTAGTGAGAAATATACATCTATATCAACACAATATAAAGAAACCTTTTTCTGCAATGACGGTGAACATTAGCAAAAATAAGATTCATTGAATGTTCTTAGATATTTTAATCAGAAGAATGCATATTAAATATGGGTGGTTTCTATGGGAGTGATTTTGATTATCTAAAAGGTTTATGGATATTGACAGTTATATTACATCCCCATGGTCATTTAGTTTTTAATAATAGGTTAACTACTTAAATTTGAGTGTATGAATTACAAGAGGCATCGCAGGAATTATGTAACTGCATTTGTGGCTCTATAGCAACACCCTCAGGTATGGTATGCATATTCTGAATACACAAACAAAATTGTTTGCATTGATAAGTTTCTTAATCAAAGATATTTACAGACTAGAGCAATAGTACAGTGGGTAGGGAGTTTGGCTTGCATGTGACCAACCTGAGATCAAACCTTAGTATCCCATATAGTGCCCTGAGCACCACCAGGAGTAATTCCTTGAGCATTTCCTGGAGCGACCTAAAAGGAAAATAAAAAGGAGACATATTTCAGTCAGAGCAAATGTGATCCATTATTAAAGAATATAAATGCATACAAAATGCATGTTCATTTAAATAAAAAGCTTCAGATTTTCAATTTTAGGTGATGAAGCACAGATACTTGGAGATTAATATCTGCTAAATATGTCTTCTGTGTTATTACAGAAACTAGATAAAAGATACAAATATCTAGATTTCTCAGTATTTTCCAGTACATCATACTTGGCCTTATCGTTTAATCACTTCACTTCTCTTGTATCACTTGTCCTCCCGTTGATCATCTATGCAATTTAAATGCTATTTTTTCTGAGTGACATTGACCAGAGAGATAGTACAGGTTTAAGGAGCTTGCTATGCATGTGGACAACTACACTTCAATATTTTTCTTGTGTTTCTTTGTTTGGGGACGATACCTGGCAGTGCTTAGGGGTTACCCTTGGCTCTGTGCTCAGGAATTACTACTGACTGTGTTCAGTGGAGCATATGGGATGCTGAGTATCAAAACCTGAATCAACTGATAAATGCCCTCCATGCTGTACTGTATCTCTAGCTCCCCACTTCAAATTCTTGTTTTCTTTTTGGAAGCTATAACAGATTTTATTTGGAAGTTTTGAGAAAGGACTGGAAGAGAAAGAGAGAGAGAGAGAGAGAGAGGTGTAGGCTTATTCAGAGTAGAGCAGGGAAACACTAGTCACCGCAGTGACCAAATATGAAGGTATGTAAGTACTCATCTCAAAAGAGGAGATGCAGGCCTCCATTTCAAATTCCTACACCAGATTTATTAAAAAATCACCAGGAGGAGTGATTCCTGGCCACAGAGCCAGGAGTAATACCTGAACACTGCCAGGTAAGGCCCCCAAAAAAGAGTAACAGCAATACTTTACCATAGTAAATTTACATCCTCACAGAATCTAAAGCATTTGACCAAGTCATCTGATCTACTTTCTGTTAAGAACTTTTAGGAACAGTTTATAGTATTGAAGTAGATAGAGCTACATAATATAGGCTTATCCTCTTCAAAGGCATTTCACTTTTTACTTGAACATTCACTTTACTCTTGTCAGTGTGGAATATAAAGGAGCATTTTAAAAGAGAAAATGCATACAATTTCTTAAAAATAAATGTCTGACTTTATTCATAAACTTTCCCAGTAATTACATAGGACTATCTGTTACCGCCTACAGTTTAAAATTACAGTACTTTTTATTTTTCAAGAACAGTTTTCTCTCTCTTTCTGTCTCTCTCTCTTTTTTTTAATAATGATTCCATTTAGTATGTGAAACCAGTCAAAGGTATTAGGAGATGAAAGGAGATTTGTTCAAATCTAATTTTTAAAAGAGTTCTTTTTTCATGAAGAAGACAGGATTACCGTATGACTTGGGAAGGTGGTTTGCATGGGCAAGTTTAGGCCTTGTCAAACTGTGGCTGCAATTTAAGGAAAAGCCTTGGTGCTGTTCTCCATTCTTATCCTATAGTCCAAATAGTCTGCTACATGGAGCTGAGCATAATGGGAAAAGATAAATGTCCCTCTCTGCACAAGCAAGAAAACAAAAAGCACACCTTGTCTTCTACAGTGACTTCCAGTGGCCATGCAATTATCGGCAGGAAGGTTAAGAATGCCCTATTATTTTAAAGGTTAGGAAATGTGAATCACTTATATCAAAAGAGCACTTTAAACAGCTCAATTTTTCTAATATACGTTGTTCTGACTTTATATCACTCCACTAATAATCCTTGGTTTGAATTCATTCTTGATTACCCCTGGGACCACTCTTGAGAAAAGTGACATAAAGCAGAAAGGAAGCAGACAGGTAGGGTGCAGACTGAATGGGCAGTTTTTCTCCCCACTGAACACTAGTCCTTGGAGGGAAACAGAGACTTCTGGGACTCTATAGACTTAATTTTTATTTCAAAAATCCATTTTGAATGAGCCAGAATGCCATTTTAAAAGAGAAACTGCCAGGAAACAAAACAGGTTGACAAGTTAGAAATTATTGTACACTGCATTTGTGGAGAATAGAACATACCTTTAACCTGAAAAGCTCGTTATTGGAAAAAAGGTGCTGTACCTCTCTTCAATTCATTGTATACAGCACTTGTTGAGACTGATTTCATTTTGACAAGGTTATACAGGATATGTTGTGCTCTAATAAGCTCCAGTAACAAAATGCGATAGAAGGTTGTTTTTTTTTATTCCTTCATTAAGGTATGGAAAGGAGTAATTTTTGTTATGTAGAATTGAATGATATGGTTTAGAGCTCTAAACTTTTTTAAACATTGGATTTTAGGATGCTGCATTTTAATGTGTTAATAGATATTTAGACTCAAAGATTCTTAGAACCTGGAATTCCTTTTTACAAAAATCAAATTATATGTGATAAGAGGAAAGGGAGAAAATTGTTTTGTAGAAATTATCTATTTAATCAATTTCTGCTTCCGATTAACAATATTATTCTTCTATCTACTAGCATCATAATCATCATTAGGACATTACTTATAAAGAACCCATCATATTTAAAGCAAAGAACAAGTTACCTTAGGAAGCAAGAAATTTACTATTAAATCCATACTGTTGTGTTATCACTGTCAGGTTATAAAGAAAAAAAACAAATAAGCAAAGTATATGGAAATGCCAAGAAACTGTTATTACCTTCCAGATTTTAACCACTGATGACAAGAAGAACTTTGATATTCATTATGTACATAGTATGCTATTAATAATCAGGTCAGAACCGCAAACTACAGGGCTTGGAGCACAAAGGGTAGGACATGGTCTTGCACACAGTCTATCTGGGTTTGCTCCCAGGGGTCTCCCAGATATGATCACTAGAGCACCACAAGAAAAGATTCCTGAGTGTGGAGCCAGATGCTGCCCCAAAGCGAACAAACAAACATAGAGTGTATTAATTGATTATCTAAGTAATATACAAATAAAATTATATTGTTGCCATTGTTAGAAATTTAGGGGCCAGAGTGATGGTACAGCAGGAAGGGTGTTTGTCTTGCACACAGCCAACCCAGGTTCGAACCCCAGCATCCCATATGGTTCCATAAGCTCCACCAGGAGTAAATCCTAAGTGCAAAGCCATGAGTAATCCCTGAGCATTGCTGGGTATGTCCCAAAAAGGAAAAAGCAAACAAAAAAATAAATTTAGAAAATTTAAATTGCTACATATAAATTTGTGTATTGTTTTGTTTGGGTAGAGAGGGAGGCGTTCCCAAGCAATGCTCAGGGACCTGAGGATCACTTTGGTGATACACAGCAGTCAGACTGGAGCATTCAATGCCAGAGACGCTAGATGATGTGTTTCTGGGACCCTGAAGTTCAGGGAACCAGTTAGGTGGTGGGTGACAGGGCGTGTGATTCTTGGAAACTCTGGTCTTTGCACATGTGCTCCTGCCATCTAAGGATCTCCCTGCCTAATGCACATGTATTTTGGTATGTGTTATCTTTTGTAGGAGAGAAGGTTGTGGAAAATTCATTTGTAAAAGTTAATTAGCATGATTGATTATGAGGGGTAGAGTAACAAAGAGAAGGAAGCAAGAGTTAAAAATTCAAAGCATTTAAAGATTAAGTTATTTTATTCTGTGGTCCTGATTTTCTTATGTTGTAAAAATTAAAGAAGTCTGGTGATAGGATTGGTTTTGGAACACTGTCTTCTTCACTGTCTTCCCGTTCATCATCGATTTGCTCGAGCGGGCCCCAGTAACATCTCCATATGTCCTGTCTCATGCTAGTAGAGCCCAAGGCATCTGCTTGCTCCAGGAACATAAAGAGCCTCAATCCATTCCAGAATGAGTCTATAATTGTTACTGGTATTTGGCATATATATCAAATACAACACGGGTAGCTTGCCAGGCTCTGCCGTGCAGGTAGCATACTCTTGTAGGCATCTCTAAGTTCAGCATTTATTGATGAACCAAGCGGCCGCTTGCGGCCATGTGACGGGCGCTTTATTGGAAAGTAGGAGAGAAAAAACTCCTTTGGAACACTATATGTCTAAAACTCAGCTGTTAATGACTTTTTTTTTTTTTTTTTTTTTTGCTTTTTTGGGTCACACCCGGCAATGCTCAGGGGTTCCTCCTGGCTCTGCACTCAGGAATTACTCCTGGCGGTGCTTGGGGGACCATATGGGATGCCGGGGATTGAACCCGGGCTGGCATGGGCCGACCGGGGGCAAGGCAAACGCCCTACCCGCTGGGCTATTGCTCCGGCCCTCAGCTGTTAATAACTTTGTAAATCACAGTGCTTTAATAAAATATTTTTTAAAAAGAAACTTAGAACATATTCAGAGAATGTGAGCCAATTGGGATTTAATTGGTCACTGAAGTCTTTACAGAGCATTTACCAATCAGGCAAAATTTTGAGAATAGCACCTTAGCAGGTATGTTAGGAAATACATAATATTCTGATATACTGAAATTGAGCCACACATAGGAAATGGGTCAAGGAAATTTGCCCCAAGGCAAAATGAGCTAAAAAAAAAAGGACATGCCATATAGAGATTGAGCCTATAATGTATAGGATAGATTTATATATAAATAAATGGTTTTATTATATATAATGAGTCCATGTGCTTCTTATATATCACATTTATTATATCAAATTCAACGTGATTTGGATTACATTGACCAAATATAATAACTCTCATGTTACTTAGCAGACAAACTCATAGTTAATTTGGATTTGAGGGATAATCATGAAAGACCTGTTGAGAACAAATTGAAGAAAGACTAGCAAGAATGGAAATAGTTAAGGACAAGCATTCAAGTTAAAGGTGATTTCTTTTGGGGCTTCTTTATGTTAACTTAGCACTGCAAGAAATAATATAAAGCAGCCAAGCACATGTTGTGAAAACCTGGTCCCTTTTGTTCTAAACATTGTGATATCTAAAAGCAGCGTTGGGTGAGGTTGGAGTTAATATCAAAGTCATGCAGGTGGGGTAGGACAGACTGATGAATTTATCAGAACAAAGGTTAGCTATGGTTTCAGGACACAGATTTTAGTTTCCTGATTCAACAACTATTTTAGCCTGAAATTGCACTTCTTTAAGTGAATATGTCTTTTGTGAATAACCCAATATATTTACTCTATTTATTTGTGACCCATAGTTACGCATGAATAACATGTTTTTTACATTAGTAACTCATCACTAAGATTTTGTCTACACTAATATGCAAATGACTAGATATGGGGTTTTAACATTAGTACAATTTCACAACATATTCTTATTTACCGTTTTTTTCCCTTTGGGGAGCATAGCATTCAGAGTACTCAAGGTTTACCCCTGGCTCTGTTCTCAGGAATCACTCCAACCCTCATCTGGGGACTCTTTTGCTCAGGAATTACTACTGGTGGTGCTAAGGGACCATAGGGAATGCTGAGGGATCTAATCACTGTAGGCTGCATGCAAGGCAAATGCCTTACCTGCTGTGCTATCACTCCAGTCCCCAGCTATGCTCAAGGCTTAATCCTGGCTCTGCACTCAGGGATCACTCTTGGCTGTCAGAAGGAGGACCATGTGCATTGCCCAAATCAAAGCCAGGTTGATAATTTATAAAGCAAGTGCTGTACCCACTGTACTGTCTCTCGGGTTTCTTAGAGTACCTATCATATCATTTATATAGTGTCTCTGAGACACTATATAAATGTCTCCTACTAAGTCAATTTTATATAAATATCTAGAAAATATATATCACAGTTGCTTTGTAACTTATAAATTTTGAGCTTCTTATTTTAAGGACATTTTTGATGGCAGGTATGCTACCTGCACGGCAGAGCCTGGCAAGCTACCCATGTTGTATTTGATATGCCAAATACCAGTAACAATTATAGACCTCATTCTGGAATGGATTGAGGCTCTTTATGTTACTGGAGCAAGCAGATGCCCTTGGGCTCTACTAGCATGAGACAGGACATATAGAGATATTACTGGGGCCCGCTAGAGCAAATCGATGATGAACGGGAAGACAGTGATACAGTGATTTGATGGCGAATTCAGTATTAAATGAAGTTTAAACAATATACCATAAAAATTAAATATCCCATGACTTTTGTTTGTCAGAATCAAATGTTAAAGATCACATAACTAGCTGGTCTGTGGACAAAACTTTCAGAATTGTAACATTTACAAATGATATGACACATATACCCTTTAATTAGAGTAACTTTAATGTCCATGTTGCTATACTTTTCCATTAATCACAGGATATTCACCTGTATGGACTATGTTCAGATACTCCAAAATTAATCAGTCATGTTCAGAAGTTGCTTTTTATAATATAATAATTTATTTATCAAATAAATTAATGCATATTTAATGTGAGTTTATTTTTAATTTGTCCATGTGCATAATCATTTTGACATCAATATTTATTCTTCAGAATAACAGAAATAAGTATCTATAAGGAAGGTAAACATGTACTTGCATTTTCCATTTTGTGCTATAATTGATTAAAAAAATTTCTTTTGCTTTTTGGGTCACACCCGCGATGCTCAGGGGTTACTCCTGGCTCTGCACTCAGGAATTACTCATGGCGTTGCTCGGGGGAACATATGGGATGTCGGGGATCGAACCCGGGTCGGCCACGCACAAGGCAAACACCCTACCTGCTGGGCTATCGTTCCAACCTTTGATTTAGAATTTTTTAATTAATGATATAATGTTTAAGTGAGACAAATGTATGATACATACTAGTGCTCCCAGTTTTAATTTCTTGGTAAAATTGAAGTTCCATTTCTTAATCAATGAATAAAACTAATGCATCATACCAGGGCCTTTAAACAAATGGTAAATGATGCCAAGTAATAAGTATTTGATAAGAAAATGCAATGCAAAAGTATTTTGTTCATTTTTTGCTTTGAAGAGAGTTGTACTTATGAAGTTAAAATAAGTGATCATGACATAGAAGTTTTAGAGAAACTTCATCATAGTAATATAAAATAGGCTCTCTTTAATATGATACATATAATATGTCATATATTAACTTTTAAATATAATACAAATGTAATGATATGTCAGGTATTAACTACTAAATATAATACAATGTAGTAATTATACCCTGTACAGTTACTTGCATTTATATAATACATGCGTATAAGTTTATTGCAAATTCATATCAACTAAATATATGTCATTTGCTTAAGTTTAAAAGCAAGAAAACTGTTGCAAAGTTCTCCCCTTCTAGTAAGTGAGAACAGCAGTCAAAGAAAATCATTTTTGTTTGTAATCCTGCATAACAATGAGTTGCGTAGTGACCCCTCCTGACTGTTCAAACCTTCTCTTTATGTCTCAAATTAGATGAACATGAAGAGTTAATAAAGAGACAAGAAAGGCCTGAATCCTTGGTCTGTTTCAAAGTAGCAGTATGTACAGGCAAAGACATATCTTGTTAACAAAGAAATTACTTGAAGAAATTATGTGAAGGGAAAAACATTTAATAAATACTTAGCAACCGAACCTCAATTCTGGTACAAAAATACAGTAACCAGAGTTCTTAAAAGACATGGCACCAGACAAAATGAGAGCAGACAGTTCAGGGAGAAAGGAGAAGCATTCTGTTCTTTTTTGATAACTTTTAGTAATTTCAACTAATTTTATATGTTGATAAATTTTATTTCAATTAATCTTCTAGTAGGGTATACTTAAGTTATTTCAACTTTGGTATTTCATAGGAGAATTCATTTAGTGAGACAGACGTGAATGTCTTCAACAAAGAATAAAAGCGCTCAATGATTTTGATAAGAATCAATATGTTCAGAATGTTTCAAAGCCCTTGTGATGAAACACATTTTGTAATAATTGAAATCATGTAATAATTACTAAAAGCAGTTTCTTATTTGATGAGTAATTTTCTTGTACCAGTTGTCGTGTTGACATATAGGGTCAAAATCTTTTTCATTAAATTGTATTCAGTGAATTTAGTTTTTGATATACAGAGAGTAAATCCAGAGGTCAAAAATAAAAGAGAAAGGTGTATAGAGAAGTAGCCAGACATAGAAGAAGTAAATAGTGATTTGCAGTTTTATCCTATCTAACTGTGTACCTTACAGCCTCTGGACATTCTCCAAAAATTGGTTATTAAAATTTTTCATTTTTTCTGTTCTTTGCACATAGGTATTGGATGGTTAAAAATGCTTTATTTATTTTTACAACTGTAGAAATGGAGATATCATTTAGTGTATAAAAGTACAATTAAATGGGCTCTACAGAAATAATGAATTATGTTATTGCCCATCTCTCATAGAAAGAGAAGAAATTCAGACAGCTTTAGACTGTAGTAAAAAAAAAATCAAAACTATTATTTGTATTCCAATTTTTAAGAATCATTTATTATCCCAATAGTAGCAACTAGATTGGATGAGGTGTAACTTAGAAGCCAGCCTAATCTGTAACAAAATTCATTAACATAGAAGGCCTACCTTGCAACGGTTTAGTGAACATACAGACAAAAGCTTAATGTCCCCGTGAGGAGATGCAACAATTTTCACAATTTTCTTCTACAGCATTAATTTAGTCATTAGGCTGAAATAAGTATTTTAAAATAAATTACTGTAGGCAAACTTGAGATGTTGTTGGAAAAATGGAGACAATGTTGTTGGAAAGGTGATAGTGACGGTAGTATTGGTGTTGGACTATTGAATGTTGTAACAAATCATAATGAACAATTGTGTAAGTCACAGTGTTTAAATTAAGTTCAGGGGAAAGAGAAAGAGCCAATTGTTAGTTGAATTTTAAAGACTGCTTTCCAGATATACTGAAACCTTACTCAAACACATTGTCTATTGGAAAATAATCTAAAATTTTACTGTATGTGTTACATATTCTGATAATAAATGGTATTTATGTGGAATTTTAAATGACTGAAATATTCCATGTTCTTATATTGAATAGTCCTGGAAAATTCTTACCTTTCATTGATTAAAAACATATATTTTGAGAAATCAATAAGCAAATAGCATTCTTAAGAAATAATGTATTATTCCCTATCTTGTAGATGCAGGGAAATTAGAATTATATTTTTTTATTATTTTGGATATATATTTTGTTTACCTCTAGCCTGAATGGTCCATTTAGGAAAGATAACATAAAAGTAATAAAGTATGAAATTAGCAAACAGAAAGTGTACGTGTGTGTATATATACAATGTTTATTCATTTACAATGCTGCTAAAGTCATTTCTAGTTTATGATCGTGGTAATTGCACTCCAGGAAATACCCATTTTCCCTAGTGATTAATGTAGCACCATTGAACTTACAGAAGGTTGTTTTCTTAATTTTACTGGCCAGGAAGCATTTTCCCTGTTGCAAAACAGGTGTAAACATCAATACCCAAAATAAGAGAATGATCTCATGCTGTTTCCTGAAGTCTCCAGTGTAGAGAATTCAGCAGGTTCAAATCCATGGATTGAGCAGGGCAATTTATCAGTAGTAAAGTACTTAGAAAAATTTTGGAGTTACTCAAACTAGCTGAGAGAATGACAGGAAACCTTTTAACAGGATCATAATCTGGCAGATGCTGAATATATAGGAGTTTTGTGGCAAACACGCCAAATCAAGTCTCAACGCTGTAATTACAGGTCATTTGAGAAATATTTCTAATTTCCTCGGTGGGCAAATTATATACCTATCCATTTGAGACACTACTTGACTGGAGGATTTATTGGCTTCCAACAACTTGATGCTGTTACATTGTTAGGTTGTTACAGCTTTCTCTATGCTACCCTTTATTTTTCAGCTGGTTTTGAATGAAAGACAGTTAAACCCTAAGCTTTTTGTTTTTATTTTTCTATCATGTTTCTGCACTTGAAATTATTGACAACTTTCCTAAACTCTGACCTATTCTGGATTAGGGATTGAATGTTATAGTTCTAGTCTATGTTCAAAAACCTTTCCTGTGTATGTCAACTAAAATAAATCATAAATCTTTCAGATTATTGGGTTCCATACTAGTTGATTCAATACCTGTTAAAGACTCCTAGGTACTCCAATATTCTTAGAAGGCGTTACCAGCTAATCGGGGTAAGGATTACCAGACTCTGCTATAAATTAACACCATTTATGAGAAAAGAAAAAAACAAATTATAACAATAACAATTGCTTCCTTTTTTGGAGGGTTTGTGTCTACAGATTACTTTCATCATATTTTCTATTATTTTCCTAAAAGAAAAAAATTTTAAAAGGATTTAACATGCATATGCTCATCTACTCTTATAACTTTTCTTTAATCTTATGTTGTATTGTTATTTGTGTTTATTATTTGTTCTGCTGTTTTCTTATTTATGTTTTATAAAGCATGTCATTTTTTGTTTTGCCTCTCTATATTTTATTACTGCATGCCAAAAATTTTAATGATTTCTTGAATAAATTAATTCTTGTCATTTTAAATCTCACTCTAAACAATATTCTTAAACATTGCTCCAAGTATTTGCTTGCGATGGGAGTATGCAAGAGAAATGAACAAAAAATGGCAAGAACTGTGTGGTACGGCTACTGTGGTACCAGACAATCTGCTTAAGCCTGTTAAAGTTAAACTGAATTAGATACATGTACTTCTAATTTTAATCATTGGTGTTTTTCTTTTGTTTGCATGCTATGATTTTGTTTTATATTTTGTTTTTTTTTCCACTCACCAGATGTTCCCAACACTTTGCTTTCCACTACTATCATCCCCTCCCTTACCACTGCACCAGTCACAACCACTGTAGCCATAACCACCAGCCCAACCCCATGTGCAACTACCAGCTGCTTAAGAGGTACGGTATGCTTCTTTGTTATGGCCTAGAAAACACGCTAAGTAGAGAAGTAAAGAGGTATTGTAAATGGAAGAGAAATTGAGTTACATGCTTACTTAATGATAGGGTATAGCAAAGTTGCCTCAGTGATCAGGTAGTGCTTTTGAAACTCTATGGAGACCAGATGGCTTATCTATACATTCAGTTACATGGGTGACTTAGAAAAATGTTTCAGAAAATGATTAAAAACTACTGGTAGCTCTACAACATTGACAGATTTTAAAGAGAAACAAGGGCCACTGTTTTTGTTGTTGTTTTTGTTCTTGGTTTGCCTTGCTCTGCTTATGTAAATGCATAAAAGAAGTATTCAAGGATGCAGAGATTTCTTTGCTATTATATCATGATAATGTTAATGATTTGTTATTCCTCTGCAGTTATAGGAATTTTTTAAAAAACACATAATAGACATTGTTCAAAAATTGACATAATTCATGAAGTCATTAAAAACTGTTCATGGCACAGAACTTGTCACTAAATATTAAACTTGCTTTTTAAAGTAATTCACTGAATAAAGTCAATGAGTCTATAAACATAATATTCTAAAATCAAATAATCTAGAATTGTCTGGCGATATACAAGTTGATTCTTGGTCTTTTGAATAATCCCTTTTATATATTTACTAAAAGGCATTATTACCTCATGGAAATCAAACATCAAGATATTGAAATAATCATTAAGAGCAAAACCTATTATCCTTGTTTCCAAAACTCAAGAAAATCGTTCCACAGAGGTTAGTTAATGACTAAGAAATAAGAAAATTCTAAGTTATTATAGAAAAACACATTCTATGCACATCTTTTGCATAAGGAATGATCAAAGATAGTGTGTCTTAGTTAAGTCCTTTTTTCTTTCTATGTGTTTGTTTCAGTGTTGTCCTTACTAAGAGTGCTAAATTAACAACTGAACTTGGAATTATTGATAATTAACATTAACATATATGCAATAAAAGTTGTACCATGGTGAGATTTTAACATATTGTTACACACGTAAAAATTGTTTATTTAGATTAGTACTTGGAATTTTTTGTTTAGTCCCCTATATTAAATTGAGTTAAATGCTTTGACTTAACAAATACTATAGAATTTTTTTTCTCTAATTTAAGAAAATAAATTTGACTGTGTGGTCATTGGTTTCTATGTTTGTCTGCAATTTGGGGTTGGGGAATCACTACGCAGGAGGCCTGCAGTCCTCCCAGCAGTTCCAAATTCTCACACGTCTGTCTGTTCAATGTAAGGATGTGGCATTTCTTAGACCATGTAATGTAGGGATGTACCAGATCACCCTGAAGGTGCTGTGGGACCTCCAGAGCTGCACTTGGCGATGCTTGGGAGACCATGTGTTCCAAGAACATATGTGTTAAAGGAATATGACTCATATCTGCTCTATGTATCACAAGCACCTTAACATCAGTATGTGCTCTCCAGCCTCTATTTGATCATTGTTAATTTTTCTGTAATGGAAAATATAATTTCTTATAATAAATGTTTTTACTTTAGCATTACTTTAAAAACCATATCCATGGACCAGAAAGATAGTGCATTGGATTGCGTACTTAACTTGCATGGGGACAACCTAGATTTGTTTCCCGAATCCATTATGGTATCCCAAGGACTTCCAGGAGTAATTCCTGAGCACAAATTAAGGAGTAAGTTCTGAGCACTGTACTGCACCATTGGGTGGAGACCTCAAAACAGAACAAGACGAGCAAAAAATAACTACTTAGAAGTTTTATAGTTATTTTTCCAAAATAATTTGTTCCTCCTTCATATCTATTCTTTATCATTACCTCAAGATATTCATGATTTTGAATATATATATTATATATGAATAAAATAAAAAAGTTTTATTTCAAATAATATTTTGTATTTGTTCATTAGGATCTTTTTATTTTGGGTGGTTAGACCAGGCACAGTGGTTCTCAAGGCTTTCTTGGAGGGATCATTCCAGCAGGGCTCTGGCGCCATATGTGGTGACAGAAATCAACCCAGGTTGGCCACATTCAATGAAAGCACCTTGCAAAATAGCACTTTCATACAGCTTCTGTTCATATGTATGTAAGTGGACTCATATTTATCCACTCGATTAAAATCAATTCTTTATCTTTTCAAGTAAAAACCACTTTTTACAGCTCTCTTATGATTTTTGTGAAATTTATAGTTTTCATTTTAAAAGTATAAATATTTTTTTCTTTAAACACAACCTCAAATTTTTTAAAGATTTATTTTAAGCACAATATGCTATGACATGTATTTATATTTGTTTTATGAGATTAATTTTTGAAGGCACCAGTTTCTTTTTGTAAGATGAGCAACTCTATACTGCCCATGTCATATGTAGAAAATTACTAAAACTGACGTTGACATTTAGCGTAATGTCTATATTAGCCTCTGTCCCCCAACTCACAACTGGGAACTAACAACTGGATGAGTCACCAAGCGTACCCAGTCAGGAGAATTTAGTTTATATGTGAGTGTGTGGGGGATTCAGTTCAGGCATAGATATTTTGTACTTTATCCGTATTTTTATAATATTCCTCTATCATTTTCTTAAAAGAAAACTATTAACATAAAAAGAACCAGTGTTGGTATGGACACAGGGGGTAGAAAGGATACCTATTTGTCATGGGAATATTGATTGGTTCAGCCTTTCTGAAAACAGTGTTGACTTTTCTAAAAAAATATAAACAAAAACAACCCGGAATTCAGCTTCTACTTGACAAAAGGAAAAAAAAGGAGCAAAGACATTTGCACCCCTATATTCCATCCATGTGACACTATTTACAATAGCCAAAACCTGCAAACAACCCAAGTCTCTAAAATAAATAACTTAGTATAAAGAAACAGTGGTATGTATGCATAATGGGAAGATAAAAGCATGCAATGAATAAGTGTTGTTTTATGGATGGGTTGGAGAATATCATGTCTGATAAAGTTACTCTCAAGGAGGCGAGACCAATGCTGAATCATCTCTCTTATATATGGGATATAAAGAAACATAATCGTGGAATAACAAATGACCAAAGACACAGAAAAAAAGAACATGAATTTGTCCTCAGTAGGAAACAAGCCACTGTAAACCAAAATCCAAAATCTTACCAACAACAAGGCTGGGGTTTGGGGATGGTGTCTTTGATGGAGGAAAGTGGAACTTGGTGAAGGGATTGATATTGTAGCATAGTATGCCTGAAATCTGATCTGAACTACTTTGCAATTTCACAGTGAGTACATTTTTTAAAAATAGAGCTTTTAGATGGAATTCTAATTAAATAGAATTTAATCACTTATAATTAAAACCGGACATAGTGCATGGTGAAAGTGCATGCTGGTACACAGTGCTGGCACCATATGGTCTCCCAAGCATCACCACATACAGCACCAGGGTGCTCTGAGTACTAGTGGGAGAGGGTCAGAAACCCCCAGCACATCAAGTGCCAAGCAGCACTGTAGCCTCAGACCTTTGCATTGAATCACTTTCCTACTGGACAAAGCCAGGAAAGATTCCCACTTCCTGGAAACTCTTGGAAGCTCTTAGGAGGTTACCCAACACACCCCAAAATAATATGTTACTAAAATAAGCTAAAAAGTAAAGGGACCTTAATTTTTTCACTTGTAATATGTTTAAGTTGGTTTGTTTCATCCATTTCCTTGTTCAATAATTGAAACGCACTGACTTTATTTGATTGTACTAGGGACAAATGGCATTTTTTAAATTCCACAAGGTGTAATATGTATGTATGTATTATATGTATATATATATATATATATATATATGTTTAAAGACCACAAGTGGGTTCTCCATTTGTATCCCCATTTACACTTTCACCACTCCTATTATTGCTGAGATTTCCATCCTATGATATGAACACTTTCAATTTAAAATGAATTTAAAGATTCACAGCTGTGCCTACATTAGAAATCAAGATGAAATGAAGCAAAAGAAACTGCTCAAATAGTCAGTCATAACCTTGAGAATTTGCACTTCTCTTTAGTTTGCACATAAAATGCTTTCCTGTGTGGAGGATGAAGAGCATCATTCATATGAAAGAAATGCTAGCAATTAGGGGGTCTCATTCATAGAGAAGTGGGCAGATTTGACCAGATTAGAAAAAGATAAAGATTGAGTGATCCCCAGATACATCTTGGGGAGTGTTATTTATAGTGTCTTTGGGCTTAAAAACCCTAATTTAGCTTAAATTTTTCAACATCAGAACAACTTGATAAAAATATTAATTCCCAGGTTGTCTTAAAATTTCAAAGGATATAGACTTCCAGAAACATAACCAGCATTTTATGGTAGAATTATCATTCATTTTTTTTCTTACCCAAACAAATATGTATACATGTAGTTTTATTGTGATGCACTTATCCAATGAAAGTTTTGCTTGTTTGCTTGTTTTTCTTTTCTTTGTTTTGGGGGCCACACCGGTAATTCTCAGTGCTTATTCCTACCTCTTCATTCAGAATTCATCCCTGGAGGGCTCAGGAAACCATATTGGATGCCAGATCTCCAATCCAGGTCCACTGCATGAAAGACAAGCACCTTAACTTTTGTACTATTTTTCCAACCCCCAGTAGTTATAATTTTAATTCTGTCAAGGTTCCTTGACACAATCAATTTTATTATTTAAAATTTATTATTATATAGAAATGGTAAGATGTACTACACTGTTGCCTAGAGCTTCTGCATCTTGCCTGGAGTTACCTCCTTCAGGCCACTTTGTAGATAAGGAGCAGAAAACAGTTTGATATGTGGCAATATATCTTACCATGTATTCTATGTTAGCTGGTACAAATATTTTGTCTCATGCTAACACAATCATACCAGTATATTTACCTGGCTGCGTTGGATCTCTAAGTAATTAGACCAGAGAGAAATGTTATTTGCCTGCAAGCAAGCAAGCATGACTCTCTAATAAGTCTAAAAGCTAATAAATGAAACAACTACGAAGTAAAGTTGATAATCTTGTGAGGGCTTAGAGAACTATATAACTGGCTGTAGAATATCCACTGGTACAGATACATGTCCTTCCCCCTCTATGTAGGATCTGCAAGGACACTTCCTAGGCAGATCTTGGCTGAGGCAATCTGAGGTCCTGGGAGAAGTTACCTGAGGGAATTGACCCTAACTGCTTTCTGCTGATGTGGGCAGTCTGCCTTTCGTCTTCTCCCTCTGCTCTCCTCCTCTCTCTTCCCTTCCTTATTGGGACTTAGCACATGGTAGTGGCCATTGTGGCCTGGGATTTTAAACCTACACATGGCTGGGGCCCAACTAGGAACCAGAAGTCTGGGGAGTTCCTGTTACTAACTTGTATACCAGAATAAGTGTGTGCAAAGCCTTTTTGAAACTTTGGTTTCAAAGACTGGATTTTCAGTTCTTTCTCGTTCTCTGGCCTCCAATCCCCTGGGGCAGAAGGGGATCACTAACTCTGCTTCTGGATTTTGTTGGGGTGCCTGCATACCCTGACAGTATGATAACACAGAATAATCTACTTTCCCTTAACATAATTGCCAGTTCTTTTGACTTGGCATGGAGAAGAGGCTTCTACAACCCCTACTATTTGTAGACGGTCCCATAGACATTCCATACAAAATGATCAATGTTCAGAATGTACTATCCCTGTGATTTTTATGAAAACAAGACACATTTTAGCAGCAAACCATCATGGGACTTTAAAAATCAAGATTTATTGCACATAGCCCCTGGTCTGGAAGATACCTTTCATTGCAAGGTCTACACACAAAGTTGCAAGTAAAGAAAGAGCACAGAGATTTGAAGCTCTAGGGAACTAAGAGTTTTTGGGTTCACTCTCTGAGAGTTTAAAACCTAAAATAAGAAAGTAGAATTCTGGAAGAGAGAGGCAGTTTACTCAGGCCTTCACAGTGGCTCACACTGATTGTTACTGCTTTCTGGAAGAGGGAAATTTTGTCTGGGGTAGCCAAACAAAATAAGTCCTTCTGTGGTTGTTTATAAGTAACTATGTAATAAGCCTAGAAATGTTCATTCAAGATGGATTCTTTTAAGTAAAAAAATTATTACCAATAATCACTGCTACTGTCAAAAAATAATGTTAGAATCTCATGCTACAGTTAATTAAGACATCACAATTAAAGTGTAAGTTAACTTTATTACTTTGGTTTAACAATGTATTTTCAGTATAATATTTTAAATCAATTTGGTAAAACAGTGAACTTAACTATATATCTAGAGCCAATATAGCTGAATTCTAGTATTATAGGCCCATACTTTTTACCATATATTTCAACAGTATCACTTGTATCACTTGCCTTCCCGTTGTTCATCTATTTGCTCCAGTGGGCACCAGTAACATCTCCATACGTACCATCACATGCTCGTGTAGCCCAAGGGCATCTGCTCACTCCAGGAACAGGAAAAGCCTAAAACCATTCCATCAGGTCATGGGAATGGGGGCTAAAATTGTTACTGGTAGTTGGCATATCAAATACAACACGGGTATCTTGCCAGGCTCTGCTGTGCAGGTGGGATACTCTTGTAGCCGCCTCTCACTCATGCATTTATTGATGAACTGCACCACAGCAAAGTAGCCATGGGAGCCAGACTTATGATCAGCTTTTCTGTTGGGTGGAGGTCTGACAAGCTGTGGAATCTGGATGTGGAAAATGGAGGCCCTCACGGTGTGGGGATTCTTCTGGCTTCTTATGTTGACAGTAAATTTTTAAATCATGTGAGTCATAAAAATTTTTTTTTGTTTCAATGTAAACTAATTTCAAAGCCTATTTGACCACTACATATAATACTAAATTGCTGCTGTTTGAAATATCCTTTTTTTAAATAACTAATGCAGGTGGGAGTCCCTGAGTGACCTATGTGAGGTAGTGTGGAAAGAGACATCAGCCTTGAAAAGGCAATCAGCCAATTTCCTTCTGTACACCTCTGATACCCAATGAACAGCTAGAGAAATGTAGGCTTGACTATACTCTGCTTTGAGCCTTGTTCTTGGCAGGAAAGTCAGTCCTGGATCTAAACCAGTCTTTGGGGGGTTGTTGCCTTTCCCTTATAGAAAATAAATTCATGAGGATATGAGCAGCAAAGTGAAATCAGGTTTTAATTCTGAAGTTTTGAGAAAGGGAGAGAGAGAAAGAGAGAAATAAAAGAGAGAGAGAGAGAGAGAGAGAGAGAGAGAGAGAGAAGTGCACTCAATAGAGAATATACACTTTTTTGCTTTTGCTTTTTTTGGGTCACACCCAGCAATGCTCAGGGGTTACTCTTAGCTCTGCACTCAGAAATCATTCCTGGTGGTGCTCGGGGACCATATGAGATGTCGATGATCGAAGCTGGGTCAGCTGAATGCAAGGCAAATGCCCTACCCACTGTGCTATCTCTCCAGCCATGAGAATGTGTGCTTCTACAAAGGCAGAAAGAGCCCCAGTTTATATTTCAGCATTAAAGTGTGAAAGTACCTCTCTCAAGAAGGAAGATGTGGGCAACATGGACCATTTGTGTGCATTTCTTTGGTTCCAATTGACTTTCATAGGATTTTCCCCAATCTGTGCCACATGGGGTCTTTCACCTAGGTAATTGTTCACTGAACAGTTTTGCCAAGGGTTAGAGTGGAAATAGGCGAGGTCTTCTTTAACATTTCTTTCCAAACCTTTATTCCCTTGGGAGCATCTCTCAGAAGGAGTCTAGCCTTCTCAGGGTCTGTGCTGGCACCAGGTAAATTTCTTATCAGACCTTAGTTTCTATGTCCACAATATAGATTCTGACATCCTTAGGCTAGCTGGTTTTATTACTCCAAAGAACTGATTGCCATGTGGAGTTCCTTTCACTATCTGCTTGTCTGCCTGCCTCAACAGCTATTTCCATTTTAGATTTCCTAAAACAAGTCCAGGTCTAGAATGCATGTTTGTGTGCCACAGATCTGTGTGTGACCCCAGTACCAAACGGTACCCAACCGTTGCCAGCAGAGAACCCCAGCACTGAGGAGTGATAACCCCTGTCTAACGATGGATGTAGCACCATTTAAAAAAAAAAAAAGTTTTACTACAGCAATCTTAGCAACTTGTTAAAAAAATGATAAGCCCAAGAGTTAGCTATGAAAATAACCATAAAGTACTGATATATTTACTTTATGCCTGTGCAGAGAAATTGAGATAGCTTATAAAATTATACTCCTAGTTACTGTGGATATTTTAATAGATTATAATTGACTAAAATGTTTATGTAACATTATTTTCTATAGATTCCTTCTCTTCAATTGTGTTTCATTTCTCTGTTCTCAAAATACAATAAACTACATTAAGATAAACACAAAATTCATGCCTGTGCATTTCAAACCACTATTTGAAGTGACAATTTAATTAAATCAGGTTTAAAAGCAATAATACTAGGGCTTATGCTTCTATTCTCTATCTTCTTGATATCAAAAGGAATGTGTCTTTTATTTTTATTTGGTTTAATTAATGTGTCTCCTTATTCTTTGTTTGACATAGATATTTAAAAACATAGACTATAAGACATAGAGAAACACTTATCAGAATAAAAAAAAGCTTGCACTGAGAAAGAATGAGTGGAGTAACATCATTATGACTTCAAGTTATTCACTATAAATGCACTCAAATAGAGCATTTGCAGTGGCAAAATAGATCATTTTGACACACTTAAATCCCAAAGTGGACAAATCAAGAAGTTGTTTATGAGCTTGTATTATGAGTGTTTAGCTATTTAAAATGTTTGTGGTTTTATTTGTAGTGATAAAACCCAATTTGCATGGTGCTGTGAGCATTTAAAAAATTAAGTGTCAATATGTTGGGCTTTTTTTCACTTGACAAAAATTAAGTAATAATTCAGTCTCCAGATGGTTCATATAGAGAGGCCTGCTTATCTGCAAAAAAGGCAGGATTTCATATTTGGGCTTTGAGTGGAGCTACATGTTCATTAGTCATTTTAAAATAATATATTTAATAAATTCACTTTTTAAATATGTTGAAGAGTTCATAATGAGAACGGGATACTGAAAAATTTTTTACTTGGAAAGAAGGAGCAATTTTGGCTTTGTTACAAGCACTTTGTGTAAATGCTGAAGGGCCCGGCAGAGGCAAGACACTACAGTGGGAGAGAGTAGGGTGGGTCCTGGTTTTAGTGAGCTCTCAGCTACACATTTGAATAATGAAAATGTTTTGGATTAGTTTTCCAAGATTGGATAGATTGCAGAAATCATTCTTTCTATTCCAGGAGATCTTATTTGGAATCAGAATATATATTAACTTGTTATATATAGCCATTTCCAAGAGGAAATGGAGAATTGACTCGTATGTAGTTGAACTCTGGCAAAGTTTGAGGATCTTTAAATATTTACTATTTCCTTTATGGCTTTGGGGAAATGTTTGAGAAAACGAATTCACATTTTCTTTCCAATACCACCTATTAAAGAAAGCAGAACACTTATGCTCTAGTCTATTTTATAAGGGCACTCTTGTGGCGTGTGCAATTTAAAACATCAAACATTTCTTAGTTTCATTTTAAGCTTGTTTATTACTTCTTTGACTTAGAGCAACTTAATAGAAATTTCTGTTCCATTAGTTTACATTTCTGTCAAGTAAACAGTTCTAGTAATATTCCTACTTTTCAAATAAGGAATGTCTTAATTGCTTTTATAGTTATAATAGCTGATTTCATATAGCCTAAGAATATAGGTATTTCCTACAAAAATACAAAAAATTACTCTAAAAAAGAAAAGAAAAAATACTGTCTATGCTATTTTCTTAACGTAATTGTCAAATAATGTATACATGTTAAAATAAAGACCTAAATATTTTTCCTATTCATCATATTCCAGTAAACACATCTCAGTAAATAATAATACTGACTTTTACGTTATTGTGATGATAATGTATTTTATAGTTTAAAAGCTTGGCCAACATATATGAATAAATGTATTCCAAGAACATCTCTAAAATTACTTTTAAGATTATTAATAAACTAAACTGGTTGTATCTTTCTTACTAACCAATGAATTAAATTTATGAGCTGTGCCTTTGAAGCTGAAAAGATTGCAGGCTCTGCCCTTGCTTCTTTGACACTCCACATGAAACACAGTTAATAACCTCCCTTGTAAGCTTGGTGAAACACTGAATTGATACTAATTATACCAACTTTGGGATAGAAGGTGACCTTGACTTCAGTTGGAACTTTCTGCCAGGACAATAAATAAGAGCAAATGCCACAAAGCATGACTTTTGAGAAGGGTCTAATGCAATCTATTAACTTTGAGGAGTTTGAGGAATTGCAATAAGTGTTTGGGTAATTATAACATTTTAAAACATCTCTTGCTTCAATAATAAAATAGGTTCTTATTTCTCTTGATTTCCAAGGGTGTCCCATTAACTTTCTGCATTCATTTAAATTAAACTGTGGCCAGAAAATTAAGAGCTATTTGAAGCAAAGAGCATATAAGGTGATTGCAAATCAATGAAATGTTTTTCCAGATGATTTCTCACATATGAATATTATGGATATGTGTGTGTTTAGACAGTTTTGGCAACATAACTGCTTATTTTGGTGCTATGATAACATTGACTTTTAAGTAAACAAATCCCTTTTAGAAACTGTTTAAGAAAAATGATCAGGTAAAATTAGTTGTGCCAGTAGACACACTTGCTTAAATTCCTACGAAAATAAGATATTCAAACAAATAATGTCCAACAGTTTTAGTTAAAATTTTGAGTTGACTAGTGTTAAACAAAGAGACAGTAAATTACTGAAGATGTGAACAGGAAAGAACAGACATTATTTTTTCAAAAGTATTGTTTAAAATAGAATACTAGTATGAAAGAAATTCTTTTAAAGTGTGCATTGTAATGAAAACACCTCAGTTCAGTTATATGTTTAAAAGAGATCAGGGTGGGGCTGGAGCAACAGCCCAGCGGGTAGGGCATTTGCCTTGCATGTGGACGGCTTGTGCAGGCCGGGTTCGATCCCCGGCATCCCATATGGTCTCCTGAGCACCGCCAGGAGCAATTCTTGAGTGCAGAGCCAGGAGCAACCCCTGAGCATGGCCAGGTGGGACCCTAAAAAGCAAAAATAAATAAATAAATAAATAAATAAATAAATAAAATAAAAGAGATCAGGGCAAGTATTCTTCAAACTATTTTAGTTAACCCTCTAATAAACAAAAAATGAAAATCCTTTTCATTAGAAAGGAGAAGGCAACTTTGAACTTAAGTGAATAATTCTATTAGATTTCACTGATAAACATAGCTTTCAAAAGCAGTTAAAACAACTGTGGTATCTGAGGACAGATTTCCATATTAAAAAATATCACAATGTTGAGGACAAAGAGGTAATACAGTGAGTTAGACATTTACCTTACAGGTAGCAGACCCAGATTCCATCTCTGGCACCTTGCCTCAACCACCAGAAATAATCCTTGAGAACAGAGAATTAATTCTTATGAGTAAGCCCTGAGAAGTTCTGGGTAGGGTCCCAAAACAAAATAAAACAAAAGTAATCACAATGCTGTAGTCTGAATTAAATTGAGTAATAATGGCCCTAATGCATTTCTCCCAGAAGTATTGTAGACAGTGATAATTTTTTTAAATTTCTCTTCTGGTTGAACATCAGCAGACCTGACAATGCCCTCAAAAGAGTGCAACTAAAGTGTTTTTAATGAGGACAATTTATTTTTTTAAGTACAAATAGTTTGGGAAAGAAGTCAGTGGTAAAGAATGCAATGAGACCATAAGATAGAGATCAGGGTTGGATGCTATTACAATAACTTAGCCTAGGGACCAAAGGAGGCTACAAGGCTATTCTAGTCAGAGAAGAATTAAAAGCAGAAAAGGGAAGTAGTCAAAGGAGGATGAACATCATCGTTTCCTCCTGAAACACAAGTGTGAGAGAAGCTGGTGTGTATGACTCTCTGCTCCCACCTTCAAAGATCCTTTTCATTAACCAAATGGTGCAGAAACCAGTGCTTTAGGAGCTGGGTGCAGCAAGGCAGAAAAAATCACCCTTTGAAGATTGCAGAGCAAAGTAAACAAAGGGGCTATTTCAAGAAAGTACAATTGATGCATATATCATGTGAGGAATGACATCTAATTTGGTCATTCATGACAATTAGATAGAATATTTATTTTGTTTTAGATTTATGTAATAAAATGCATATAATGGAATTCATGTAATAAGAAAGCTTATAAAGATGTGAGTAATTGTCATGCATAGCTGCCCCTCCAAGACATGCATATTGTCCTCCACAATATAAGTAAATATCCTAGAGAGCACAGCAGACTAGGAAACTTGAGAGGTCTAGCTTTGTTATTAGATAGAAACAATTTTCTTTCATTTTTATCACTGTTTAAATGATCCACTTTGTAGTAAAACTACATTTTAAATCTTGATGTTAGGGATACACATACGGCTCATTGAATAGCCAGATATTTACATGAAATAATCTTACATTTGCTTAGATGGATGCAAACTATCTCTCATATAAATGGAGTGCTTTGGACGACTTAGTGATCAAAGACACATTTAAAATTGACCGAGTTTTATTTAAAAATGATCCAAATTCTTGGTAATTTCTATTAAAGGCACTTGTGTCATAGACAAGTATCTTTAGTTCCAGGTACATAACTCTCAGTAAAGGAGATCTTTTCTTAAGTTTTTAAAAATAATTTAATGCAATTTTATTGCTATTTCACAAGACTGTATAAGTTCTAGAGGCACAATTTTACCTTCTCCAAACTGTATGTTATCAAACAATATATTGGCTTTGATGCCAATTGCTTAATTGACAGATTTTGGTATTTATGCTGAAGTTCTAAAATCCTTCCACTGCAGACTCCTCCGTACAGCTTTCTAGTCCAGTTGGAAGTTAGAGAACTTGATTGTCCTTTTTCTTTTTGATCTTTTTTTGTCTTTTTTTTTGTCTCAGGGCTGCTTAGGTTTTATTATGATTCCATATGAATTTCAGAAATACCTTATTTCCTTGATACATTAGTGTGGATCACTTTCTTCATTTATCTTCTTGTTGCCTTGGCAAAGACCCAGGCAGCAGCCAGGCATTTGTCAATTAAGTGCTGCTAGAGCTAGTAGAACTAAGGTAAGTGGTGCTTGTGATCAAATCATCTGGATAGTGACTGTGCACCAAGTTGCAAGGTCCGATTTATGGCTGAGGGTCCATAGTTAAGATCCTACCAGCTTCTGAGGTGCTATATTCAAGCAGTTGTGAGTAGCAACTGAAATAAATGTCAAACCACAAGTAACTTTGGAGAGAGAATAAGACTTCAGTCCAGCAGATGATAGAGCACACCCTGAGGCTTGGCATGAAGTAAATATTAGCTGTCCAGGCTTGCCTGGTATTATCTATTTTCTAGAAATCACTTGCAATGAGTTGGGAGTTGGGGCAGGGTCTCTGTCAAGATTAAGCAATTGTTTCTCAATTCTGAGCTTGCTCAGCTATTTTCTATGTATTGATGACTATGGCAGCAGTACTCAGGTTCTGTGACTATATGGAGGCTAAGACAAACAAATTTACCACTGCTGCTATGAGGGAGGATACAAGAAATCAACAAGAAGGTGTCTATAGGCAAAAATAGCCTCAGATTATATCTTTTAGTTTCTTGCCTACCATTCCAGTTCTACCATTAAAGAATCTAGGATTATTTTCCTCATATTGAGACTGGTGGTACTGCTCTGATCCCAGTGATAAATCTATTCACGAGATTGTTCATTCATACATCTTTGTCTCATCTTTTGTCTTAGACGTTCTAAACTCTGTTCTATTGGCCCTCAATGCTGACTGTAAGTTTAGGATGTTAAGTGTTTTGCACTATTAATCTTTGCTTCTCAGGGTGTCCGAATCTTAGAAATGTCTTTCTCACTGCCCAATGATGTTGTTCTGTTATTGAAGGAGACTGCTATCTGACTTCTATTATACACAAGAAATCTTTATGATTCTGCTTGTGGAAGCTCTGTTCCTTCAAGTTTTATTCTGGTTTCTCTAAAAATTAAATTTTGACATAAATTTGCTCTCTTCAATGGGAGAAGGTAAGTATGTTTTCTCCCTATAAATCCATATGGTCCACCACATCAAAATTTTATAGACAATAATAACCTGCTTTAATGTATTTAAATACATATATTTAAAGTATGTGTACATTATTAATTCAATAAAGTTTGCAAATAGAAAAATAATAAAATAGAAGCAAGTCATCTTATTTTCATTCTAACCATACCATTTTATTTATGCTATGGTTTGTATCTCTAGATATTTTACCATTAGACTACAAAGTCTTGTTCAATTAAGGAATTTTAGAAAACATTTGCAGGGGGCACATCCAGTAGTGCTCTGGGAGTATTCCAAGACTTATGCTCAAAGAGCACTCTTGAGTGATCTCAAGAGGATTAAGATCACTCTTGAGACTCAGGGACTGCTCAGGGTACCATAGGGGCTGCCAGGGACTGAAATTGAGTCAGCAGTGTGTTAGCCAAGTGGCCTACCCACTGTACTATCACTCCAGCACCAATAGTAGCAATTTTTAAAAACCTCAAATTAGCAGTGATAACCGTGTTATTTTTCAGTATCATTTTTCCTTGCTTTTAGATTTATTTGGAGATTTAAAACTATATCTCAGAGCAATGTTGTAGAAAATTCTGTTGGCTATCAATTTTGCCATTTCTTTTTCTCCTGTATTTTTTCGGATGTTCCTTCAATTGTTTCTTTGAGCCCATTAAATATCTTCATGATGTTATCTTTGAATTCTTTCTCAGAGAGATTATGTATGTGGGTATGCCTTGTTGGGGCTTTCAGATCTTGTCCTCACTCAGTCCTCATGTTAAGGATCTGTGTTTTTCACAATGATATAGTAGTCTGACAGCCACCTCCAGGAATGTTTCTCCTTGTGGTTGAGCAGGATGCTTTCTTTCTTTTCTGTCTTTCCTTTCTCTTTCTTTCTTTCTTTCTTTTTCTTTCTTTCTTTCTTTCTTTCTTTCTTTCTTTCTTTCTTTCTTTTTCTTCTTTCTTTCTTTCCTTTCTTTCTTTCTTTCTTTCTTTCTTTCTTTCTTTCTTTCTTTCTTTCTTTCTTTCTTTCTTTCTTTCTTTCTTTCTTTCTTTCTTTCTTTCTTTCTTTCTTTCTTTCTTTCTTTCTTCCTTCCTTCCTTCCTTCCTTCCTTCCTTCCTTCCTTCCTTCCTTCCTTCCTTCCTTCCTTCCTTCCTTCCTTCCTTCTTTCTTTCTTTCTTTCTTTCTTTCTTTCTTTCTTTCTTTCTTTCTTTCTTTCTTTCTTTCTTTCTTTCTTTCTTTCTTTCTTTCTTTCTTTCTTTCTTCTGCTTTTTGCCTCACACTTGGCAATACTCAGGGGTTACTTCTGGCTCTGCACTGAGGAATTACTCCTGGCGGTGCCCAGGGGACTATGCAAGATGCCAGGGATAGAACTTGAGTTGGCCGCATGCAAGGCAAACACCCTATCCACTGGACTATCGCTCCAGCCCCAGGATCCTTTCTTTTGAATATTGCCAGCACTATCTGGGAGATTCCTAGGATATTCTAGTATGTTAATGATGAGATGTAGAGTGGTGAAGAAATGTACAGCCCTGGAGCAAAGTGGAGACTGATCTCAGTGTTACCTAAGAAGTGTCCCCTCCTGAGTAGAGAGCGGTGTCCCACCCAGGTTTCCAAGCCCTATGACAGTCCCAACTCTGGAGAGTGAGCCGCAAACGCCTTCCTCTGGGCTGATCTCGTTCCGGCCTGAGTGGAGGTCCAGAAAATAAAGAGTAAAGTCTTATCTACCTGTATCGTTGTCCAATAGGATAAATTTAGTCCACCTTAAGTCACAAGAACAGAATATTCAAATGAAATGGAAATCAGGTAACGTGTCATTTTTTTATTTTATTTCAAATTTTTCTACTTATTTGTCAATGAATTAATGTGGGCTTATTCTATGATATTATAACAATGAGAAAATTTAAAATATTTTTTGAAATGAAGGTGTGCCTTACTAAAGTCTAGAAAGGTGTATTTATTATGTTAACAATGTGTTCGATCCCTGCATTCAGCATGAGTACTAAAAGCAACTGCTTGAGGCAGGATATGTTTCTATCATCTTGATTTGGCCTTTAGACATGTGATCTTAGACAAGGTAGTTCAGCTCTCTGAAACCCACAGGGCTATATGAATGCCAAGCTGTTTCTCAGCTCTTGAATTCTATAAAATATTATTGAAGCGTATGAGTTGTCCTCCAGGATTTAAGGAATGAATATAGATTCTGGTGTTTTTAGAATCAGAACTGATGGATTAAAACTCTTTTCTATTTAAAGTGATTTGATTTTCCAAGAAAAGGAAAAGGGAAAAGATTAAAAATAAAATAAGAGAGTGATATTGATATGAGATTACCCTTTGATCACTGTTTCTTTGTCCTGTACCCGTCTCTTTTCCCATAGCTTCCATTTGCACACTATTCCCCTTCATGGCTCCTCTTATAAATCTCTATATGCACAAATATGACTCTAACTGTGAAAATCCAAACCAAACATTATGATGCTAAAATGAATATTGAATTCCAAGTGTAATGGCCAAATATACAGTCTGTTTTTATTGTTTTTCAAGTGAAGCTAAATATTTTCTCATGAAGTACTGATAGGTAAAAATACAAAGTCAACAAGCATTATGACACCAAACACCACTGAGAGGGAACCCACCTGTTATGCAATTCATACCAAATAATATAAAATTGCTATAATTGCAATAATAACACCAATCTTATACCATAGTTTTTTACATTATGCATATGTGTATTTTACTAGCTGTAAACCAGGTGTTACTTATAGTACTCAATATTATTCACTTTAAAATAATGATTAGCAATTTTATTCAAATGAAACTTCTAATATATTCAGTATAAAATAATTGTTTTGTGAGTGTCAATCAACTGCTAAATGAAGGCTGAAATGTGTGGTAGATCCTTTCAAATGACACTCCCTCTTCTTGGGCTGAAGACATAGTATAGTGGGTAAGGTAAGCCATCCTCAGCATTACTACAGTCCCCTGAGTAATTTCCTGAGTGCAGAGCAGGAATAACCCCTGAGCGTCACTGGGTGTGACCCAAAAACTAAAAGAAAAAATTAAAAAATATGATATGCCCTCTTTAAAATTTAAAGCTTAACTATTTTCTTATGATTTGTCATAAGATGAATCAAAATTATAATTATTCAATTATAGAATACAATTATCAAACAGATACACTTTCAAAAGTATTTAATTTTATAACAAATTTTCTTTGATTTTAACAGAGTTGAATGAAGAAATAAACAGAAGAAATAAGTAGTTTTGATCTCAGATTCATGCTTGTAGTCACACTTTACAACTAAGTCATCTCTAAACTGATCATTTTAACTTGCAAGTGATTTCAAGCTTAAAAAAATATAATTTCTGTCTTAATATGCTCATTTTCCAAATATGGGGAATACAGGAGATAGCATGGCTTTATTATTAATTATCTCAAAATTATGGAATTATTAGTATCTTGGCACCATTTTTATGTTAAGATATGTCATTGTCAGTGATATATTCAATTTATTATGTATCTTTGGAGACTTCATGAAGCCATCTTCTTAGCTTTGAAAAACACATTGCAAAATTCACTGGATTGAGATATGTGTATTTATTGATTAACCCGCGTGGCTGCAAGCGGCCGCGTGAGCCGGGCGCTGATAGGCTGGTCTGCTGGGTGGAGGTCTGACGAGAGAGAAGTCCGGATGTGGAAAACGGAGGCCCTCATGGAGTGGGGGGTCGTCTGGCTCGTTGTGAGGCTCTGCTGGGATGGTGGGCCAGGGCTAGAACCCACCATCCCTCCTGGGGGGCCTCGTGAGCTTCTGGTCACAGGGAGAGCCAGTAGCAGCTCTGCCCCATGTCTGCGAGTCTCTGGACCAGCATACCTGAGCCGGATTTAAGAAAGACTGCTGCAGGGTGGAATTCGATGAGCCAGGTGCTGATAGGCTGGTCTGCTGGGTGGAGGTCTGAGCTGGATTTAAGAAAGACTGCTGCAGGGTGGAATTAGATGAGCCGGGCTCTGATAGGCTGGTCTGCTGGGTGGAGGTCTGACGAGAGAGAAGTCCGGATGTGGAAAATGGAGGCCCTCATGGAGTGGGGGGGTCGTCTGGCTCGTTGTGAGGCTCTGCTGGGATGGTGGGCCAGGGCTAGAACCCACCATCCCTCCCGGGTGTCTCGTGAGCAGCTGGTCACAGGGAGAGCCAGTAGCAGCTCTGCCCACGTCTGCTGGACTTAGAGATGCCTACAAGAGTATGCTACCTCCACGGCAGAGCCTGGCAAGCTACCTGTGTTGTATTTGATATATATGCCAAATACCAGTAACAATTATAGACCTCATTCCGGAATGGATTGAGGCTCTTTATGTTCCTGGTTCAAGCAGATGCCTTGGGCTCTACTAGCATGAGACAGGACATATGGAGATGTTACTAGGGCCCTCTCGAGCAAATCGATGATGAACAGGAAGACAGTGACAGTGACAGTGACAGTGAGATATGTGTAAACCTCTTCCGCAAATTAAATAACTATAAAATATTTGCAAATTTACCTAAACAATTCTTCAAGATTTGGCAAAAATATCCCATTGACAAATTGAATATTTTTTATACTTTAACTTCATAGTGATCTATTTTTTTCTAAACTTCTCAAGAAGAACAACTTATTAAATAATTTAATTTTTAAAATGTCAAAAGGACAAGACATAATGATATAGTAGATAAAGCACTTGTCTTGCATTCAGCCAGCCCAGGTTGGACACAGGACATTGTATATGGTCCCTGTGCACCTCCAAAAGTCAGGAGTAAGCTCTAAACACTCCAGGTGTCACCCAAACACAAACACACAAACAAGGGAGAAAACAAACAAAAATTCAAGAAATGAAAGGTAAAGTGTTTATACTTGAGTTTAATGATTTAAGATGTCATTTTTCTTTAAACTTACATGGATTATAATTAACTACAATTTTCTTGTGATATTCAGGATACGTTTACTATAGTGACACCTAAAATGTATGTTTTCAAGTATACATTCAAAAATAGATAATATAATGTTTATAATTCTAATAGTCTATACAATGAAGATATCCAAGTAAATATTGTGCTATGGTAATGTTTAAGGTAGACACATCAAATGATGACAAACCATTTTTTTTTTTTTTTGTGTTGGGTCACACCTGGCAATGCTCAGGAGTCACTCCTGGCTCTGCACTCAGAAATTACTCCTGGTGGTGCGTGGGGACCATATGGGACGCCGGGGATCGAACCCGGGCCGGCACAGGCCGGCCACGTGCAAGGCAAACGCCTTACCCTCTGGGCTATCGCTCCGGCCCCAAACCATTGTTTTTATGTATAAAATTAGATTATCAAGCAGTGAGGGAAAGCATGGGAAAAATAAGGAGGTGAATAGAGGTGACAGAGGGCATTTGGTAGTGGCTCATGGATACCTTGGTTGTGGTGGTGCCTTGGTTGTACATTAATGCTATGAATATTGATTACCACTACTGTAACCATGCTTCCTCAACTATGACAGAAAGTAAATTATTTTCTTAAATAGCTGAATCAAGCTGACGTACATGTTAGCTTTCATATGATAACAGTTTCCTTTGTCAGTAATCCAAGAATCTCATGCCTCCTGCAAATGTCTATGAAATTGTGAAAGGTTAACTTGTCAGCCTGCTAGCAGGGTAAAGTCTGAGATCATTCACAGTTCTTGACATATCTGTAATTGAAAATTAACAACTCTTACCTCCTAGAATGCCTGTGATTATTATAATATAAATGTGAGTATAATGAGATAATAAATGTAAAGTATTTAGAGTAATGCTGATATAATTAAAAAAAAGTCTGTTAATAGTGCTATATTAATAGCTGTAGAAGTACCTTCACTTTGCATCATTTATGAGCACATGACATAAGTACACTATGTTAAAGAACGATCCTATCTTAAAATGTGCCTAAAATGATTCATTTGTAACTTAAAATGTGTTGTACTAAATTGGGCGTCACTGGGATTAATTAAAAACAAATTGATAGAAACTTTGCCAGAGAGACAGAGTGAATGCTTTGTGTTTCTTGTAGATCATTGTTATGTAGGAAAATTAGGACTCTAGTATTATTGCCAAATTATCTTATTTTAAAAGGAAATTCCTAATATGTGATTTGGGTATTTGGTGGACTCCCACGTAGTATGCTGAGGCTCTGGACCACACGTAGTAATGTTTAGTCAGTCTAACTGGCTCATGTGAGGGTATGGCAGTGCTCAGGGGCATCAATGTAACACAGAAGATTAAACTTAGAGGCTTACACAGGCCAAACGTGGTCCTCACAAATGGGTGAACAGCAGGTCCCATACATTTTATTGTTAAATATAATCCTCAAATTTAGTCCACGATATCATAACACATTTTTTGACCAGGAAAAGACCACAGATTCCTATGTTTTATAAAGGAAAATGAGGAGTTCCCAGATTTTCTTTTAATTGTAGTAAGACAACACTGAAGAAGGAAAATGGTAATAGGTGGAAAGCCATGGTGGAGAAGAATGATAAAGCACAAATTAAAATACAAAATTAACATGGGTGGGAAGCTTCTTTTAATCTAATTACTTCCTCAAAAAAATAAGAGTCCATTAAAAAGAGGCTTATTTGTGCACAAAGACACCCAGTGTGGCTGATGTGTATTCACAAAGTAACCATCTAAAAATACGCAATTTTATCAGCAATTTCAAATTGTCTTAATTTGTTTTGGTGAATAATATCTCGCTATTCTTTCTACTGAACATCTTCAAGTTAATATAGGATTGGTCAAACAGACCTAAGAAGAAAATGTGAATAGTAGCTTAGGAAATTGGAAGCAGTTTGCTAATATAAGTAGATAGTTTATATTGGGGATTCCATGTTCACCATATCATAAAATTCCAGCAATTCTAAAGTATCACGTAACTTATAACTTTGGATTTGAGAATTAATCTTGTTTTTTGGAAATTAAGAGTTGTTCCTAAGGGCAGCATACAAATTGTAAACACTTATATATTTCCTGGTCCCTTACTTTTGTAGAGTAGGACTGAAAGAGTTGCACAACTAGTTTTCACCTTCATATTAGTAGGATAAAAAAATAGGACAGTCGAGCCAGAGCGATAGCCCAGAGGGTAGGGGCGTTTGCCTTGCACGCTGGCCTGCCCATGCCGCCCTGGTTCAATCCCGGCATCCCATATGGTCCCCGAGCACCGCCAGGAGTAATTCCTGAGTGTAGAGCCAGGAGTTACCCCTGAGCATTGCCAGGTGTGACCCCCCAAAAAAAGCAAAAAAAAAAAAAGGACAGTGGCGGATGGGGAGGGCTGTTGTTTCCAGCAGTTACATATCCATGAAGAAGAGACGAAAAGACTGCTCTAAATATTTAGTTGACATATACAGACATTTGCGAATCATAGATATTGAGTTAAAAAAGATCAATCACTTTAGTAGAATCATCCATCTACTATCTATTTTGTAATAGATAATAGTATTCTTCATTGCATTCTATGTGCCTAAATTTAATTTTAAAACAAAAAATACAATTCTTACATGATGCTAATTCCAATGCTTGAGTGAGCAGGAAGAAGGAAATGTATAAACTGTGTAAGAAAGAATGACAGTTTCACATGAGACCGAAAATCCTTTGTCACCCGAGAGGATTTAAAGGGCTAGATTTCAATTTACAATCTTGATCTATGATAATTAAAAGGTGAAAAGGTTCTTTTTAATGTTTTTTTCTAGTTCAAGGATAATTTGATTCTAAATTGACCTAGATGAATTTTATATAATTTGATTAGTAAGGTTATCTTCTCACAAATTTGTAAGGATTATGCTTTGAAAATACTATTAATTTTTATCTTTTTTTACCCACCATTCAATGTTTTTCACTTACAAATGTTAAATTAATGAGTATCTTCTAAAAATAACAATGCATTTAAAATGTATTTTTCATTTATTCAATTGTTATTTTCTATATGAAAAAAAATCCTATAGGTATTTTCAGTAGTGACTCATAAAAAATAAACCTATAATTGTACTCCTTATACAAGGAAAGCTGAAGATCTGAATTCTAACAGTTTTATAAGAGAGACGTGGTCATAAATTATTTTCATTCTTTCCATTTTTTAAACATTCAAAAGCAAAACTGTGTATCTGCAGCAGATATAAACTGAGTGATGTTATCACCTGTTTTTTATGAACATTTGAAAACATTTGTTTACCTACAAACTAATCTTCAATTATCTCAGAAGTTTTAGAGATAAAAATAATTTTGGGGGCTGGAGCGATAGCCCAGTGGGTAGGGTGTTTGCCTTGCACGTGGCCAGCCCATGCAGGCCTGGTTCGATCTCTGGCATCCCATATAGTCCCCGAGCACCGCCAGAGTAATTCCTGAGTGCAGAGCCAGAAGTAGCCCCTGAGCATTGCCAGGTGTGACCCCAAAAAATCAAATAATAATAATAATAATAATAATAATAATAATAATACTTTTTAAGACCTTAGCAAATTTGTTTATTTCATTTGAATCATTTCTTTTGATGTTATTGGGTGGAGATCAGGCCATACCGTGCTACATTCAAGGCTTACTCCTAGCTCTGTGTACAGGTATAACATCTGGGTTTCATATGCCAGAGATCAAACCCATGTCAGTTGTCTGTATGGCAGGCTACATACCTCTCTGGGCCACATTTGAGTACTTTCTTGCCGTAGTTTTATTTCATAAATATAACTATATTTTTGAAGTGCTCGTAAAATTTACTTCATATTGGGGCCGGAGAGATGGCCCAGTGGGGTAGGGCATTTGCCTTGCACACAGCTGGTGCATGCCAGCCCGGGTTCGATCCTTCGCATCCCATATGGTCCCCCGAGCATCGCCAGGAGTAATTCCTGAGTGCAGAGCCAGGAGAAACCCCTGAGCATTGCTGGGTGTGACCCAAAAAAAAAAAAAAAAATTTTACTTCATATTATGAATTCCACTTTTAAAATGGAACATTTGGAGGAAGAGGGAGATCTCAATGAACTGAGTACATGCTTTTCATGTGGGAGGCGGGGGTTTACCTAGAATCACATATGTACCATGCACCTTCAGGATTCCCCCATAGCACACTGCTAGGGGTTGGCCCCAAAGATCAAAAATTAAATCTTAAAGAAGGGAAGGTTGAAATAGCATTCTGTTAAATTCCAAACTCTGTAGATTATTTTTGAATGAGTTTCTCATCATTTTTATATACTAAGTTGTTGACAATACAATATTCTATTATATGAGCTGAGTTTCTTTTCAGCAACAAAAAGTTAAATTTGGGGCCAGAGCGATAGACCAGCGGGTAGGGTGTTTGCCTTGGGCGCAGCCGGCCTGTGCTGGCCCAGGTTCTATCCCCGGCATCCCCATATGGTCCCCGAGCACCACCAGGAGTGATTCCTGAGTTCAGAGCCAGGAGAAACTCCTGAGCATTGCTGGGTCTGACCCAAAGAAGCAAAAAAAAAAAAGGTTAAATTTCCAAGACATTAAATAATGATTTTATTTTTTTTGCTTTTTTGGGTCACACCCAGCAATGCTCAGGGGCTACACCTGGATCTGCACTCAGGAATTACTCCTGTGGGGTGCTGGGGGGACCATATAGGATGCCGGGGATCAAACCCAGGCTGGCACAGACCGGCCAAGTGCAAGGCAAACACCCTACCCGCTGGGCTATCGCTCCGGTCCAAAAAATGATTATTTTTGAATCACATGGGGACTTGAATAGGCTCCTATTTTTTATTTCAGTTCTATTAACTTTGAATTTTACATTTTCTGTGATGTTCTTTGGGCAATGACCTGAGTGTGATAGATTTATTACTTGTTGAATGTTTTAGTAAAAGTTGTTGAGCTGTGGTAAACTTTGCTATTCCCTTTAAGTTTATCTGTGGTTTCTCGTTAAAATTGGTTCTATTTAACCCTTTCATACATTTTATTTCAATTGATATAAATTGCTATAATCAAAAATAGATAGTTCTGGCTATGAGCCTACAGCCACCACAACCAGCAAGGCCAAGAAGGAACAGGCCAGACACATAGCTGTGCCAGCACACGACAGGCTTAGATAATAATAAAGTTTAGGACCAGTTTCTGCCCAGGGACTTGCCCATATATGCACTGTAATGATCATTGTAGTTCTAACAAACTGGAGGTGGGGGGGCTTATGGGGGAATGGTATTGTCAGACTCGAACTCATCATTGAATATACACAGAGACTTACATGATAAGCCCTGTATGTAGGGCAAGCCACAATGTGTAAGAGAAGAGAGAGAAAGAGAGAGACAGAGACAGAGAGAGACAGAGACAGAAAGAAAGTGAGGAAAAGAAAAAGTGCCTGCTCTAGAGGCAGACTGGGGGGTGGGTGGGAGAGAATATGGGGACATTGGTGGTGGGAATGGGGCACTGGTGGAGGGATGAGTGCTGAAACACTGTATGACCGAGACCTTATTATGACCATCTTTTTAATTGTATATCTCATGGTGGTATAATAAAAAGAGAGTTATTGTATATTGGTAACAGTATTACAAATTTAATAAACTTGATATCAAATACATAATATTAAATATCCTGGAAAGATATATGGAATTGTAATCCTTAATCCACACCTACCCTGCAGCAGTTTTTTTTTTTCAATCCGGCCCAGGTATGCTGAACCAGAGACTCTCAGACATGAGTCAGAGCTGCTCAATGCTCTCCCTGTGCCCAGCAGCTCATGAGGTGCCCGGGAGGCATGGCAGGCTCTAGCACTGGCCTGCCACCCCAGCAGAGCCTCACAACAAGCCAGACGACCCCCCGACTCCATGGGGGCCGCCATCTTCCACATCCGGACTTCCCTCTCGTCACAACTCCACCCAGCAGACCAGACTATCACAGCCCAGCTTGAGAGGCCACTAGCGGCCATGCAGTTCATCAATAAATGCTTTATTTAGAGGTGACTACAAGAGTGTGCCACCAGCACCGCAAGCCTGGCAAGCTGCTCGTGTCGTATTTGATATGCCAAATACCAGTAACATTTATATTAGGTTATTCCCATGACCTAATATAATGGTTTGAGGCTCTTTTATGTTTCTGGAGCAAGCTGATGCCTTTGGGTTCTACTAGCATGAGACAGGACATATGGAGATATTACTGGTGCCCGCTCTAGCAAATAGATGATGAACGGGAAGATAGTGATAGTGAGAGTGAATCCTTAACAGATCAAATTCTATAAAGAATATTAATAAAATAAACAATCATAAAATTGAAAATTAGACATGCATCAAATCATGTCCATCATTATTTTTCTACCTTATAGATATATAGATAACCCTGTTTTTAAAAAGAAAATAGCAGTCTATAAAAGATAATGTAAAATAATTACCACATATTATCTTCCTAGAATAAATTCAAAATTATTATTGCAATAAAAGAAAATTAGTGTAAGAATAATAATTTTAGAAATAAAATTGTAAATCAGAAATTTTTAAAAAGGTCTTTAATTGTAAGTCACCTAGGAAACTAGGTGACTAGCAAACTAAAAACCTAGGAAACTAGCAAACTGTATCTTATTTTATTTAAAACTTAACATGGGAAATTTGAAGTACTGAATATTTTCACATGAAGAGAAAAAGGAAAAAAGGAATCCTAAAGGAAGGGAGAAAATAAGAAAGATTACTGAGAGATTAGGTTGAAGTAAGAAAGGAAAGAAGAAAAACTGAAGAGTAGAACTGGAGGAAAGGTAGACTATTTAACGTTTTATAAGTTTCAGAATTTTTACCAAAAAGTAAAAGGAAATGAAGATATGTGCATAAGTTAATGGAAAATACATATCAATAGCAAATAAGTTCGGATGTTTTTCAAACTACAAATTCCTTCAAGAAAAATATAACTCATTAATATTAAAATTAATAAATATGGGACTGGAGTAATAGAGTAGCAAGTAGGGCACTTCCCTTGCATGTAACCAGGTTCAATCTCTGGAAGCCGATAGTCTCCTGAGCCTGTCAGAAGTGACCCCTTGAGCACAGGACAAGGAGTAAACCCTAAACACTGCCAGTTGTGTTCACTCCAAGACAAAGTAAAATTAATAATAATAGTAATTAAATATTATAGTATAAAGAATGTATAAAGAATTAAAAGGAAATATTCCATACTTATGGCACATTTTTCAAGAACTGATATGTAATAGACTTATTTCTATTAAAAATGAAGCACTTCACATCAAAATTAGAAAACATCAAATTCTGAAAGGATATGCTTTTTCTAACCATATGCCTATAAAGTTATATTAAAACTGAAAGAAATCAATGCTATTTTAATATTAGTCTTTGACACAGGAATAAAAGAGAATTGTTACATATTATCTCATTTTATTGATAAATTTGCCTTGAGTCAGAAATTAGTGACAAAAAAGAAAAAATTTCTCATGAAAAAGGAAGAAAATATAGTTACATTGTATTACAGTCATATGTGAGCAGTTACAACACCCACTTATTCTTTATTTTAAGTATAAATGCTAGCAAACATTCTGTTAATCACAAGATCAACAAGTTATTCTTCTCAACAGCCTTGAGTTCCAAGTGTGTTGAAGATTGAAAAAACAAATTTTCTCTTTAATTGTCTCTCAAAATAATTTCTAAAATTTTAACCTTCTGAATCCAATCTCTGGCACTCTGTGATAGTTAACACTTATGAGAATCATTATGCTTTATTCATATTTAACGATGATTAATGTCTATGCTATGTAATCAAGATAAAATAGCCCAGTTCCAAAAAATTGTTCTTTTTTGTAATGAAGAAAACAGAAATTACTGGGAACTCAGGGATTTAAGGCTAATTTAAATGCAACAATAGGATTTATTTTAAAACCTTCACCCATATCTTTTGAAAGGAAAAATTTTAAATGAGAATATTTATATAGATTAAAAAAAAGTTTTCTTTCTTACAGAAGCATAGTCCATCCAAGAGAAAACAGTACTGTACTTATTTTCTCACTACTTATATTGAAGGCTAGAGTGCTGATTGCTTTCAGCTGTCTCAAACTCCCATTTCTGTCCCTTCAAATTAATGAAACTCCATTCTTCTCAGAATAAGCTGAAGAGAAATTGTTTTTAAAAATTTGGACTCAAATCTGAGTTTGTCTTCAGTGCAGAGTAACTAATGAACAAAACATTTTTATATTATAGTATAGAATGTTTTAGGAATGATATTCTGAATCTTTAGATTCTTATGATTTGATCATATGGCTATAATTCTTTATTCCTATTGTGGATATTTTTACAAATGAATTAAATAATATTCCATTTTGTCTCTAGAATTCTGAAAGAAAATTTGTATAATAGTCTTCATTGATTATTAAAAATACATGTTTCAAATTGAAATTTGCTTTGTGAAAAATGTTGTCTATCATTTAATACTATTTCCTAAAATTATATACAATTTCTCCTGAAAACTTTAGTTTTATTCAGTTAATGTGCCCCAGATAGAAAGGTCATTTATTAAATGTATACACACACAAACACACACAAATATGTGTGTATCTCTTCATATAGTATTTTGTTTAAGTGATATATCCTAGATTAAGTTACAAATATAAGAGAAAAAATAAAAACCATATGATCATATCAATAGATGCAGAGAAAGCATTTGACAAGATACATCACCCGTTCATGATTAAAACCCTCCAGAAAATGGGAATTGAAGGAACCTTCTTCAATATAGTCAAAGCCATCTACCAAAAGCCCACAGCGAGTATCATTCTCAATGGAGAGAAATTGAAAGTCTCCCCTAAGTTCAGGGACAAGACAAGGATGCCCACTCTCACCTCTTTTATTCAATATAGTACTGGAAGTGCTTGCCATAGCAATCAGAGAAGAAAAGGACATTAAGTTCATCCATAAAGTCAAGGAAGAAGTCAAGCTATCATTATTCCCAGATGACATGATTATATGTAGAAATTCCCAAACTCTCTACCAAAAAACCTCCTAGAAACAATAGATATGATATAGTAGAGTGAATGATAGAAAATCAACACCCAAAAGCCGGTGGCTTTCCTATATACAAATAATGAAAGAGAAGAAAGGAATATTAAGAAAACAATTCCATTAACAATTGTGCCACAGAAAATCAAATACCTAGGAATCAGCTTAACCAAGTGTGTAAAGGACCTGTACAAAGAAAACTATAAGACACTGCTATAAGAAATAAAAAGAGGACATGAGGAAATGGAAACAAATTTCCTGCACATGGATGGGGAGAGTCAACATTGTCAAAATGTTAATACTCCCTAGAGCTTTGTACAGATTCAATGCAGTCCCTATAAGGATACCATGAAATTCTTCAAAAAAAATTGACCAAACACTCCTGAAATTTGTATGGAACAATAAACCCCCACGGATAGCTAAAGCAATCCTTGGGAAAAAGAAGATGAGAGGCATCACCTTCCCCAACCTCAAACTGTGCTACAAAGCAGCAGTAATTAAAACAGAGTGGTACTGGAATAAAAACAGACCTGTGGAGCTATGGAATAGAATTCTGTATCCAAACACCCATCCTCAAACACATGATCATTTATTCTTTGATAAAGTTGCAAAGAGTTCCAAATGGAGCAAGGAAATCCTCAACAAGTAGTCCTGGAAAAACTGGGCAGCGACATGTAAAAAAAAAGATGAATTTGGACCTCTGTCTAACACCATGAAAAAAAAATCAGATCAAAATGGATTAAAGATCTCAATATCAGAACTGAATCCTTAAAATATGTTGAAGAAAATATAGGAAAAACCTTCCACGACATTGAAGGCCAAAGGCATCTTCAAAGATGAAACACCACTAACAAAGCAAGTAGAAGCAAAGATAAACATATGGGACTACATGAAACTAAAAAGCTTCTGCACCTCAAAAGAAACAGTGACCAAGATACAAAGACAGTCCACAGAATGAGAAAGCATATTCACCGAATACACATATGATAAAGGGTTAATATCCAGGATATATCTGGCACTGGTAGAACTTTACAGGAAGAAAACAACCAACCCCATCAAAAATTGGGGGAGAAGAAATGAACAGAAACTTTTACAAGGAAGAAGTTAAAATGGCCAAAAGGCATATGAAAAATTGTGCATCACCACAAATCATCAGAAGATACAAATCAAAACAACAATGATATCTCACACAACAGAGTCTGATGCATATACAAAAGGGCAAAAACAAGTGCTGGAGTGGATGCTGGGAAAAGGGGACTCTCACTCATTGTTGGTGTGAATGTCAACTGATACAGCCTTTTTTGGAAAACAATATGGACATTCCTCCAAAGACTAGAAATTGAGTGCCCATTTGATCCAGCCATACCACTCCTGGGAATATACCCTGAGAAGCAAAAAAAACACACAGCGGAAACACCATATGCACTTTTATCTTCATAGCAGCACTATTCACAATAGCCAGAATCTAGAAACAACCTCAAGAACTGATGACTGGATAAAGAAACTTTGGTACATCTCCACAATGGAATGGCATGCAGCTGTTAGGAAAAATGAAATTATGAAATTTGCCTATAAATGGATAGACATGGAGAGGATCATGTTGAGTGAAATTAGTCTGATGGAAAAAGATATAGAATGACTACATTTATTTACATGAAATATGTATACATATACATATTATGATACCAATATTCAAGGTCAGGCGAAACATGGATCGGGAGGTCTTATCAAAAGTGGAAATTATCACAAGCGTGTTGGAGTCAGAGGATAGGTAAGACAGAGCATGGAGCAGTGTGCTAATAATTGCTGAAGGTGCTAATACCAACCTAGAACTGAGCATTAAATACAGGCAAAAAGATACACATGATAACCTCTAAATGTACGTATTGTAATCCACAATGTATAAGGAAAGGAAGAGAGGAAGAGAGAGAGAAAGAGAAAGAGAAAGAAATAAAGAACCTGCATGGAGGCAGGCTATGGGATGGGGGAGGGAACGGGACATTGATGGTGGGAAATGGGCACTGGTGGAGGATTGGGTGCTGGAACACTGTATGACCATAACCCAAATATGAACATCCTATGAACATCTTTGTAATTGTATATCTCACGGTGGTACAATAAAATAATTTGAAAAATAAATATTTTAAAGAAGATTATTATTGCTAGTTTTGGTGGGGGAGGATGCTTTTGATTATACTCAGGACTACTCCTGGCTCTGTGTTCTAGGATAAGTACTGGTGGTGTAAGGGAGCCATATGTAGTGGTTGGGATCAAACCCAGGTCAGCTGAGTGCAAGACAAGTGCCTTAACTACTGTAGTATATCCATAGCTCCAATAATATATTGTTCCTTTCTGATTTGTTTATTTTGGGCCTCACATGGCTGTGCTTAGGATTTCCTCATGTCTCCATGCTCAGGATCACTTCTGCTGGGGCTCAGACCCTATATGGCAGCTACAGATTCAAACCTAGGCCAGCTTGTTCAAGTCAAGCAAGTCCACTCTGCACTTACTATCACTCTGGCCCCACTTTTTCAATAATGCCAATTCTCATAGTTATAAATTATATGTGGAAAACATCTTAGAACAAAATGAGTTTCCATTTAAGCTAAGTCAGAGCTTCAAATCAAATGATTTAGTACCTAAGTGTAAATATTTATCACTAAAAATATATTAGGAGTTGACAGAAAAAAATATCAGACTTATCTGAATAGAAAGCACTTTCTCCCTTCTTTTCCCTTAGTCCTCATGTACTCCCCAACCCTTTTTTCATTTGTGGAAACTTAAAATTTGGAGGATACTTGACAATATATCACTGCCTGAAAAACAGCCACTGATAGCATTAATATTAGTGTGAAGCTTCAAATTTTGTTTATGGTATTCAATTAGTTTAAACTTTTGATTATTGTTGGGTCCATGTGGTTGCAAAAATATTGGGGCTCATATAGTTCCCTGGTCATTCTTGGGGTCTGGTGACTGAGGAACAAAAGAACAAGAATCCAGTGTAGATAATCCCAAAGTTTTATACTTCTAGCAACTTCACTTGTTACACAGACTAAGTATGACCGACTGTGTGCTCTGACCACAACTGCGGATCTAGAGCTCACCTACACATGTGCATGCGTTTAGATAAAGTTCTTTGTCTCTCTGCTCACCAAAGCCAAAAGGCTTTTGTGGACAGGGCCTCCAAAAAGTCAAAACCAGCTCTCTTAAGAGATGTTCATGTAGAGCATTCGCTCCCTTCCTCTCAGATCAATTTCTTATGCAAACATGGTAGAGTGGATTGGCAACCATATAGATAAAATATCTATAGAGTGTATTTTCATAAGACAGTCATGTCATCTAATTCAAACTATGATCCCCATGCTAGACTGATATTGCCACCCCCACAAGAAACTTTGTCCAGACTACTTGGCTCCAGGGCAGTTTCTTAAGTATTCTTGGTCTTTATCAAAATCCTTGCACACTATGGTGCCCTACAGGATTGTCTTTAGGTGAGGCAAACTAGTATGGTCTTTAATCTTTGTAGAGTTGAGTACCCTAAGGATGGTCCCATTTTGTAGCCAGGTGAACTCTTGCTGGTACCATCCAGTCCCACGTAGGGAACCTTGCATAAATGGAAGTACATCCAATCTAGATGGTACTGGGGCTTATAGTTAGAAAATATGACAGAATATACAGGGGCCATTAAGTTAGAGTCAAACTGACTAACAAGTTCCTGCCCATACTCTCCTTTCGTATTTACATAGGAAAGAGATTGTTTTGGCATATAGCTCTGGATTAAAGATATGCAAATGGATTATGAAAAGGAGGTGTATCCCAAATGCAAAGATCCAGGGTAAAGGGGTAAAGCATCATCCAACAAGTATTACTTGATTTTGTCAAAACATAAATAGTAACCTGATTCTATAATTAAGTTAATGTTGATCACTTGATCACTTGATCACTTGAATCCCGTTATTCATCGATTTGCTCGAGCAGGCGCCAGTAACATTTCAATTGGACCCTATCACGTGCCAATGTAGCCCAATGGCATCTGGTTGATTCAGGAATATGAAGAGCCTCAAACCGTTCCTTCAGGGTCTTGACAAGGAAGTCCACCATCTTGTAGGTGGGCGGCCACGTGATCTTTTGACATCCCGTGGGATCCAGTCGGTAATGGCTCTAGTCCAGCAGTTGTCTCCAAATCGCATTACATGTCCAGCCCATCTGATTTTCGATGCCTTGGCAAACGAGACAGCGCCCCTGATTCTGGAATAGCGACGGAGGTCAGAACTCCGATTCCTTCTCTCACTTGAGTGAGGCGTGATATTCCAAGCATAGCTCTTTCGATTCCTCTCTGGGAGACCTGAATAGCATTCTCATCCTGCTTTTGTAGGGCCCAGGTCTCTGAGGCGTATGTTAATGCAGGGAGAACGGTGGAGTCAAAGAGATGTGCCCGGAGCCGGAGGTTCTTTGTCCTTTTAGATATTTCTTCGATGCCTTTGAAGGTATTCCATGCCGCTCTCTTCCTCCTGCACAGCTCAGGTTTTAGGTCCTTCATCATGTTGATTTCTCGACATAGGTACATATAACTGCTGAAATCAGAGATGTTTGTTCCATTGAGAGTGAATAGGGCCTCTGGAACTAGTTCATTCTTCATAAACATGGTTTTCTTTAGATTCAGCTGTAGAACTATCTTTCCACATTCTCGATCAAAGTCAGCCAGAATTTGTGCAGCTTGGCTGATGTTTGGTGTTATTAGAACGATGTCATCAGCGAAGCGGAGGTGGTGTAGTTGCCGACCATCTATCTTCACTCCCATTCCTTCCCATTCTAATTGTCGCATGATGCTCTCGAGGGTGGCGCTGAAGAGTTTTGGTGAAATGGTATCACCCTGTCAAACACCTCTTTTCACATTAATGATCACTTCTTTGTAGAATGGTGAGATCCTGGTGATATATCCGTAATATAGCTTATGAAGGATCTTGATGTATTGGGTTTGAATACCCTGTTTGGCTAGGGCTTCGATGACTGCTTCAGTCTCCACAGAATCAAAGGCTTTCTGTAAATCAATGAACGTGAGACAGAGCGGCATCTTGTACTCCCTACAAACCTCAATGAGCTTGGTTACTGTGTATATGGTCGATTGTGCTGAATCCTTTCCAGAAGCCTGCTTGCTCACATGGTTGTCCTTCATCTAGTGTTCTGCTAATCCTCTTCAGGAAGACTCGTGTAAACAGCTTTTAGATGACGGACAACAGGCAGATGGGGCGATAGTTGCCGATGTCGTGAATGTCTCCCTTCTTGAACAGTAGAACTGTCCTGCTGGTTTTCCATTGGGAGGGCACCTTGCATTCGGACAGGTAGCGTGTGAAGAGCTGAGCTAGTGTATTGATGAGTACCGACGGCAGATTCTTCAGGTGTTCGGGTCTGACTTTGTCTGGGCCTGGTGCTTTTCCCTTCTTTACTGACGAGATGGCATGTCGGATTTCAGAAGGGAGAACGTTGGGAATGACATATCCATCCTGTGGAATTTGGTATGTGGGCAGGTGGATGTGGCTATCAAAGAGATTTGAGTAGAAGTCCTGGATGATCTTCTCCATTGCCTTTCTGGAAGATGTGATAGATCCATCAGGGCGTCGGAGGGCAGTCATCTTGGTCTTATAGTTGGCGAAGGACAGGCGGGCGGTGCAACTGCTTTTCCCGGCTTCTGCTGCATCTTCCAGTATTTCTGCTCTTCTGTCTTTGAGGTCTGCTTTTATCGCTTCTCTGCACCGTTTAGCAAGCTTGGATGTTAGCATTTGGTCTCCTGAGGCTCGTGCCTTGCCACGTTGGCGAATGAGCTCGAGAGTTTCTGAAGACAAGCGTCCTTTTGTGTCTTTCTCTCTCTCAGCATTCTTCGCACAATCATGGAGGTGCTGAACCAGTCGGTTGTATTCTTCATCGATGTTGTCAATGATGGTATCTTCCCATGTTGCTGCAATGGTGTCAAAGAGTTCCCATTTGGTGGTCGTTCTGGGAGTTCTCTTCTTAAACTTTGCAGCCTTTTCTCCCCATTGTGGGAAGTAGAATTTTGCACGAAGGAGACGGTGGTCCGATGCTCTTTGGAATTGGGGACAACAGCTACATCAGTCAGACAAAACCGTTGATTGAAGATGATATGGTCAATTTCATTGTGGAACTGTCCGCCAGGAGATTCCCATGTCCAACGTTTCGCTTCAGCCTTCTGGAACTGTGAGTTCCTATGAATGGTCTTGGTGTTCATGATGAACTCAGATAGTCTCTCACCCTGTTCGTTCCGTTCAGGCCATGGGTCCCGATGTGGAGTTCTTCAGCCGATCTTCTTGGTCCTATCTTGGTATTAAAATCACCAACTTGTAGAAGGTGATCTTGTAGAAGGTGTGATCTTTTTTTATAGAACTCCTTTTTTATAGAACTCCTCCAATTCCATGTAGAATTCCATGTAGAATTCTCAATTTCATCTTCTTTGTATTTGGATGTTGGTGCATAGACAATGAAGATAGAAATTGCTGGCAGTGGGCCACATCTCTTCAAGTGTAATCGTCCTATTCGGTTTGTTAGGCATTCAAATGAATCAATGTTGACAGCCATGTTCGTGTTGACAACGACACCAACGCCACTGACGCCTCTTTTGTTGCATGTTCCAAGGATGCGGATAACTTTACAAATATGAATAGTAGTAATTGTCCATCATTGTTATGATTCTATACATCATACATATAAGTATAGATTTTTAAAACATATATAAAATATATAAATGTGTTTATATATAAATTTATATGAATGTATACTTGAATATATGTGTTTAAGCATTTGTAGATACATACATACATACATATGCTTTTTTAACAATCTAATTGTACAATATTTTTTAAATTGTTATATTAAGGTGGGGAATGGATGAAGACTCAGGAATCCGATGCAGTTTTAAAAGGGCTTTACAATCACAGGTTCCAATATACAATCCAAGAGCAGGGAAAACCTCCAGACTCTGGGTTCCCAGCTAGGCCCCAGCCAGGTGTAGCCCAAGATGGCTGCCACCACGTGTTGAGGCCCAACAGAGAATGGAGAGGACGGAGAAGCAAAACACCAAGGGATGCTTAAATGGCAAAATGGGGCGGGAAGAGAGAGCGCCCTTCTTTCTTCTTGCAGCTTATCGCTTTGCAAAAAAATCTGCCCAAACTCCCCATTCTGGGCTGGGCTATCTAGAGATGAAGACAGGAAAATAGCTCTATTGAAATGTAGCAACTTCAGAAGACCATCTGGCTGTTTACAAGGACCCAGAGCTTATTAAAAGCCTCCTAGTAGAGCTGGGAGAAGCTATAAGCTAAATGTAACTTCCCTGGCAGGAAGGATCAAATGCCCTCAGATAATTTCTCCCAGCACCTCACCTAATGTCTTGAGCCAAGAACTGCCTGGAACTGCCTTTATAGGGTAGAGAAGGGGGTTTCTGAGATGGCATGTCTCTGTACCAAAGACTAATACTAATGCCAGTTAAATATTTCTCCAAGCCTTCACAAGATTCTCGTCTACTTCACGGTAGTTTTGTATTTTAGTTGCCTTTGAGTTATCAGGGAGCCATGCTTTCTTGCTTGCTTGGAGGCAAACAGCATTTATTTCTGGTCTAATTACTTCAAGATCCAACGTGGCCAGGCAAATATGCTGGTTAGATCTCGCTAACCCCACGATAATTGTGGTAGCATGAGAGAATATTTATACCAGTCAGTACAGAATACATGGTCAGATAAGACTGCCACATTCAGACTATCCCCCTATCTGAAGTGACCTGCAGGAGGCAATCCAGGGCAGATGCAGAGGCCTAGGCTTTTAGGTGTCCTGCAATATCATAAAGCTGTGAAGAACTATGGCCTCTTTTCATTGTTTCTTTAACCGTGTCATGTTGGGTGAGCCCTGGAACAGGTCTAAGCCTTACCATGTAAGTTCTGACCTATTTTTGTCTTAACACTGAACAGATTATATTTCTGATTCTATTACCTCAATACATATTCATATTTTGAATTTTATTATCGTCACTTGTCCTAGCTAAGAGCATTAATAATTTTAATCTCTACCACAGGGCTAGACATTAGAAAAATTTACAGTCAACTTTATAAAAGTTCTGCACAGGAGAATGAAACTATCTCTAATCAAAAGATGCATTCTTAAAATGTAGATTACATTCACAAACTACATATCTGATAAAGAGCTAATAACTAAGATATGTAAAAAATAACAAAACTCGACAGCAAGAGACCACATAAGCCTGTTAAAAGTAGGAAGAGCTGAACTTTCCCAAAGAACATATAAATGTCCAGCAATAACATAAAAAATCTCCACCACTTATCATCTAAATTACAAACCAGAATCAGGACTCCTGATGTTTTAGATGCAACGGTTCAATCTGCTAAAGGATCCCAAGCTTATCTGATGTTCCATCCTCTTTTAAGAATAAAGGAAACACTCAGTGATCCCTCATACTTAGCTTCTTTAGGCAAACAAAAACCCTTTGTAGCACCCCATGTTTGTATTTCCCCCAGATGCAGCAGCCGTCTGTTGGGGCAGTATTGCCAACTCTGGTAAACACAGCCATATACATACAAATTGGAGTGAATCACAGTTTCACTGAACTTAAAAAATTATAGGTAATTGTGCCCACACCATGCTCAAACTATTTAAGTATAACATTAAAAAAACATGATATAATCAATAAAGCCTATAAAAGTTAAGTTTTCCACAACTATAGCTACTCTCATGTTCTTCAATATTCAGCTTACAAACGTTGAACATTGAAGTTTTATTAAATAACTATAAAAATGTTTTCCCCTGCCTTTTTTATCTGGAATATTTTGATTATGTTTCTCCAAAAAAGCTGAAGATATCAGAGTTTCTGGTAGACATCTTCACTCTTCTTCCTGTATGTTCTCATAGCACTGTTATGTGAAACTGCAGCATTTAGTCACTGTTTTGTGATTATTCTTGGTCACCTAAATTTTGCTACATGATGGTATAAGAATAGAATTTTAATACTCATGTATGAAGTAAATTAGAATAGTTTTAGTGAAAAGAAATAGTATTGATCATTTTTTGAGTGCACTACGTAAGAGATTTTAAAATTAAATTTTCCTATGTGGTTCCTTTAAATCACTCATTTTTTATTCTTTTCAATCTTACTTTCAATTTTACTTTTCTTAGATTCTTTTCTATAATTCAGAAATATGTGTACATAATACTTCTTTAAAAATTCAAATAATCTTCCCATCCATAAACATGATGTTTTATATTATAAAAATATTTCTTGGGGCCGGAGCGATAGCCCAGGCGGTAGGGCATTTGCCTTGCATGTGGCCAGCCCATGCCATCCCGGGTTCGATCCCCAGCATCCCATATGGTCCTGCGAACACCGCCGGGAGTAATTCCTGAGTGCAGAGCCAGGAGAAACCCCTGAGAATTGCCGGGTGTGACCCAAGAAAAAAAAAAAAAAAAAAAAAAAAAAATATATATATATATATATATATATATATATTTCTCACTATGTAATGTTATTTACAAACTAAGGAAAAATGGAGGGAAAGAACAATGCTTACTATGTAGGTCCACAGTGGAGTAAAAATAATGGCACCGTCTTTTCTGTATGTTTGAGCATACACTGTTTCAGGACACATCTTCAATGCCCAGCTGATCTTAATTAGACCAGTATTTTCATAGGAAGCATGATTTTTCTTTTTAAATATTATCACTGGCAGCGAAAGATCCATTTCCTTATAATTGTTCCTCAAGTTTATTTCATATGTTCCATGAAGCATAGCTTTGGAAATGGCATGTTGATGAAAATATCTACCGGGAAAATGTTAGCATGTTAAATGCAAAATAAAACAAATCACAACTAACATGGTCACAACTGCTGCTCAGTTCCAAGATCTGGAACAATTTGGTGGTTTGACAGTTTGAGGGAATTCTGTAGGGTAGCAAGGCCATTTCTACGCCTGAGGCTGTCAGGTGTATATGCAGACCTTCAGTTTGAAAACAGAATCTTCCCATCCCCTTTCTGAGCAAACGTCAGAGTTCTCAGCCTAGACCAGCCTGCCTGGGAAGATTAAACCATTTCATAGTCTCTTGAGACGTGGTGCTGGGTTGTATCTTGGCCAGTAAGATGACGTGAGTGCGTGTGTGTGTGGTGGGGGGGAACTGTTGGTATTCCATTTTAAGAATACCCCAGAGTTCCCAGCCCATGCTTGTCCTACATGAGAGTACAATATGCCTTTATGTTACTAGTAGGAGGTAAAAGCAAACTTAAGATCCTTTTCATAGCTTTAAAACTTGGAGCCCAAATATCTGCTCTGAGTTATAGTGCTACTTATTTGAGTTTATAGTGGCTGTTTGATTGAGAGAAAATTGAATTATTTTACATTTAAGGAAAGAAAATTGTAACTTCTATGAGCGTAAGCAATAGCACAGAGGATAAGGGACTTGCCTGGCATGTTTGTGACAGTATTTTGTCTCCAGAACCCCATAGGGTCCCCAAGTTCACCAGGAGTGATCCCTAAGCACAGAGCGAAGCGTAAGCCCTAAGCACAACTGGGTGTGGGACAAATTCTCTCCCAACCCCCTGCTTACCCCCCACACCCCCAAATGGCTAACAGAATGTTCAAAAAAATTTTATTAGAAGAAAATTAGTGAAAATTGCTGTACCTCACCATGCAAATATTAATTTCTTGTCTGAGTGAATCACTAAAACATTACAAGCTTTGGTGGTAACATTTTTTGTTTTGACTTCTACATGACATCTCATCCAATCCGGTGTGTGACTATTGGTTTGCAGAGTATTCACAGCCACATGCTCCAGAAAATGCACAGCTTTAAACTGGTCAGTTTAGCTACAGCTAAATTTTTAACTGCTGAGTTTGCATGACTGCGGAGGTGATTTATGGGCCTGGTTGCTGGGGCTCCCAGAAGTCCAGTGAAATTGGAGGGAGCCCATCCCAACTCCAATAAGAAATGGAGCTTTCAGCCACAGGGACCCCAGAAACTGAGATTTCAGCGTAGTTAAGTTCTCTGTGAGTCTCAGTGAGAGACATGGGGCAGAGCTGCTCCTTGCTCTCCCTGTGCCCAGCAGTTCATGAGGCACCCGGGAGGCATGGTGGGTTCTAGCCCTGGCCCACCACCCCAGGAGAGCCTCAAAACAAGCCAGATGACCCCCCCCCCACTTCATGGGGGCCTCCATTTTCCACATTCGGACTTCCCTCTCATCAGAACTTCACCCAGCAGACCAGTCTATCACAGCCCAGCTTGTGCAGCCGCAAGCGGCTGTGCAGTTCATCAATAAATGCTTTATTTGGAGGTGACTCCAAGAGTATGCCTCCTGCATGGCAAGCCTGGCAAGCTGCTCGTGTCGTATTTGATATGCCAAATACCAGTAACAATTATATTAGGTCATCCCCATGACCTAATATAATGGTTTCAGGCTCTTTATATTCCTGCAGCAAGCAGATACCTTTGGCTCTACTAGCATGAGACAGGGCATATGGAGATATTACTGGTGCCTGCTCTAGCAAATAGATGATGAACTGGAAGATAGTGATAGTGATAGTGATAGTGATAGTGATAGTGATAGTGACAGTGACAGTGATACTGATAGTGATACTGATAGTGAGTCTCAGTAGTTAGAGGCAATAACCTCTGGCCAGTAACATGGCAGCGGCCTTGGGCTAGGGAAGCAAGTGGCTGCCAGTCTTATTTAGGTGAGCGATGCTCTAGCCCCCTCTCAAAGTGTCCAGGAAGTCTCAGGCATGTACAGGATCTCAGAAGTGTTTCCAGCACCTGATATTCTTAAGTATATATTTATCCATTCTTTTCTCCTCAGTTCGATGCTCAATTTCACATCAAAATATTTATAATAATCTGTACTTCCTAAGTAATTTCCTGCTTAATTTTCTTGAAGTCATATCTCCAAAGGCACTTGCCTATAGAGTACTCTATAACAGATATATTAATTATAAATCAACTTCAAATAGGCAGATCGGATTTCAGATTTAACTGATTGGGTGAACAATAGGTACATCACTGAGCTCTTGTTTTGTAAATCCAGCAACTCAATTTTATCACATCAGATACAATTGATGAAACTGAATACACCATTGGAGACTGACATTACTTAAAAAATCACCACCACATGAACACCATGTTGACACTAACACATTATGATTTTAATAACATTTATGAAGAAAGCTCTTTCATACAATCTGTGATATAAAAGGCCAATATTTTCCTGAATATAGCTGTGGTAATTTATCTGCCAGTTATGAAACAGGTACATAAAGTTTAAAAACAGCTGGTGTTTCAGAGGACATCTGTGTTATGGTTAGGAGAGACATTAAACATTTAGTAAACAATGCTATAAAATATAAACTAGACTTTTAAGGGATAAAAATTTCTTCTTTTTCTTTCCAATTGCTGTACTAATATACATCCAATTGTGTACTAATATGTATCAGGTAGTCCTGAAAGGAAACATTTCCATATGAGTCTTTTGTTATGCAACTATAAAGCATATTATAGTTTCAAATAAATTAAAGTCAGTTTATGTCATGTCTATATCTTGCATGTATGTATAGAAAATACTTGCCTATTTATATGTATATAGCAGGCACTTCGTATGGCATTGCTCTGATTACATAGTAGTATATAATAATTGGAAGTGATAAAAATTTGTTTCTAGTTGATATAAAACATTCAGATGTAGGGGCGAAGCGGTAGCCCAGCGATAGGCGTTTGCCTTGCACGCAGCTGGCCTGTAATGGCCCAGGTTCGATCCCCGCATCCCATATGGTCCCCAGTACCGCCAGGAGTAATTCCTGAGTGCAGAGCCAGGAGTAACCCCTGAACATCGCCGGGTGTGACCCAAAAAGCAAAAAAAAAAAAAAAAAAAAAATTCAGATCTGACCAAAGATGATATTCAAATCTTTTACCATTTTGGAACTATATGGAAATGAATCCAATTGCAGTCATTTTACATTTGGAATTTATAAACTAAAAGAACACTGAGCGTTGAAACCTTTGTTTAAGTACTTTGTGAACCATTTGTTCAATGTTAACTGTAATTTTGTTTTAATTGTTTTGTTTTGAACCACACCTTGTTACACTGAGGGCCTACTTCTGGCTTTTGCTCAGGAGTCGCTCTGGGTGATGCTTAGGATTGAAGGATCGAACCTGGGCCCTTGGCATGCAAAAGCAAGAACCCTACCTTCTCTGACTTCCGTATCTCCAGTCTCCTAAAATAACTATAACTCGGAACATAGTATGGTGGGGAGGGCATTTGCCCTGCATGTGGCCAACCCAGATTCAATCCCTGAAAACCCATATGGTCCTCCAACATACCACCCCGGAGTAATTATTGAGTGTAGAGCCAAGAGTAACCCCTGGGCATAGCCATATATAAAAGCAGGAACACTTTTTTAGAAACCCTCTAAATTCTAAGTAAAAAAGGGGTTGTTCAATATTCTAACCAGTGCTGTCTTTATATACTATGCAGATGAGTTAGTCAATATCTTTCCTGAAGGTATTGATTTTTTCAGACATAAATTTTCTTTGTGTTTGAAAATCATTGTTTTAATCTCTTTTGTCTAAATTTTGTAAAGCTAAAACAATGATATTTCTTTGTTTCTTATATTCGACTTCAGTAATATATTTTCTTCCTACTCACAGAGTGTAAACTGAATTCAGTAGTTCATCACAGTTGGGCACAAATCTAGGAACCAACACATCAAAGTCACTAAAATCTCCTATGGTCCTAATTTTATGGTACTTACCTTATATGTCATTTTCTAGGATATCTGAAATTATTTTCTACTTTTACTTTTATTGAATACACAGATTAACAAAAGAGAGAGAGAAATTCCTCCTTAGAATATTTGGCTTTGCTTAACACAACACTCTTCTAAATTGTTGAAATGATCAGTTAATGATCACATACATTCTGTTATTTTTAAACTGGTGAATATATATGTATGTATATATGCATAGTTTTACTTTGTTGAATTCCCATAAACATTTGAATTATTTATGAAATAGACTACTCCTATGCTATTTTAAAAAATAAACTTTGTTTTATTACAAATTCTCTTATAGCTTTAAGTATTAGCACCTGTGGGATTCTGATTAGTTTAATGTCTTGAAATTTTAATTCTTGCCTTTCCCTATTCACTTCCTCCTGTCAGATCTTATCTAGATTATTGTTCCAAGTACAGTTATTTTACTCCTTACTCTTGACTTGATATTCCCAATGCAGAATTTTCATTTTGAGCACCATATTTTTATGTTCAATTATCCAATAAATATCTATACTATTCCGAACAGAGGTATATCATACTCTATATGTCCCCAAATAAGTTTATTTATTTCCCCCAGACAGACTCCTTTCACTATATTGTCTCTCAGCAAATAGTGTTATCCTTCTCTTTATCTTCATCGGACATTAAACTTCCCCATACTTGCAATTTCTTATCTTTTACTGTTCTCTAAATATACTAAATATACTGCCACTATTTCGTTCAGGCCACCTTTACCTCTCACCTAGATGACTGCAAAATTGTAATAAATGACCTCCTTTCCTCAGTTTTGTTTTCCTCTAATCTAGGTTCAATTTTGTAGACATAATAGTGTTTAGATTGCAATCATGATCGCTTGTTGTTATGGAGTAAAATTCCAACTCTTTAGCATATACTAAAAAGTCATTCACAACACTACATTTCATTTCTCAACCCAGAATAGTTGTGCTCTACAAACTCTAAGTTGCATACTCTGATTCCTCCATTTAGGTTATATCTCTAACCTGGAGTTTTCACTTGAAGGTCTCTGTGATAACATTTTCTTTCCTCTTCCTTGCTCCCTTCCTTCCCTTTCTCTCTTTTTTTCTTCTTACTTCTTTCTTTCCTGGTAAACTAAAAGCTTTCCTTTATTTCTCCAAGGTTATATAGTTATTTTTCTGCTACCATTTATCTTCTTATTTTTATCTTTGCATATTTTTATATTCTCTGCCTCATCTTTTTTGTGAAAAAAGTTCATTTGTTCACATATAACGATAATAAAATCGGTCTGACATAAGGGCTCTATGTGATAAATTAGAATTGATACTTATTCACCATGTTTTGAAGATGTCAGTACTTAAATGGTGTTTTCTCACTGATATTATCATTAATTGCAAGGATCTTATAAATTACCAGATTAAAAATATTGCCCAATAAATGTTAGGTGTGCTATAAAAATTGTTAGTTTGAAATAACAAGCAAACTAAGCAAAAATGGCCATAAAGTAAGTTTACCATTAACATAAAATAGTCTCGGCTCCTAGAATAGTTCCATGAGAGTTTATTGCAAACATTGTCCCATTCATTATCCCTTTACCAGACCACATCTTACAGTTCTCCATACCCTTTGTTATTAGTCTCAAGTCATTTTTCAATTTGTATTATTCCCAGATTCTTTCTAGCATCAGTTTCATAATCCTACATCCTTTACACAGTTCTCAACTCACAGTTTGTCAGTTCTTTAACTTTTAAAATTTCTGTTTCTATGCGTATACATAAATTTTAACCACTAACCTTCTCTATAAGCAATGTATTTTTGCATTTTATATATAAATATATATTCCATACGTGAGTTTTAATATTGATAATGAAGTTTTCTTCCTACAAGAAATATTTTCAACATTTACTTTATTATTGTTTATTAGATTCAGTTTTCTCTATCAAGTAGCTATGTAATCAGTTAATGTAAAACATGAGTTCCTAGTCTTATTAAGCACAAATACCATAACGATTATGCAAGAATAATATTAAATTTTTGATTGTTTGAGTAAAGTTTCTATTATTTACTACAGCCCTTTATAAAGTACTAACTTTCATGTAAATTTTTATGGCTTTTTTTCCATTTGGAATTTAGAGATTTATATATACTATAATATTGCAGCTATGTTTTAAAGAAGGAGGAAATAGAGAAAGAGAAGAGAAAGAGAAACACTCAGAAATAATGAAAGGATTAAAGGAGGATAGAAATATCATTTTGAACTTTTCTTGTTGAACAGAAGGGCACCAAGGACTAGAGAGATAGTACAGCTGGTAAAGTGCTTGTCTTGTAATGCAGCAGGCCTGAAATCAATCCGCAGCTCACCATATGAACCCTAGTGTTCCATTTGAGTCATCCCTGAGTACAAAACCAGGAGTAACCTCTGAGTACTGCCAGGCATTACCCCCCCCAACAACAAAAAAACAAATTAAAAAATAAGAAAGTCACCCACATCCCACAATCACTGTCGTGTAAAGAGCTTCAGTTTCATGACTAGTCTTGGAAAAGACACCAAGTTAAGCCAATAAAACTCACAGGTACACCAGTCTTTGGGCTGACAACTTTGGGGCTTGCTCCCTCAGATGGTTGGCATGTTGAGTTGCTTGTTGTGCCAAAGACCTAGCAGCTGCACTCAAGCCTCATAGCCATTGTGGAATAAATAAACCAAGTACACTGCTTCACAACTAATCTTAGAAAGAAATACCAAGCCAAGCCTATGAAACTCCCATATACACCAGTTTTGGGGCTGAAAAATCTGGGACCTTCTTGGGGTGACAGCCTCCTCCCAATCTCCTGTAACACCAGAAGACCTAATAGTCACATGCACATCTCACTGCCTTGTAAATAGCCTAAATTCATAATTTCACCAGTCTTGGAAGAGATTCCAAACTGATAAAACTCCCAGGTACATTGGTTCTCATGCTGACAGCTCCGGGCTCTTTTCAGTGTTGGAATGGGCCAAGAATTGTCCCAGTTGGTAGGTCCTGGAGCTTCAGCAGTCTATAGCTGCTTATGTGATGATAAAACAGTCCTCAATTCCACAACACCCACATCCCAGTAGAAACACAACAAATTAGATGGAAAAGTGCATGGGAAGTCCATATATCTCAATAAATGAAAACAAAAACAGAGAAGACTCAAGTAGCAAGAGCTCAGTAAATCCCAATGACTTTAACAACCCAATTTTGAAACATAAAATGAACTAGTTTTTTATAACTTCACTTACTATTTTGTTGTAAACAGGCAATATGAAATTATTGTGTGCCTCCCATAGGAGCAGGTTTGGGGGGTTGATGTGTTACTGGTAACACAATTTAATTGTTAGTCACCCTATGAGTGAGATTGGTGCAGGAACAATGAGTGTCTGAAGAAACTGTATTGGGAACATCTTTGTAAGACACAGTGTTTATGCCTTTATAAAAATAGTAACCAAAATATATCAGATAAGGAGGCAGATGCTATTGGGCTACACTGGCACGGGATAGGGTCCAATGGAAATGTTACTGGTGCCTGCTCAAGCAAATCGATGAATAATGGGATTCAAGTGATCAAGTGACGTGTGAAGTGAAGGGGGCTGAAGAAACAACACAGTGAGGAGGGTGATTGCTTCTCATGTGGAGGACTGGGGTTCAATCCCCAATCCCATATTGTCCATTCGTCACTTGTAAAAATTATATTTTCTTATAAAAAATACTTTTTTGGTGGAGATTAGACATATGTTAGACCTGTTTTCAAGAGATGCAAGTAACTCAGAGCTGAAATTATTAACCTGTTGTGTAATATTGTGCTTTTGTTAATAAAGTTATTTTGTTAAATTAAAAATATTTTTTGTAAAGTTTTTTCTCAATGTATGATAAACACTGGTTTGGGCATATCGAACACGCATCGGACAGCTTGCCAGGCTCTGCCGTGTGGGCGCTATATTCTCATTACTTTGTGGTGCTCTCTTAGAGGGGTTTGAGGCTCTCCATATTCCTGAATCAACCAGAAGCCATTGGGCTATATTGGCACGTGATAGGGTCCAATGGAAATGTGACTGGTGCCCGCTCGAGCAAATCGATGAATAACGGGATTCAAGTGATCAAGTGATCAAGTATGATAAATACACTGAGTAAGATCTTTAAGTCTTGAGTGACTTCTAGGAAAATTAAGATAATCACAAGATCCTAGAATTTTAAAACTGAAGAAAGATTGCCTTTTATAATCTTTCTTTGAAAATGCTGAGTTATTGGGGCTTTGTTCTGCTTGTCTTTAGAACTCTGGCTGACTCAGTGATAATTGTTGGTTTTTTGACTCACAATTTAAATTCTCTTGGTTTTATAAATCTTGCCTGGATGAGATTTTCATCATATTTCTGCCCTTCAGAGACATCAGTGTTAGGATAAATGTTTAGGAAAATCTGGAATATGGGTAATCATGTGTAAATTGCTTTTTGCTGTCCTCTATAGTTATCAATATTTTAATTATCTCATGTTAATCAGTATCACAGTTTTAAGAACATCTACATACATATACAAGTACATATATGTGTAACATTTACAATTACTATTTCCATAGGAAATATTTTTATTTTTATTTATTTATTTTGGGGATTTTGGGGTCACACCAGGGGACTCAGGAGCTAATCCTGGCTCTTCACTCAGGAATTACTCCTGGTGGTGCTCAGGGTACCATATGGAATGCCTATGATCGAACCCAGGTTAGCCGCATACAAGGCAAATTGCCCTAACTGCTGTGCTATCTCTCATGCCCCAGAAGTATTTTTATTGTGCTTATTCTTCTGCATGTATAGGATAGTTTCTGTACTGTCCTTAAATAGGCTGACTTGTTATTACCGTGTTCCTGAGCTTGAAGTTAATCAGATTTGTGTTATTTCTAGACTTGTCCCTTTCCTTCTCTTTTTTTAAAACAGGTAATTCAATGACTCCTTTCTAGTATCAGTAATTGTTATTATTGAAAACATATGGTGAATATTCACATTCCAATTCTCAGCAACTCTGGAAAACCTCTCTTCTGTTGCTCAATTGTACTGCATAGGTAGATAATTCCTAAAACTAACCTTTCTTTATTTCAGCAGAATTTCTTTTTTCATCTACAGAAAAAAAAATTCTTCTTGGATTTCCATATACTAATGTGTTTTTCATGGAAGATTTTTATTATAATACACTGCTGCCAAAATGATTAATAATTATATATTAGGCATTGATATGTCCTTTATATAAGAATCTATTATATATAAAAATATATTAATTTATATTTATCTGTATCTTAATTTATTTATATCTTATTTTATTCATTATCTTTATAAAACATTTATTTGTATCTTAATAATTAATCTATTTTGATATATGCCTTTATCATCAATAACAAGAATCTATAATATATAAGAATATATTAATCTATTACAGTAACTCTGCCAGTAAATTACTATCTGGCCTCATTTTATATTTGAAAAGTCTTGATCACTTGATCACTTGAATCCCAGTTATTCATCGATTTGCTTGCGCAGGCGCCAGTAACATTTCCATTGGACCCTATCACATGCCAATGTAGCCCAATGGCATCTGGTTGATTCAGGAATATGAAGAGCCTCAAAATGTTCCTTCAGGGTTTTTACAAGGAAGTCTGACCATCTTGTAGGTGGGCGGCCACGTGATCTTTTGACATCCCTTGGAATCCAGTCGGTAATGGCTCTAGTCCAGCAGTTGTCTCCAAATCGCATTCCATGTCCACCCCATCTGATTTTCGATGCCTTGGCAAATGAGACAGCGTCCCTGATTCTGGAATAGCGACTGAGGTCAGAACTCCGGATACCTTCTCTCACTTGAGTGAGGCATGATATTCCAAGCATAGCTCTTTCGATTCCTCTCTGGGAGAACCGAATAGCATTCTCATCCTGCTTTCTTAGGGCCCAGGTTTCTGAGGCGTATGTTAATGCAGGGAGAATGGTGGAGTCAAAGAAATGTGCCTGGAGCCGGAGGTTCTTTGTCTTTTTAGCTATTTCTTCGATGCCTTTGAAGGCATTCCATGCCGCTCTCTTCCTCCTGCTCAGCTCAGGTTTTAGGTAGTTCATCATGTTGATTTCTCGACCTAGGTACACATAACTGCTGCATTCAGAGATGTTTGTTCTATTGAGAGTGAAAGGGGCATGTTCCAAGGAATAATTTTGTCTTTTCTGACAGCTGCATAGTATTCCATAGTGTAGATAAACCACAATTTCTTTATCCAGTCCTCTGTTCTCGGGCATTTAGGTTGTTTCCAGATTATAGCTATTGTGAATAGCGCAGAGATGAATAAAGAAGTACAGATCGTGTTTCTGCTATGTGTTTTCGGTCTCTAGGGTATATTCCCAGGAGTGCTATTGCTGGATCAAATGGGAGCTCAATATCTAGTTTTAAGAGGAATGCCCATATTGTTTTCCAAAAGGGCTGGACCAGTCGGCACTCCCACCAACAGTGGATGAGAGTCCCTTTTTCCCCACATCCACGCCAGCACTGGTTGTTCTTGCTGTTTTGGATGTGTGCCAGTCTCTGTGGTGTGAGATGGTACCTCATTGTTGTTTTGATTTGCATCTCCCTGATGATTAAAGATGAAGAGCACTTTTTCGTATGCCTTTTGGCCATTCAATTTCTTCTTTTTGGAAGATTCTGTTCATTTCTTCTCCCCATTTTTTTGCATTTCTTGATGGGGTTGGCTGTTTTTTTCTTGTGAAGTGCTACCAGTGCCTGATATATCCTGGATATTAACCCCTTGTCAGATGGCTATTGAGTGCATATCCTTTCCCACTCTGTGGATTCAAAGCCCATATTTTAAACCATTGACTTGCACTTCAATTTGATGTCCAAAAATATAACAGTTTGTCAATAAATAGCATTATATGCTTATTAAAAATTATTATCTGAAAGTATTTTAAAAGTCTCTTTTATGCCATATTTTTATATACTAGGCTCCCTAGATAATACAGCATTTGTTCTGATTTTTTAAAGACATTTGACTTAGTTATCTGAATTTTAACATATTTAAAAATAGTCCAACAATTTAATTTTAAATTATATATTGTCTGCGCTGTGGTGCTTTCAAAGACTAGTCAGATGTTTTTCATGTGGAAGGGAGCCCAGCTTCAATTTCTGGCACCATATACCCTGAGCACTAACAAGAATGAGTCCAAGCGGCATGCCAGAGTAGCGCCTGATGACTCCCGAAAGAAGTTTAAAAGAAAAAGAAGAAAAGGAGAAATCCAAAATAAGCAAATAATAAATAAGTAACTATAATAGCTCTAGCTCTATATTCTAAACTACGTAAATTTCAATGGCCATGACAAGTGATTTATTTTTTTGCCTTTTATTCCCTTTATATTCATTTGTCCATGTTCCTCTATTCAATAAATGTAACTATATAACTTGTTTTATTTCACTATTAATTTCACCCACTAAGCAATGCTTGGCAAAGTTTAGAGACATTATCATTGTAATCAGCAGGATGGTATTGGTAATATGATAAAGGAGGTTGCTAAAAATCTATCATGTATGGGACAACACCCCATAATAAAAAAATTGCTGCTAAAATTTGACTATAGAACCAAGATGATAAATCAGGAGTTTAGAACTACTCCTCGGAACATTTACATTAACTTTAAACCTAATAAAGAAAATTAAACTTCCTCCTAAGTAGATGATATCAGTTTGGTTATCATTTTACCCAACACCATGCCATCCATTCTCAGTCCTCTCAATATCCCTGCTGAATGCTAATATTTTCATTTGAAGTCAATGTTAGTTTCTTTCAATTATTTTAGTGCTTTTATTCACATGATATTATTTTATAACTATGTTTTAGGAGTATATATTCACTCTCATAAATTGTATCTTGTGACACAGTGATTAATACATCTGTTAACGTTTTTACTGAAAGTCAGTTTAGTTACTTATTCTGTTAGTATTCTATTGATGTTATTTGCTCATGCAAATATCTAAAATTTACCAAATTTATGCATTCTGTGACACAACAAACATTTATCTGTATCTTAATTTTTAATCTATTTTGATATATGCCTTTGTCATCAATAACAAGTTTCTGGTGCTATGAAATTGGGTTTGGCTCAAATAGTTTGAGCAAAATTGTCATTTAGCAAAATAAACAGGACTCCATTATTTCTTAATGTCTTCCTTAACAAGTATAAGATTAGACTACGTCTTGTAGACTCCCATTGGGTAGCACTTAAGAAGTGAGTGATATTTCTGTCTGCTTAAGTCAAGTAATCCCCAATGTAAGTAATTTACAGGAAGGCATCAGGGACTGTTAGAATAGACATATTGCAATATGTCACTGGAAATCAGCATCTCCCCACATGTTTGATCAACAGCCAGATGGAAGCTTTTATCACATTTATTTAATCTGAAATACACATGGTAATTACACTGGACCTTTGATTCAAGGCCTTATTAGTGTCTCAAGAGAAGTGAGGAAATGAGTTTGTCAGTTGCAAACTGATGTAGTCATGACCCTCTGGGTAGAATTTACATCTATCACTGCCTAGAGTATCGCTAAAGTTTATTTTGTATTTCAGGGAAGTAATATAGAGTAATAACTTTGTTCACCTTTGTGAGAGAAGTAAAGGACTCCTGAACAATCTAAAACATTTTGTTTGGGGTGTTTTGGGTCACTTTTTCCATTCTAAATCACCTCTCAATTAGTGGTAAATTAATAAAGTACAATATAAGCATTGCTGCTTGTGACCCAAAAAAGAAAAAGCAAAATAAAAAAAAGAGTAGTACATCTGCCCAAGTATAGGTCTCATATGTGACTTTCTACTAGTTAAGAGGAGTTACATCTGCCCAAGTATAGTTGTCATACTTCCTACTACTTAAGAGGTGAACTATGGATTCATAAATGACTTTGTACTAGCTATGAGTGGAACAATGGAAGACATTTTCAGGATATATTAGTAATAGATGCCAGCATTGTTTTTAAAAATAGTACAGTTTGGATGGCATCATATTAAGAGGCATCTACACTGAAAAATAAATAAAGGATAGGCTAAAAAAGGCAACCTACTGATGGATTGAGAGAAACATTTGCTGAGCACACATCTGACGGAGAACTAATAGCTCAAAACCTTAACAACAAAAACAGCCCCAAATGGGGAAAGGCGCTGAATAGATACTTCTCAGTGAAGACAGGCAGATGAATAGTAGTCACATTATTCAGACGAGTAAAGCCTTTTTTAAAATATGGAAATATTATATAGGACAATGCAAATGAAAACAAGCAGCCATCAGTGAGATGGACACCACAGAGTGGAGACCCAGTGGGTGGGATGGAACAGAGCAACCCTCACCCATTCCATATGGAGACCCTCTCTCAGAGCCCGGCTCATCGAGATCCACCCTGCTGCAGTCTTTTTTAAGTCCGGCTCAGGTATGCTGATCCAGAGACTCACAGACATGGGGCAGAGCTTCTACTGGCTCTCTCTGTGCTCAGCTGCTCATCAGATGCCCAGGAGGGACGGTGGGTTCTAGCCCTGGCCCGCCACCCCAGCAAGCCACACAACAAGCCAGACAACCCCCCACTCCATGAGAGGCCTCCATTTTCCACATCCGGACTTCCCTCGTCAGAACTCCACCCAGCAGACGAGCCTATCACAGCCTGGCTCACGCTGCCGCAAGAGGCTGCGTGGTTCATCAATAAATGCTGGATTTTGATATGACTACAAGAGTATGCTACCCGCACAACAGAGCCTGGCAAGCTATCCGTGTCGTATTTGATATGACAAATACCAGTAACAGTTATAGACCTCATTCCCATGACACGATGGAATGGTTTGAGGCCAGAGCAAGCAGGTACCTTTTGGGCTGTACTTGCATGAGACAGGTCATGTGGAGATGTTACTGGTGCCCGCTCGAGCAAATCTATGATGAACAGGAAGACAGTGATACAGTGATACAATATAAAATACCATTATCTCACTAAATCATTTGATCACTTGAATCTCGTTATTCATTGACTTGCTCGAGCGGGCGCCAGTAACATTTCCATTGGACCCTATCACGTGCCAATGTAGCCCAATGGCATCTGGTTGATTCAGGAATATGAAGAGCCTCAAACCGTTCCTTCAGGGTTTTTACAAGGAAGTCTGACCATCTTGTAGGTGGGCGGCCACGTGATCTTTTGACATCCCTTGGAATCCAGTCGGTAATGGCTCTAGTCCAGCGGTTGTCTCCAAATCGCATTACATGTCCAGCCCATCTGATTTTCGATGCCTTGGCAAATGAGACAGCATCCCTGATTCTGGAATAGCGATGGAGGTCAGAACTCTGGATTCCTTCTCTCACTTGAGTGAGGCGTGATATTCCAAGCATTGCTCTTTCGATTCCTCTCTGGGAGACCCGAATAGCATTCTCATCCTGCTTTCTTAGGGCCCAGGTCTCTGAGGCGTATGTTAATGCAGGGAGAATGGTGGAGTCAAAGAGATGTGCCTGGAGCCGGAGGTTCTTTGTCCTTTTAGCTATTTCTTCGATGCCTTTGAAGGCATTCTATGCCGCTCTCTTCCTCCTGCTCAGCTCAGGTTTTAGGTAGTTCATCATGTTGATTTCTTGACCTAGGTACACATAAATGCTGCATTCAGAGATGTTTGTACCATTGAGAGTGAATGGGGCCTCAGGAACTATCTCACTAAATATAATTGAGCAAATATTTAAAAAGGTACATTGATGTTAAATATCCTTATATTTATTTTCTCACACTTGTAATCCTAGGTTTGTGCTATATTTATTTTAGTAGAAAGAAATATATATGAACTTTATTTGGAACAGTAAAAGAATTGTATCACATAATTTTTTCTCAGATAATTCAAATTCAGAAAATACTGGACAACAAAGTTTAGTTAATACTAGGTAAGCAGCTCTTACATTTTCTATAAAATATTTTAGGGTGCCCAAAAATGGTACTCAGGAGGACAAGGAGCCCCAGTGACAATGATTGGCTAACCTTACAGGTATCTCTATGCCATCACCCAGGGGCACAGTGATGCTTAGGCTCTGCAGTGGTAGGAGTCACCTAAGGAACCCTGTGGAGTTAGAAATTCCCATGACTACACGGTGGGGCTCTGTATTGCTTGTGAAGCCAGGAATCTCACCCAGGTCAGGATTATGCTAGCATACACCCTAACTACTATATTTCTGATTATGCAGTATTTTATACAACAGTAACATATGTTAATAAATAGACTTGCCCCTAGAGTGTTGCAGGTGTGGCTGCAGTGCTCAGCTGCATAGGAAGGTGGCAGACAGGAGACAGGTTTGTCTAAACCCAGGACTCTGCCCTGTGGGCCCTGGATGGTTGATGGCCTGACCGAGAAAACACTGGGTTCCCTTGGGTGAACCCTTGGTGAGCCATGTCAGAGCCTGTCAAGCTACCTGTGGTGTATTCGATATGCCAAAAACAGTAACAATAATGGATTTCAATCCCAATGAATGGAGATGTTACTGGTGCCTACTCAAGCCAATCGATGAACAACGGAAGACAAGAGACAATTGACAAGTGATTAAACAGAACTGAACCAGGATTAATCTCCACAAACTTTGTAATTAGCATTCTTTATTTTTTAAATCAGTAGAGGAGATATCTATAGCCCAATAGATACAGGGTTAAAAATTTATATTTCAACCTATTGTTGCACATTAGATTGACATTTGGAAATTTTGATAAGAATTAAAGTACTTTTCTTTCAAAGTCAGAAAATAAATTTAAAGAACAGTACTCAGTGTTCTAAAAGTGTGTATAAAGGTATTGAATCTTCTGATATATTCAGTCTTTCAATGGAAAACATAATTGAGATTTTTTAAGTTATTAACTGAAATTAAAAAAAGAAAAATAATGGAATTCTATTATCATAGAATGGCATAACCGATGAGCAATGTTAATTCAATTATCTGTGCATTCTGAAATGACTTCAGAAATTTTATTACCTGATCAAAATTGTTAATGACTATTACTGTTATCCTATTAAACCTGCATAGGGTTTTTCATTCTAATTAAAATGCTAACTAGGAAACATAAAATTATTTTATTAGCAATTTACTTTTTTTTGCCTTAGGTCAAAATGGCAAACATTAAAACTTTTTGTGTGTATCTTCTATATTAATTGATAATATCATTAAGTTTTGTCACCTTCTCTTACCATTAACAGCATTATTACTATCACAAATTAGGGGTGACATTGAATACTATCAGCTCTATAAACAATACCCCATGTTGACCATCAATCCTATGCTGGTCAACATGCTAAGAGCTTTCCATATCAAACTCCGATTTCACCTTCTCAATGATTCTTTATGGTAAATGGCCAATAAACACAACACTTAACAGAAGAGTAAATCAAGGCTTAATGAGATTATATTGTAGTGGACTTCCCACTTAGCAATTGAATTAATCCAGTCAAAGCATCTCTGATTGTAAGAAATTTCTTTCATTCAGTATTGATATTTACTGTCTCCCCCAGCCCTCAAAAGGCAAGTTTATAAAATACTTCTCTAGTAATAAAAAATCAAAACATCTGTTTGTTTTTACAATAGAATAATAGAAATTTATGTTTTTACAATAGAAAATAATAGAAAAGTATTTTAATCTTCAAACAATAGAAAATGTTACAGGTAATCTAATATTTAAGGTGTCTTTCATATGTAGAGTTAAAAATTAACTTTGAACTAAATTGAAAAAGAAGAGAGTATATTCTTGTTCAGAGACACTGGTCTTTCAATTTTACCTTAGAAAAAAACTAAGCTCTTGATTTTGTTATGCTCTGACTTGCAGACAATTCAAACTCTTGGTGGGAATGTAAGCTTCTAGGAAATAATGCAGAAATAGATGATTTTAGATAGGTTTGGAGAAAAGGGAGAAAAGAAAACCAAACAACACTTCTCTTATAACCAAGATTGAAATGAATATTTCTATATTTTCCATATATTTACAAATTATTTATATTTCTAGACATTATGTTGTAATAAATTGTAAAATCATAAGTATTGTTAATGTATATAATGTATTGATCACTTGATCACTTGAATCCCGTTATTCATCGATTTGCTCGAGCGGGTGCCAGTAACATTTCCATTGGACCCTATCACGTGCCAATGTAGCCCAATGGGATCTGGTTGATTCAGGGAATTGAAGAGCCTCAAACCGTTCCTTCAGGGTCTTTACAAGGAAGTCTGCCCATCTTGTAGGTGGGCAGCCATGTGATATTTTGACATCCCATGGGATCCAGTCGGTAATGGCTCTAGTCCAGCGGTTGTCTCCAAATCGCATATAATGTATTATATTATGATAATTGCTGCCTGTTTTTGACTAAAGCTTCTTAAACCCTTGTAATTTCCTAATTCCAAGGAGCTTCAGAATATCCCCTGTTCCTCTCATACAACTCTAGGAAGCCTCTCTGAGATTTTTTTTGATGCCTTGGCAAACGAGACAGCGTCCCTGATTCTGGAATAGCGATGGAGGTCAGAACTCCGGTTCCTTCTCTCACTTGAGTGAGGCGTGATATTCCAAGCATAGCTCTTTCGATTCCTCTCTGGGAGACCCAAATAGCATTCTCATCCTGCTTTCATAGGGCCCAGGTCTCTGAGGCGTATGTTAATGCAGGGAGAACGGTGGAGTCAAAGAGATGTGCCTGGAGCCAGAGGTTCTTTGTCCTTTTAGCTATTTCTTCGACTCTAAGAAGCCTCTCTGAGATGTGGGAGTGGCAATTTCCAGAAAGATCAAGCCAGGACTAGAAACTTAGAATTTTAAGGCCCGCCCCACCTTTCTCCAGAGATGGAAGGAGCACAAGAAATGGAGTTAACATTAATCAAGCCAACATAATGGGAGAATTGATTCACACTGTTCAGTTGCAGACGGGGTGGTTAGGAGGAATGAAGTGTTGGGATCTTTGGAAGAGGAAAGTGGAACAGTGACACTGGATGTGGTATTAGAATTATGTACCTGAGAAGCCACTATTATAAATGTTATAAACCACAGAATCGCTATAAAAAATTACAAAAAATATTGATTGCCTATGGGAGAAAGCTTCCATCAAATCCCAGAGTATGGGAGTTCAGAGAACTTTCAGATTGATAAATAATCACACTGAACTCACAACACCCCCTATTTCTATAAGGAGGTTCTCCATTTGTGTTAGGGATTCTCTAAACCTTGACTATGTACTTCGTCAACTGACTATTCCTCTGATTCCGTGGTCATATTCTTTTATGAATTGGTACTAGTGTTTCCTTACGTTTTGTGAGATACCTTAGCAAATTAAATAAATCCAAAGAAAGAAGAAGTAATTGAAAAACTTGATTTTTAGCCAAATGAAACAAAAGTGTGGGCAATCTGTGACTCAATCTTTATTTGCTTCTGAAATGACAGGTGGTTTTGTGTATCCAACTCCATAACCTATGGAATCTGCCATTATCTTCAGAGAAATCATTTTAGAGTGGAGAAAAATTGTAAAACACACAGTTGGTTTCATGGGGGAAAAGTTTGGTGTGAAGAAAAATATTAAATTATGGAAACCAGACATATCAAAATTTCAGAGAGGAAGGAAGCACATACACGTAATTAAGACATAGCAGGAAAGAGCTGAATTTAAAATTGTGTAGGAGGAAACTGGAACTGTTTGTTTTTTAATACTGGTACCAATTCAAAATGGTTCTTTTAGAAATGTAACGTTATGACCTCAAGATATAAAAAATTTAGAATTAGGAGGATTTTGTTTGCTTTCCTGTTGCTTTTGTTTGTCTGTTTTAGTGGGCTATACTCACTGGTCCTCAGGAGCCACACTGACCTTTGTGCTTAGGGAAATACTCCCAGCACTTTTCAAGGAACCATGTAGTACAGGGAATCAAATCTGTGAAGCATGCTTTCAGACTACTAATATAGGGCATTCTTTTACTGCTGACCTTTAATTTTATCCTTAGTTGAACTGATCTTAGTAAATACATCTCAGAACTTTCAATTAGACATTTCATTTGTATAACTAGATTCAACATTCTGTGTAATAATTGCTAAAATGATAATTATGCTGTATGCATAATATTAAGGAAATTAAGCCAAGCACTTTTTAACAATAGTGTAGGACAAAATTGTATATGCAATCATATTAACTTGTAAAGGCAGAATTATTTTATAGGTATATATGCCACCCATTAATATTTAGATAAATTTTCTCAGAGGATTAGCCTCAGACATAGTTGAATTTCGTGATATTTATTTCTTAAGTGAAAAACGCCATCCATTAATTCATAAAATATGCAAATTTTATGTAAGCCTAAATTGAAAACATTGTTATAATTTAAGCATAATATGTTTTATATAAACTCTTTCCCACTATTTTGGGAATTGCAGGATATATTTTAGAGTAACAAACATGCATAAAACTACCTCTGTTATAGTCAGCATTGAGATCCACAAATTAACGGGTCTAATCATTAAATTTATGGTAATTATGAAGAAATATTGACTCTACAGGTGCTGAACAAAGCTCGATTTTCAAGAGTTAATTACACTGAATGTTGAAATATTCTCATCAGAACTCATGTTAGAAGAAACCACTAAATCTAATACAGCTAACTTACATAGTTCTTACAGCAATTGGATAGATAAACCTCCTTCCTAGAGGGGCTGCAGTGATAGTACAATAGGAAGGATTTTGAGCTTGCTTGCAGCTAACTTGGATTTGATTGCAGCAATCCATATATAACTAGTAACTATATAGTTTTACTATGTAACTATGTATATGATGTTTATATATAAAGTAACTAGAGTATAAATATTTATATTTTGGAGCCACACCCAGCTATGCTCAGGGGATAATTCTTGTCTCTCTGTCAAGGGTCAGTCCTAGTGGGGGAATGGGGATACATATTGGAAATATAGATTCATTTTATATTTTACAAAGCTAGTCCCCATTTATAGCCTTGACCATTCTATGATTTACATATATATTATATATGAATATATAACATGTATGTGCATATACATTTGTGTATTATAAGAAAAAAAGACTATTCAGTGATGTTTTATCTTTTTATTTCTTCTCTTACAAAATGCTCCCATTCCTCCACCTCCATGCCATCAACCCCAAAAAGAGAGACACGCCAGACCCCACACCGTGAAGTCAATCATTTTCAACATCCAAACTCCACAGCTTCTCAGAGCTCCACCCAACAGAAAACCTGACTTTTCCCTGTTGAGTTTCATCAGTAAATGCTCAAGATGAGAGCTTTTTACTAAGAGTATACCACCTACATGGCACAGCCTGGCAAGCTACCTGTATTGAATTTGATATGTCAAAAAACAGTAAAAATTATGAACTTCATTCTCATGTCCTGAAGGAATGGTTTGAGGCTCTTCCTGTTCCTGGAGCAAACAGATGCCCTTGGCTACACGTGGTTGCATAGGACATATGGAGATGTCACTGGTGCCCGCTAGAGCAAATCGATGAACAACAGAAGACAAGTGATACAAAATCCTCATAAAATGATTTTAGAAGAGAATACAGCACAGATATAGCAAAGAATCTTAGGAAAACAATCCGTTCTGAAACCTGGAAAAGTTGTTCATATGAATATTCAGACAGCCCTTTTTTAATACATTTTAATCATGATATATCATAATACTTTCTCTCCAGAGAAAATTCTTTTGTTCCAGTTCAACTTTGTTCCAGAACACTTTAGCTTGAATTTTGAGTTTGAAGCTACTTACAGTTTCAGTCATTTACATGTCTTTAAGCCAGGGTTCATGCTAATGAGTTCTCTCTTTTGTATAAGCACTGATGGAGGGTGTGGAAATTACAGGAGTCATTTTCACTCTGAATTAATAACTTTTGGAATATTATAATCTCTACTATGATTTCAATGCTATCTAGATTGGACATAATTCCTTATAACACTCTCTGGTCCCAGTGCAGGATGATTAGAATTTACCAGGAGACCACCACTCTGGCTATGTTGAGACTACTGTTTATCAACTCTACCAAGATCAAAGGAGGGATCTTGCTAGTTTGACCTCATGCAAGAGAGCATGATCCTTTCAGTATACAGAGTTTAGGACACTCAGAATCACCCTGGTATAGAGTAGAAATAAGGACCTTGTGGTACCATCTAGATTACATGAAATACATGGTTCTCCCCATCGATATACATCCACTGAGATGTATTTCTTTATACCAGTGCCCCCCTCTCCAGTGTTTTGATATATGAGATGATCTTTGGAGGAAGGACTGGCCCTGGCATTATCATTTGTTTAAACCAGAAACAAGAGTGTGGCACTGCACTACATCTACACCTAAATGCTGATTCATTCATCTTTGTCAACAAAGCTCACCCCTGAAGAAAAGATAATGGCTTTGTGTATATAAAGGGACTGAGACAGATACATCCACTTTGTTTGGAGACCTGGGCCCAAAAGCATCATCAGAGGTCTGTCAAAGAGCTAGAGTTCTGGGGAATCCTATTATCTTCGATTGTAGCAACATAGCTTGTTTCTGTACTGGCTGGTATAAATATTCTCTCATGCTACCACAATCATCGTGGGGCTAGCTCGATCTTACCAGCATATTTGCCTGGCCACGTTGGATCTCTTAAGTAATTAGTCCAAAGAGAAATGCTGTTTGCCTCCAAGCAAGCAAGCATGGCTCCCTGATAACTCAAAGACAACTAAAATACAAAACTACCATGAAGTAGGCGAGACTCTTGTGAAGGCTTAGAGAAATACTTAACTGGCATTAGTATAGTCTTTGGTACAGAGACATGCCATCTCAGAAACCCCCTTTTCTACCCTATAAAGGTATTTTCAGGCAGATCTTTGCTCAAGACATTAGGTGAGGTGCTGGGAGAAATTACCTGAGGGCATTTGACCCTCCCTGCCAGGGAAGTTACATTTAGCTTCTAGCTCCTCCCAGCTCTGCTAGGAGACTTTGAATTAGCTCCAGATCCTTGTAAACAGCCAGAAGGCCTCCTCAAGTTGCTACATTTCTATAGAGCTGTTTTCCTGTTTTCGTCTCTAGATAGCCCAGCCCAGAATGGGCCAGGCTGGGGAGTTTGGGAGGATTTCTAGCTATAAAATAAGCTGCAAGAAGAAAGAAGCTCCCTTTTTGCCATTTCGGCTTCCCTTGCTGTTTTGCTTCTCCGTCCTCTCCATTCTCTGTTGGGCCTCAACACGTGGTGGCAGCCATCTTGGAACCCAGAGTCGGGAGTTTTTCCCTGCATTTGGATTGTATATCGGAGCCTGTGATACTAAAGCCCTTTTAAAACTGCATTGGATTCCTGAGTTTTCATTCATTCCCTGCCAGCTTCGGAGATAGAAGGGAACTCGCTTCCCGGCACTGTTGGGAATCCCAGCGGCGTCCCCCACAGATCAGTGATACATTATCCAATTCAGAGATAGGTAACTGGCTTATAAAGGTTTATTATGAACTCCTAGTTTAATACTAATGGTACTGTGTGGCTAAACCATTGGTCCATTAGAAAAATGAACACATTGTAACCGAAGATCTTTTCCAATGATTTTAAATGTTTTTCTTTGATTGAAATTATTTATTTATGTTGTCAACATCTTTAACATTTTAGAATAATAGATGATTACTATTTATTTTTCTCATATTTAAAAAATAAATATGTTCTACTTCTTAAGTTAATTATTATTGGACCATCTGTCATTTTAGCTTGAATTTAATAATAAATGTATTTAAATATAGATTTTCACTACACTGCAGAATTCATGTGTACAATTTATTTAGCTCTGCTTAAAAACATACTTTAATTCATCTTTTACATTTGCACAGAGTATACTGCCAAAACTGACATATGGCAATGTCAAGTATTAGTCATTTGTCTTCCTTCCTAATGGCTGTTCTCATTTATTTATTATGTGTGTATACTGAGACCAATGATGTGCGAAGGTTTAGGTATTGTTGACATTGAAAGTAGAACAGTTCTGAGTTATAAAGATATGAGTCAACAGTAAAACACACAAAAAAAAATTTACACTGATCTCATAAAAATAAAAACACATTTGTCACTATATAGTGAATTTGAGTATAACTTTTGGAAAAAAGACAATGCATTACAAGTTTACCATCACTAATCTTCTAAAGTTCATTATTTTA
>JAJIBD010002449.1:0-67880 GCA_021461705.1 Cryptotis parvus | reverse complement strand
AGCACACGCCAGACAGGTAAGAGGTACTCCAGCCCTATACCATCCCCCTGGCCCCAGAGCATGTATTTTTTTTAATTCGGAAATGAAGTACTGGGTAGGGACAAGTTCTCAGCTGTAGAGCACATGTCGTACATTCATGAGGTCATTGGTTTGATCCTGGGCACCAAAATATCAAACCAAATGGGAAACTGTCCAAATAAATGAAGTATTTCTTTCAATTTAATTTTATATCTTCCTTTTGCTTGATTTTAGGACGAATCACTTTTGTAGAGCCAAATATTCAAAATGTGCCAAGAGATTTTGAGATCAAAATGCCAACTCTGGTGGAGGAGAGTCCCCCTTCACAGGCAGCAGGCAGAGGGCTCTTTGCAAAGGGCAGGTAGGCGTCTAGTTTTCTGTGTGAATGTGGTTTTGGAATGTATACATACATGGCTTAGGAATAGCATATTGAGCCAAATTTTCTTTCCAGATAATTTATTTTTTTATTTTTCTTTTTCAGATATTTACATTTCTATTCTGGATCCCACCCCTAGGGATGGGTGTGATTTCAAACCTCTTACCTGTCTATAAAAAAATTAGCTGATGGTGAAAGTGAAGAGCCTGAATTGTTACTTATATTAACCAGCACTGTAAACTTCTTTATGTTAGATATTATCGGGATGAGTTTAGCAGCATCAGGAAGGAGCCTTTTGCCTTTGTCATATATGCCCAAAAAGAAAGAAAAAGCCCTAATAATTTATATTATTTTATAATATTATATATTACATAGGTATATATAGTGTATATATAGCATAGTCAGAAATATTTGCTAGTTGAGCAAAATTTCAGGGAAGTCTCAGAAATAGCTTGTAAGAAAGGCTATTTACAGAAATGTCTTACTGTTTAATTGAATGTTTGCTATGACTTTTTAGTATCTTTACTAAGCTTGAATTTCTTAGATGGAAATACTGATTTTACTGAAAAATGCTTTTTTATGTATTTGAGATTACGTTATGTCCAGCTCATGATGTTGTTTGTACGGCAGAGGAAGAAGCAGGAGGGGGTGTGCCGTGAGCCCTGGGCCGCAGGAGGAGGAGGGAGTCTCAGACCCTGCAGTGCCATTTTCCGTTAGCATGCGCCATGCCTTTGTGCCCTTCCAGGTAAGGCAGTGCTGGAGTTAAACGGTCTGTTATCTTTCAAAAAAATCACATTTTTTTCTTTTTCTTTCCTTTGTGTATTGTGGTTTCTAGTACAGATAAAGAAGGGGTATCATGTATATCCCTTTACCTACTTTCAATATTCAGTTCCTGTCTAGTGTTAATGTTTCCAACTATTGTTCTCAAACTGATCTCTATCTTACAACCCTCCGCATCCTACACTTGTGGTAGATTCCAACCATTAACAAGTTCTTCTGGCCTCTGCTTGCCTGGCCTTGGATATTAGTCTCATACTGTGTTTTTTTTTTTATACTCCACAAATGATTGCGGTCATTCTGTATATGTCCTTCTCCTTCTGACTCGCTTTCTCTTAGCATTAAATCTCTATGTCCATCCATTTATAGGCAGATTTCATGACTTCTTTTTTTCCTGATAGCTGCATAGTATTCCATTGTGTAGATGTACCATAGTTTCTTTATCCAGTCCATTTGTTCTTGGTTGGACACAGGTTGTTTCCAGATACTGGCTAATGGGAATAGTGCTATAATGAAGAACGAATTGTAGATGGTGTTTCTGCTGTGTGTTTTTGGGCCCCCAGGGTATATTCCAAAGAATGGTATTGCTAGGTCGAATGGGAGCTCAATTTCTAGTTGTTGGAGGAATGTCCATATTGTTTTCCAAAAGGCTGGACAATCAGCATTCCCACAAGCAATGAAGGAGAGTTCTTTTATCCCCGCGTCCGCACCAGCACTGGTTCTTTGCTTCCACTTGCTTGGTTAGTGGTGTTTCAACTTTGAAGATGCCTTTTACATCAATGTCATGGAGAGTTTTGCCTGCACTTTCTTCCATGTACCTTATGAATTCAGATAAGATATTGAGGTCTTTCATCCATTTTGAACTGATTCTTATGCATGGGTTTAGATAGAGATCTGAGTTCATTTTTTTTTTTTGCATGTAACTGTCCAGTTTTCCCAGCAACACTTGTTAAAGAGGCTTTTCTTTTTCAACTTCATATTTCTTGCTCCCTTATGAAAAAAAGTAATCATATATTTGAGGGTGTCTATCAGGGTATTCAACTCTATTCCATTGGTCTGTGGGTCTGTCTTTATTCTAATATCATGTTCTTTTAATTACATGCTCTCTATTTCCTCATGTCCTCTTTCCTTTCTTGCAGTAGTGTTTTGTAGTTTAATTTATACAGTCCCTTTAAGTCCTTAGTTAAGCTGGTTCCGAGGTACTTGATTTTCTGAGACACATTGTGAATGGATTGGCTTTTTTTTTTTGGATGGGGGGAGGTTGTTTTTTTAATATCACTTTTTTTCTCTTTCGTTATTTGCATATAGGAAAGTCATGGACTTTTGGGCATTAATTTTGTAGTCTGCTACTCTATTATACAGATCTATTGTTTCTAGGAGCTTTTTGGTAGAGACTTCAGGGTTCTCTAAGTATGGTAGCATATCATCTGTAAATGTGATAGCTTGACTTCTTCCTTTCCTATGTATATGCCCTTAATATCCTTTTCTTCCCTGATTGCTATGGCAAGTGCTTCCAGTACGATATTGAATAGAAGTTGTAAGAGTGGGCAGCCTTATCTTGTCTCCGTCTTTAGGGAGAAGGTTTTCGATTCTCCCCACTGGGAATAATGCTTGCTGTGGGCTTGTGGTAGATGGCTTTGACTATATTGAGGAAAGTTATTTCAACTTCCATTTTGTGAAGTTTTTTTTTAGCCTGAATGGGTGCTAGATCTTGTCAAAGGTTTTCTTTGCATCTATTGATATGATCATATGGTTTTAATTTTTCTTTTATTAATATGGTGTATTATATTGATGGACTTGCAAGTGTTAAACTATCTTTGGATCCCCTGGATGAATCCTACTTGACTTGGTCATTGTGTATGATCTTTTGATGAATTGTTGGATTCTATTGCTAGTATTCTGCTGAAGATCATCACATCCATATTCTTTAGCCTATTTGAAAGATAAATGGAAAAAGAAACTATGTAAGTTATAGAACTTAATTACATCATGTTAAGAGCCAGGTAATTTTGCAAAAACAATTCAGAGGTTCTATGTTATAATGAAATTTTTATCCTGCTTATTGTATGGTTGTGGACTTGATTTTGACATGCCTTTCTAAAATAATTCCTACTTCAGGTGGTTTTATATTAGCTGCTGATTACTCTCAACTTGAACTGAGGATCTTGGCTCATTTATCCCACGATCGATGTCTCATTCAAGTGCTAAACTCTGGAGGTGATGTTTTCAGAAGTATTGCAGCTGAATGGAAGATGATGGAGCCAGAGAGTGTTGGGGATGGTCTGAGGCAGCAAGCAAAGCAGGTGATACTAATGAAAGTGCTTAGCATAAATTATTAGTTTATTGATTTCAAAATTTTTATTTTTATTTTTTAAGTATTTTATTATACCACCGTGAGATATACAAATAAAAAGATATACAATTAAAAAGTTCATGTTTGGGTTTTCGCATACAGTGTTCCAGCACCCGTCCCTCCACCAGTGCCCATCTCCCACCACCAACGCCCCCGGTTCCCCCCCCCTTCCCCAGCCCACCTCCATGGCAGGTTCTTTATTTCTTTCCCTTTCTCTCTCTTTCTCTTTTCCTTCCCTTCCAGACTATGGATTACAGAACATACATTAAAAGGTTGTCATGTGTATCCTTTTGCCTCTATTTAATGCTCAGTTCTAGTATTTCAAAAATTTTAAATGGTTTCAAATCATTTACAGATGAATACATTTTTGTTTTTTCTTTTTTTATTTGAATTTTCTTTATTATACCACAGTGAGATAAACAGTTACAAAAGTGTTCATATTTGGGTTTCAGTCATACAGTGTTCCAGTATCCAACTCTCCACCAGCTCCCATTTCCCCAACAATGTCACCTGATTTCCCCTTCCTCCAGCCTTTGGCAGGCAATTTTTTTTTTTTAAAGTATTTTATTATACCACCGTGAGATATACAAATAAAAAAGATATACAATTAAAAAGTTCATGTTTGGGTTTTGGTCATACAGTGTTCCAGCACCCGTCCCTCCACCAGTGCCCATCTCCCACCACCAACATCCCCGGTTCCCTCCCCCTTTCCCAGCCCACCTCCATGGCAGGTTCTTTATTTTTTTCCCTTCCTCTTTCTTTCTCTTTTCCTTCCCTTCCAGACTATGGATTACAGAACATACATTAAAAGGTTGTCATGTATATCCTTTTGCCTCTATTTAATGCTCAGTTCTAGGTTGGCATTAGCACCCTCGACAATTATTAGCACCCTGTTCCATTTTCTGTCTTACCTAACCTCTGACTCCCACACGTTTGTGATAATTTCCACCTTTGACAAGACCTCCTGATATATGTTTCACTTGACCTTGGATATTGTTATCATAATATGTACATAAATATTTGCTATGCAGATAAATGCAGTCATTCTGTATCTGTCTCTCTCCTTCTGGCTAATTTCGCCAACATAATCTCCATGTCCATCCATTTATAGGCAAATTTTATAACTTCATTTTTCCTAACAGCTGCATAGTATTCCATTGTGTAGTTGTACCAAAGCTTCTTTATCCAGTCATCGATTTTTGAGCACTCTGGTAGGCAGGCAATTTTCACTTCTCTCTCTCTCTCTCTCTCTCTCTCTCTCTCTCTCTCTCTTCCTTCTCTTATACATTATGGCTTGCAATACATACATTTAGAGGTTATCATGTATATCCTTTGGCCAACTTTCAATGCTCAGTTCTACGCTGGTATTATAATTTACAATAATTACTAGTACACTGTTCCTTTTTTTGTATTGCCTTTACTCTGACTCCTACACATTTGTAGTAGGTTGGTTCTATCCACTGACAAGATCTTCTGATTCATGTTTTGTCTGGTTTGGATATTGGTATCATGCTTTTTTGTTATATCCTGCAAATAAATGCAGTTACCATATCTGTGCTTTTCCCTCTGACTAATTTCACTGAGCATGATCCTCTCCATGTCCATCATTTATAAGCAAATTTTATAACTTCGTTTTTCCTAACAGCTGCACAGTATTCCATTGTATACGTGTACCACAGTTTCTTTATCCAGTCATGTGTTCTCAGGCACTATGGTTGTTTCCAGATTCTGTTTATTGTGAATAGTGCTGCTATGAACATAGAAGTGTAGGTGGTGTTTCCACTGTGTGTTTTTGGTCTCACAGGGCATATTCCCAGAAGTGGTATGGCTGGGTCAAACAAGAGCTCAGTTTCTAGTCTTTGGAAGAATGTTCATATTGTTTTCCAAAAAGCCTGTACCAGTCGACATTCCCATCAACAATGGATTAGAGTCCCTTTCTCCCCGCATCCACACCAGCACTTATTGTTCTTGCTCTTTTGGATAATGCCAGTCTCTGTTGTGTGTGATATCTCATTGTTGTTTTGATTTGCATCTCTCTGATGATTAATGATGATGAACGTTTTTTATTTTATTTATGATATTTTGTTATACCACCCTGAGATATATAATTACAACGTTGTTCATGTTTGGGGTTTCAGTCACATAGTGTTCCAGGACCCCTCCTTCCACCTGTAGCCCATTTCCCACCACCAATGTCCCTAATTCCCTGCCCTCCCCATGGCCTGCCTCTATGGCAGGTTCTTTATCTCTTTTCTTTTTTCTCCCTCTGTCTCTCTTCCTTCTCTTACATATTGTTTTTTTTTTCAATGTCTTTTGGTCATTCGAATTTCTTCCTTGTCGAAGTTTCTGTTCCTTTCTTCTCCCCATTTTTTTGATGGGGTTGACTGTTTTCTTCAAAAGTTCTACCAGTGCCTGATATATCCTGGATATTATCCCCTTATCAGATGGATATTGGTGAATATTCTTTCCCACTCTGTGGGCTGTCTTTGTATCATGGTCACTGTTTCTTTTGAGGTGAAGAAGCTTTTTCATTTCATGTAGTCCCATAAATTTATCTTTGCTTCCAATTGTTTTGTTAGTGGTGTTTCATCTTTGAAGATGCCTTTAGCTTCAATGTCGTGGAAGGTTTTTCCTATATTTTTTGATGTACTTAATGGATTCAGATCTGATATTGAGATCTTTAATCCATTTTGATCTGATTTTTGTGCATGGTCTAGACTGAGGTCCAAATTCTTTTTTTTACGCTTAGCTGCCCAGTTTTCCGAGCACCACTTGTTGAAGAGGTGCTCCATTTCATACTTTTTGCTCCTTTATCAAAGATTAAATGATTATGTATTTGAGGATGGGTGTCAGGATACTCAACTCTAATTCATAGGTCCACAGGTCTGTTTTTATTCCAATACCATGCTTTTTTAATTACTACCACTTTGTAGTACAGTTTGAAGTTGAGAAAGGTGATGCCTCCTATATTCTTTTCCCCAAGGATTGCTTTAGCTATCCGTGGGGGTTTATTTTTCCATACAATTTTCAGGATTGTTTGGTCGGTTTCTTTGAAGAATGTCATGGGTATCCTTATAGGGACTGCATTGAATCTGTATAAAGTTGAAAACGACTTTTAGGGCATCCAGATAGGCAAGGAAGAAGTCAAGTATCACTATTTGCAGATGACATGATTTTATACCTAGAAAACCCAAACTCTCTATCAAAAGGATAGTAGAGTGTCAGGGTACAAAATTAATATCCAAAAGTCAGTGGCTGTCCTATATACAAATAACGAAAGAGAAGAAAGGGACATTAAGAAAATGATCCCATTCACAGTTGTGCCTCAGAAAATCAAATATAGGAATCAGCTTAACTAAGAGTGTAAAAGACCTGTACAAAGAAAAACTACACAATACTGCTTCAAGAAATAAAAGAGGACACAAGGAAATAAAAACACATTCCCTGCTCATGAATTGGGAGAATCAACCTTGTCAACAGTTTTTTTTTTTTGATTTATAAAAGCATAATCATCTGAGCCTTTTTCATATCATGTACTTCATGTACTGTTCTTATAGTAACATATAGTAACAATCTGTGCAGTAGTAATAAGCAGAGTCTTGGTTGAGATCTCTTAAGACTAGAAAGCCATATGCATTATGGTAATACTGCTGTTGGTATTTGTTATCTGTGCAGAAATGTATTTTTAAAATTTTTAGTTGGTAAACATCAATATTTTGTTGTTTTGTTTGTTTTTGAACCTCACCTGGCATTGCTCAGGGCTTACTCCAGAGTCTGCATTCCTGGCAGTGCTCAGAGGTCTCTTTGGGGTGCCAGCCACTGGAACCAGTGTTGGCCATATGCAACATACTCACTGCACTCACTCCAGCCCTCCTTCAGTATTTTCCTCTATTTTCACACAGTTGTTTGTTTGTTTGTTTGTTTTAAAATAGAACATACTCCATAAGGGCTGGAGTGCTAATCCAGCAGGGAGGGCATTTTCTTTGCATGTGGCTGACCTGGGTTCCATCCCCGGCATCCTAGTGGTACCTAGGTCATCTGAGTACTGCCAGGAGTAATTCCTGAGCGCAGAGCCAGGAGTAACCCCTGAGCATCGCCTGATGTATGTGACTCCAAAAGCCAAAACAAAATTATTTTTTAAATTGAAAAAAAGTTCCTTAAATGTTTGTTGTAAATACATATTGCTAAATTGTGCATGTTTTTGTTAACTGATAGTTTTAATTTGTTGAGGCTATAGGTTATCTTTTTACCTGTGAAGCTTTATGCTGTCCTTGGACCTTTTATTTAATTTTCGGTGTGTGGGTCACAGTGTTTTGGGTTTTTCCTCGAAGTGCTCAGGGGACCATGTGGTATGGAGGATTGAATCCTGGGTTCCTACATGCAGAGCCTGCAATCTAGCCCTTTGAGTCATTACCTTGGTCCTCCTGCGACGTTTTAGATGGACCCATATTTATTTCTACTTCTGGATGACTCACAGGCAAATAAAAAGCCAAAGGGTGCATTTACATTAACACTCCAACTTTATTACAAATGACCAATTGGAAAAGTACACCTCTTACCTCCAAAATCAGCTTTACTTGTCTCATATTTACTCATGGCTATAATTTTTGATGGATCCAGAGGTGAAATATTCCTCTTATCACTATTTTTTCAGCAGCAATACTTTTTTTTCTGGTTTTTACATTTTGAAAACCAGCTTTCATTTTTTCTTTTTATTGGAAAGAGTCCTGTGCTTTAGGTAAATGAAGCATTAGGCAAAAGAGTGAAGATTTCTTAGGCATTGTCATCGCATTTTATGTAGAGAAAAAGTGTACAAAATTCAGTAATTTTCATTTATTTATTTATTTGTTTATTTATCTATCTATTTATTTATTTGTTTGTTGCTGTTTGGGTCACACCCGCAATGCTCAGGGTTACTCCCTGGATATGCACTCAGGAATTATTCCTGGCGGTATGGGATGCCAGGAATCGAACCTGGGTAGGCCGCATGCAAGGCAAACACCATACCTGCTGTGCTATCGTGCCGGCCCCAAGTTCAGTAATTTTTATAAGGTCATAAAAACTAAATGTATAACTTCAGGATAAGTTCAGAACACCAGGCAGAATATATTCTAATTCTGTAACATAAGTATTTATCCGACTATTATAGCCATTTCTACTTACTAAATTCTTAAATAATGTAATAGTGTTTATGCTGTATCATCTTCCTTTCCTAGGTCATCATGTACCAAACCATCTAATATCTGGGTTTTGCTGAGAAATCAGTAAGCATTAGTAATACTTGAGGTTCTTGGGGCCGGAGCGATAGCCCAGCGGGTAGGGCGTTGGCTTTGCACGCCCGGCGGCCCAGCCGCCCGGGTTCGATCCCCCGCATCCCATATGGTCCCCCGAGCACCGCCAGGAGTAATTCCTGAGTGCAGAGCCAGGAGTAACCCCTGAGCATCGCCGGGTGTGACCCAAAAAAGCAAAAAAAAAAAAAAAAAAATACTTGAGGTTCTTAAAAAAGATTTAACACAATAAAGTATAAAATATGCCAGAAAGAGATTAAAAGGCAAATTGGAGAAAAATTAGTCTCAATGAATTAAAGCAAATCTCCAGATGTAGAAAGAGTAAAAAGTATTTGGGGGCCAGGGAGATAGTACAGAGTCCTGTTGGATCACTAGCACCATGAGACTTCTGACTCCCCCAGGTATAGCCCTGAAGAACCCTGAGGGACCACCAGATGTGGCCTTAGTGACCCCAGGCACACGTCCCCAGATCGTAGAACCTGAGTAGCCCTGTGATCAGTAGTAATTCTTGGCCTCAGCATTAAACCCGCGGTCAATGGGAAGCCAGAAAATTGCTGAACCCCTGAACACAGTTTTCGAGGCTCCCTATCATCTGACTCCACAAAAAAAAAAAAAAAAAAAACTATGTTGTAAGTTGTAATTCTGGTGATCATTTTTCACAAGTTGCCAACATTTATATAGAATTTGCTTTTTTTTTTTGCTTTTTTTGGGGGGGCTCACACCCAGCAATGCTCAGGGGTTTCTCTTGGCTCTGCACTCAGGAATTACTCCTGGTGGTGCTCAGGTGACCATATGGTATGCCGGGATCGAACCCATGCTGGCATGGGCCGGCCGCATACAAGGCAAACACCCTACCCGCTGGGCTATCACTCCCACCCTTAGAATTGGCTTTATGCCCTGCAGCATCCTCAGCACTATAAGTAGCAACTCATTTAATCTTAACAACCTCTAATATACTTTTTTTGTTTTTGTTTTTGTTTTCTTTTTTTTAATTTCTTTTTTTTAATTTTTTTTACATTTTTACAACTACAAAGATATACAATTAAAAAAGTTCATATTTGGGTTTTGGTCATACAGTGTTCCAGCACCCATCCCGCCACCAGTGCCCATCTCCCACCACCAACTTCACCGGTTCCCTCCCCCCTCCCCTGCCCTCCTCCATGGCAGGTTCTTTATTTCTTTCCCTTTCTCTCTCTTTCGCTTTTCCTTCCCTTCCAGACTATGGATTACTGAACATACATTAAAGGGTTGTCATGTGTATCTTTTTGCCTCTATTTAATGCTCAGTTCTAGGTTGGCATTAGTACCCTCGACAATTGTTAGCACACTGTTCCATTTTCTGTCTTACCTAGCCTCTGACTCCCACACGTTTGTGATAATTTCCACCTTTGACAAGACCTCCTGATATATGTTTCACTTGACCTTGGATATTGGTATCATAATATGTACATATATATTTATGCCATGCAAATAAATGTAGTCATTCTGTATCTGTCTCTCTCCTTCTGGCTAATTTCGCTCAACATAATCTTCTCCATGTCCATCCATTTATAGGCAAATTTTATAACTTCATTTTTCCTAACAGCTGCATAGTATTCCATTGTGTAGATGTACCAAAGCTTCTTTATCCAGTCATCGATTTTTGGGCACTCTGGTTGCTTCCAGATTCTGGCTATTGTGAATAATACTGCTATGAACATAAAAGTAGGATGGTGTTTCCGCTGCGTATTTTTGGTTTCCCAGAGTAGATTCCCAGGAGTGGTATGGCTGGGTCAAATGGGAGTTCAATTTCTAGTCTTTGGAGAAAAGTCCATATTGTTTTCCAGAAAGGCGGTACCAGCTGGCATTCCCACCAACAATGGATGAGTGCCCCCCTTTCCCCACATCCACGCCAGCACTTGTTGTTCCCGCTGTTTTGAATATGTGCCAGTCTCTGTGGTGTAAAGTGGTATCTCATTGTTGTTTTGATTTGCATCTCTCTGATGATTAGTGATGATGAGTATTTTTTCATATGTTTTTTGGCCATTCGAATTTCTTCCTTGCTGAAGTTTCTGTTCATTTCTTCTCCCCATGTTTTGATGGGGGTGTTTGTTTTCTTCTTTTAAAGTTCTACCAGTGCCTGATATATCCTGGATTAATATCCAGTATTAACCCCTTATCAGATGGGTATTGGGTGAATATTCTTTCCCATTCTGTGGACTGCTTTTTGTATCTTAGTCACTGTTTCTTTTGAGGTGCAGAAGCTTTTTAGTTTCATGTAGTCCCATATGTTTATCTTTTCTTCTAGTTGCTTTGTTAGTGATGTTTCACCTTTGAAGATGCCTTTAGCTTCAATGTCATGGAAGGTTTTTCCTATATTTTCTTCAATGTACTTTATGGATTCAAGTCTGATATTGAGATCTTTAATCCATTTTGATCTGATTTTTGTGCATGGTGTTAGACACGGGTCCAAATTTATTTTTTTTACATGTCGCTGCCCAGTTTTCCCAACACCACTTGTTGAAGAGGCTTTCCTTACTCCATTTTAGACTCGTTGCACCTTTATCAAAGATTAAATGATCATGTGTTTGAGGTTGGGTGTCAGGATACTCAATTCTATTCCATAGGTCCACAGGTCTGTTTTTATTCCAATACCATGCTGTTTTAATTACTACTGCCTTGTAGTACAGTTTGAAGTTGGGGAAAGGTGGCGCCTCCCATCTTCTTTTTTCCCGAGGATTGCTTTAGCTATCCTTGGGGGTTTATTCCATAAAAGTTCAGGAGCGTTTGGTCAATTTCTTTGAAGAATGTCATCGGTATCCTTATAGGGACTGTACTGAATCTGTACAGAGCTCTAGGGAGTATTACCATTTTGACAATGTTGATTCTCCCCATCCATGAGCAGGGAATATTTTTCCATTTCCTTGTGTCCTCTTTTATCTCTTGGAGCAGTGTCTTGTAGTTTTCTTTGTACAGGTTCTTTACACACTTGGGTAAGTTGATTCCTAGGTATTTGATTATCTGTGGCACAATTGTGAATGGAATTGTTTCCTTAATATCCCTTTCTTCTTTTTCGTTATTTGTATATAGGAAAGCCACTGACTCTTGGGTGTTGATTTTGTATCCTGCCACTCTACTATATGCGTCTATTGTTTCTAGGAGTTTTTTGGTAGAGAGTTTAGGGTTCTCTAGGTATAATATGTCATCTGCAAATAATGATAGCTTGACTTATTCCTATCCTTTCTGGATGCCCTTGATGTCCTTTTCTTCTCTGATTGCTATGGCAAGTACTTCCAATACTATATTGAATAAAAGAGGTGAGAGTGGGCAACCTTGTCTTGTCCCTGATCTCAGGGGGGAAGGCTTTCAACTTTTCCCCATTTAGAATGATGCTCGCTGTGGGCTTTTGGTAGATGGCTGTAACTATCTTGAGGAAAGTCCCTTCAAATACCATTTTCTGGAGGGTTTTAATCATGAACGGGTGCTGGATCTTATCAAATGCTTTCTCTGCATCTATTGATAGGATCATATAGATTTTATTTTTTCTTTTTTATTGATATGATATATTATGTTGATTGACTTGCGAATGTTGAACCATCCTTGCATTCCCGGGATGAATCCTCCTTGGTCATGATGTATAATCTTCTTGATGAGTCTTTGGATTCTGTTTGCTAGTATTTTATTGAAGATCTTAGCATCCGTGTTCATCAGGGGTATTGGTCTGTAGTTTTCTGTCTTTGTGTTTTCTCTCCCTGCTTTGGGTATCAGGGTGATATGTGCCTCATAGAAGCTGTTTGGGAGTGTTTCTGTTTCTTCTATTTCCTGGAAGAGCTTGAAAAGACTGGTAGTAGGTCTTCCTTAAAGGTTTGGTAAGAGTTCACTAGTGAATCCGTCTGGACCTGGGCTATTGTGTTTGGGCAGACTTTTTAATTACTGTTTCAATTTCCTCCATGGTGACAGGCTTACACAGCTATTGGAGGTCTTCTTTTTCAGCTGTGGGAGGTTATAGGACTTCAGGAATTTATCCATTTCTTCTAGATTCTCACATTTCATGGCATACAGGCTCTCAAAGTAATCTCTGATGATCTTTTGGATTTCTGTGGTTTCTGTTGTTATGTCACCATTTTTATTTCTGATTCTGTTTATTTGGGTTCTCTCTTTCCCTGTCCTTACAAGTCTTGCCAATGGTTTGTCAATCTTGTTTATTTTTTTCAAAAAACCAGCTCTTGGTTTCATTATTCTTTTGGATTGTTATTTTGGTTTCCAACTCATTGATTTCCTTTCTAAGTTTTATTATTTCCTTTTTTTCTGCCTGGGTTGGGCTCATTTTGTTGGTCTTTTTCTAATGTCTTCAGCTGTGTAGTCACATTATTTTTGTGGGAACTTTCTTCTTTCCTGATGAATACTTGCAGAACTATAAACTTTCCTCTTAACACGGCTTTTGCCATGTCCCACAATTCTTATCGTTGGTGTCTTCATTTTCATTTGTTTCCAGGAATCTTTGGATTTCCTGTTTGATTTCTTCTATGACCTATTGTTTGTTCAGGAGTGAGCTGTTCAGTTTCCAGGTGTTTGGTTTGACTCCCCGTTTCTGTGTAAGGTTAACTTCCATTTTCAGTGCAACATGGTTTGAAAAGATAGCTGACGCAATTTCTATCTTTTTTATTTTATTGAGGTATGCTTTGTGGTTCAGCATGTGGTCTATCTTGTAGAATGTTCCATGTGCACTAGAGAAAAATGTGTATTCAGCTTTTTTGGCATGAAAAGCCCTGTATATATTCACTAGCTCTCTTTCTTTCATTTCTTCCTTCAGGGCCAATATTTCCTTGGTGAATTTCAGTCTTGTTGATCTATCCATCGTTGATAGAGCAGTGTTGAAGTCTCCACCTATTATTGTGCTACTGTTAATGTCTGCTTTGAGGTCTCTTAGCAGTTGTTTTATGTATTTTGCTGGCCCCTCGTTGGGTGCATATATGTTCAGTAGTGTAATTTCTTCCTGGTTTACATACCCCTTTAGTAATAAGAAATGGCCTTCTTTGTCCCTTCTAACCTTTTTTCAGCCTGAAGTCTATATTATCTAATACTAATATGGCCACACCAGCCTTTTTCGAGGAGTTGTTTGCATGGAGAATGTTCTTCCAACCTTTGCTTTGAGTCTGTGTTTGTTCTGATTATTCAGATGCTTTTTCTTGTACACAGCAGAATGCTGGGTTCAATTTTTTTAATCCATTTTGTCACTCTGTGTCTCTTAATTGGTGCATTTAGACCATTGACATTGAGAGAGATTATTGTCATCGGATTTTCTGTCATCTTTCTTTTTTGTGCTTGTTGTGCTTATGGGTTTGGTCGTATTACAGTAGACCCTTCAGTCCTTTTTAAAATTGGTTTTGAGTCCATGAAGTTCCTGAGTTGTTGCTTATCTATGAAGTTGTGTATCTTTCCTTCATATCTGAATGTGAGTCTGGCCGGTAAAGAATTCTTGGTGAGGCCTACATTTCATTGAGCCTTTTCACAATATCCCACCATTGTTTTCGGGCTCGGAGTGTTTCATCAGAGATGTCTGCTGTAAATCTTAGGGATATTCCTTTGTATGTGATTTCCTTCTTTGATCTTGCTGCTTTCAGTATTCTATCTCTATCTATAGTTTTTGTTATTTTTATTAAGATGTGTCTTGGAATATTCTTGTTGGGGTTTCTTTTAGCTGGTATCCTACGGGCCTCTTGGATCTTGAGGCAAACGTTCTTTAGTTCCGGGAACTTCTCAGCAATGATGGCTTTGACAGTTTCTTCTTCATCGGGGTTTTCTTCTTGCCCTTCTGGGACCCCAATGATCTGTATGTTGTTTCTTCTGGCTTCATCCTGATTATCTCTTGTTGTCTGTTCGGTAATTGTGAGTCTTTTTTTCTATCTTCTGGTGTTGTGTAGAGAATCTTTGGAACTCGTCTTCGAGATCACTAATTCTTTCTTCAGTAGCTATTATTCTGCTATGATGGCAGTTTGCCTTGGTTCCTGTTGATGGAGTTTCTGCTCTTCCCTGGGGCAACTTGGGTCCGCTGGAGATGCAGTGGTCACACACACACACACCTGTGGGGGGGAGATTGCAGCCATTCCTGGAAGCGCAGGGCCCAAGGGGGGGGGTGAAACCAAGGCAGTTTGCCTTGGTTCCCGTTGATGGAATTTCTGCTCTTCCCTTGGGGCAACTTGGGTCTGTGGAGACGAAGGGGTCACACACACACACCTGTGGGGAGAGATTACAGCCATTCCCCGGAGGCGCAGGGGCCTAAGCGCTCCGCGGTGAAACCAAGGCAGTTTGCCATGGTTCCCGTTGATGGAGTTTTCGCTCTTCCCTGTGGCAACTTGGGTCCGGGAGTCGCAGCGGTCACACACACACCCACCCACCTGTGGGGGAGATTGCAGCCGCTCCCAGAAGCGCAGGGGCCCAAGGGTAACACACACACACACACACACATACACACACACACACACACACACCTGTGGGGGAGATTGCCAGGAAATATTATTAAATCAAAATTTAGGGCCAGGCTGATAGTCCAGCGGTTAAGTCATTTTGCGTTTGTACGCGGTTGGCTCATGCCGGCCCGGGTTCAATCCCCGCATCCCATATGGGACCCCAGAGCACTGCCAGGAGTAATTCCTGAGTACAGACCCAGGAGAAACCCCTGAGCATCGCTGGTGTGACCCAGAAAAGCAAAAAAAAAAAAAAATAAATAATAAATTCTTTTGACTCTTTATCCATTGCCTTTTACTAATTTCAAATTTTCTTGGGTCGCTTTGTTTAACCAAGAAGTATTCTGCAGTCGTGGAATTTCAGATGGCTGTTTTCAGGACCAGGTAAGAGTACAGAGGGCAGTGCACTTGCCTTGCCTCTGAGCCCTGCCAGGAGCAATCCCTGAGCTCAGCTCTAGGCACAAGCCCCAAGCACTGCTAGTGTACACTCTCACATCTAAAAAAAGTATTGATTCTCTACGAACTGTTCTTTAATATTAAGCCATGAAACTCTTATTCCTCTTTTAATCTTATCCTAGTGCAAGGAAGGAATCTTAGGCTTCTTGACTCCTAGGAACATCTTTTTTTTAAGCAATTCTTTTTTTTTAAAATTAGGTAGTTAATCATGATTGAGTTTCAGTCAATGTTCCCACACCTGTACCTTCAGCAGTGCACACCTGTGTCCCGCTTCCCCCCACCACTACACTCTCCCTGCAACTTGCTTTTATGGAGATACTTCTCTCTCTCTCTCTCTCTCTCTCTCTCTCTCTCTCTCTCTCTCTCTCTGTTTCTCCTCCTTTTCCTTTCAGACATTGTGGTTTACAGTGTTGTACTGAAAGGTTATCATGCATATCACTTTACCTCCTTTCAGCACTAGGTCTTCTCCAACTATGATTGATCCATTCTCTGTCCTCACTACACTCACCCTCCCCGTTTGTGGCAGGCTTTCTACCATAGACCAATCTTCCTTGTCATTGTTTCTACTGTCTGGGTATTACTCACACTGTGTTTTTTTTTTTTTATCCTGCAAATGTTTGTTTGTCATTCTATATCTGTCCCTCTCCCTCTGACTCATTTCTATTCAGCGTGATACTCTCCATGTCCTTCCATGTATAAGCAAATTTTATGGCTTCATTAGGTAGATGTACCATTATTTATCCAGTTGTCTGTTTGTAGGAACTTGGGCTGTTTTTAGATTCTGGCTATTGTTAATAGTGCTACATTGAACATAGGCATGCAGATTGCTTTTCTGCATTGTGGTTTTGGGCCACTAGGGTATATTCTCAGCAGCAGTATTGCTGAGTCATATGGAAGCTCAGTTTCTAATTTTTTGAGAAATAACTGTATTGTTTTCCAGAAAGTCTACACCAGTTAGCATCCCAGCAGAGAACGAGAGACCCTTTCTCGCCGCATATACACCAGCACTTATATTCTTTTTGATGTGTGCCAGTCTCTGTGGCATGAGATAGTATTTCATTGTTTTCTCAATTTCCCTCTCCCCTGATAACTAGTGATGTAGAACACTTTTTATGTGGCTTTTGCCTATCTGTATTTCTTCTTTGAGGACATTTCTGTTCATCCTTTCTCCCCAACTTTTGATGAGGTTGTATTTTTTCTTTGTAAAGTTTTGCCAGTGCCTTATGTATCTTGGATATTGACCCCTTATCAGATGGGTATTGAATAAATAAGTTTCCCATTTTATAGACTGCCTTTGTATGATTGTCAAAGTTTTCTTTGAAGTGCAGAAACTTCTTAGTTTGATGTAGTCCCATTTGTTTGTCTTTGCTTCCATTTGCTCGATCAGTGGTGTTTCATCCAAGATGCCTTAGCTTTAATGTCATGAAGAGTTCTGCCTACATTTTCCTTTGATGTACCCTATGGATTCAGGGGCTGACTTCAAGATATTTAATCCATTTTGACTAGATTTTTGTACATGGTATTAAAGAGAGGTCTGAGCTTTATTTTTTTTTCACGTAGCTGACCAGTTTTCCTAGCATCATTTATTATTAAAGAGGTATTTTCTTGCTCCACTTGATATTTTTTTGCTCCTTTATCGAAGATTACCTGATCATATGCTTGAGGTCCTATCTCAGGATATTCATGTCTCTTCCATTGATCTGAGGGTCTGTCTTTATTCCAAAACCATGCTGTTTAAATTCCTACCACTTTGCAGTACAGTTTGAAGTGGGGGAAAGTGATTCTCTCTCATTTTCTTTTTCCCAATGACTGCTTTAACTTTTCACAGCGTGGGATTTATTTTTTTTTTTTTTTTTTTTTATTTATGTATTTTTTTAAGTATTTTATTATACCACCGTGAGATATACAAATAAAAAAGATATACAATTAAAAAGTTCATGTTTGGGTTTTGGTCATACAGTGTTTCAGCACCCGTCCCTCCACCAGTGCCCATCTCCCACCACCAACATCCCCGGTTCCCTCCCCCTTCCCCAGCCCTGCTCCATGGCAGGTTCTTTATTTCTTTCCCTTTCTCTCTCTTTCTCTTTTCCTTCCCTTCCAGACTATGGATTACAGAACATACATTAAAAGGTTGTCATGTGTATCCTTTTGCCTCTATTTAATGCTCAGTTCTAGGTTGGCATTAGTACCCTCGACTATTATTAGCACCCTGTTCCATTTTCTGTCTTACCTAAACTCTGACTCCCACACGTTTGTGATAATCTCCACCTTTGACAAGACCTCCTGATATATGTTTCACTTGACCTTGGATATTGGTATCATAATATGTACATATATATTTATGTTATGCAGATAAATGCAGTCATTCTGTATCTGTCTCTCTCCTTCTGGCCAATTTCGCTCAACATAATCTTCTCCATGTCCATCCATTTATAGGCAAATTTTATAACTTCATTTTTCCTAACATCTGCATAGTATTCCATTGTGTAGATGTGCCAAAGCTTCTTTATCCAGTCATCGATTTTCGGGCACTCTGGTTGCTTCCAGATTCTGGCTATTGTGAATAATGCTGCTATGAACATAAAAGTAGGGATGGTGTTTCCGCTCGCGTATTTTTGGTTTCCCAGAGTAGATTCCCAGGAGTGGTATGGCTGGGTCAATTTTTGGAGTGTTTGATCTATTTCTTAAAAAATATATAACATGGGTATCAGTATAGAAATCACATTGTCGCTTGGGCCTCCTGAATCTAGGTGCATGTAGTCTTCATTCAGCTCTGGGAACTTTTCAGCAAGGATGTGTTGACTATTGCTTCTTCATCAGTTTGTCTTCCTGCCCCTCTTGGTACCCTGATGACTCGTATGTTGTTCCTCTTCAAGTCATCCCAAAGTTCTCTTGTTTGTTGTTTTATTTTGAGGCATTTTCACATCTGATGTTGTCTGGAGATTCTCTGCACCTCATCTTGGAGCTCACTGATTCTGTCCCCAGCAGCTGTTACTCTGCTGCTGAGGCCTTCCAGTGAGTTTTTTGTTTCACCTGCCAAGTTTTTAGGATTTGTCATTTCTGTTTGTATTTTCATCATTTCTGTTCTCGTATTCTCTTATTGGTAGTGTTCCATTGTTTCTTTGAGCTCCTTATGTGTCCTCAACAATTCTTTTCAAATTGCTTATCAGAGAGGTTATATAAATCATAGCTGGTTGAGTCTTCCAGTCTAGCATCTTCATTCACTAAGCCAGGTGTGGTTCTGTGTTGCTTAGTCATCGTGGACCTTTGTTGTTGTGACCTGGAGTGGTTTCTTGTGTGTTCTTGTGTGGTTAGGTGCCCTCAGTTAGAATGTCTTTGTATGTTTCTAGTGAATTATGGAGAGGGGAAGAAATGTGTAGCTCCATAGCTGGGCTCTTTGTGGGAGGGGTGATTCCCTGGCCTGGGGGCGGGGGAAGGGGTGATTCCTGAATAAAAAGCAGGACCCCTGACACCACTGAGCTTCCTCAGTTTCCTTGGAATACTTTTAAGCAGAAATTAATTAGGAGTAGAAAACTATTTTGGTGACTTTTTGATAAATGACAGAGTCACACATTAATCTTCTCTTTTGAATTATTATGATTATATTTCTTAAAATACACATATACTTTTCCATCTATTCCTTTTACTTCAGCCATCCTCAGCCTCCCAAAAAGTGTTGAAAAAGGACAGAAAAGATGTTTGTGGCATATTAGTTCATAATCTTACATTTACCCACCCTAAACAGATCTGCCATTTCTTTGACTCACCATATAATAAGAAGCTTATGAAATTTTAATTTTAATGAACTTGCTATATTTGCATTTTATGTAGTTATGACTTTTCTTTATTGAGTATGATTCCCCCCCCCCCTTTACAGATTTGTTATGGAATCATTTATGGAATGGGAGCTAAATCTTTGGGAGAGCAGATGGGCATTAAGGAAAATGATGCTGCTTACTATATTGACTCCTTCAAATCTAGATACACAGGTAAAGAGTCCTTGAATATTGATTATCTTTTCAACTATCTTTGAAACTTTTCTCTTATAAACTTTAAGCTAAAATTTAAATTTTAAAAAATTAAATGTAAAATGATAATAGGATATTCTGTTGCAAAATGCTAATTCTTGGAAATGTTCATGCATTTCAGATAAAAATTGTGCGAGGACAATTGCTATTATAGAATAGTTTGAGTATCGTTGTCCCAAGAATGCTGGGTGGCCCAAATACCAAAATAAAAGGAAAAATAAAAAAAAAAGAAAAGGAAAAAAAAGAAAATTCACAAATTTTTGATGTTTAGTTCTATGAATTTTGAAATCCACATCCATTAATGTAATCTATTCTTCAACTTATGTATTGAACCATTATCCATCATCTAAATTTTGTTGCCCTTTTGTAATCGACTCTTCTCCATTCCCCAAAAGAAAGCCTTTTATTCATACTACCACTATCTTCCCGCTCATCATCTATTTGGTAGAGTGGGCACCAGTAATATCTCCATATGTCGTGTTTTATGCAGTAGAACCCAAAGGCATCTGGTTACTCAGGGAACATAAAGAGCCTCAAACCATTATATTAGGTCATGGGAATAACCTAATATAAATGTTACTGGTATTTGGCATATCAAATACAACATGAGCAGCTTGCCAGGCTTGCCATGCGAGTGGCATACTCTTGTAGTCACCTCTAAATAAAGCATTTATTGATGAAATGTGTGGCCGCTAGCGGCCGCGTGGAGCCGGGCTGTAATAGTCATGTCTGCTGGGAAGAGTTGTGACGAAAAAAGAAGTTCGGACTTGAAAACGGTAGCCCCCATGAAGTAGGGGGCGCTGCCTGGCTTGTTGTGACGCTCTGCTGGGGTGGTAGGCCATGGCTACAAACCGCCATGCCTCCCGGGCGCCTAATGAGCGGCTGTGCACAGGGGGAGCAAGTAGCAGCTCTACCCCATGTCTGAGAGTCTCTGCTTCAGCATACCTAGGCCGGATTGAAAAAAAAAAACTGCTACAGGCTGGGTGTCGATGATTCGGGCTGTGATAGTCTGGTCAGCTGGGTGGAGATGTGATGAGAAAAGAAGTCCGGATGTGGAAAACGGCGGCCCCCAGGGAGTAGGGGGTCGTGGCTTGTTGTGAGGCTCTGCTGGGGTGGCAAGCCAGGGCTAGAACCCGCCATGCCTCCCGGGTGCCTAATGAGCGGCTGGGCACAGGGAGAGCAAGTAGCAGCTCTGCCCCATGTCTGAAAGTCTCTGGTTCAGTTTGGTTCAGCATACCTGGGGCGGATTGAAAATAACTGCTATAGCCTGGGTGTTGATGATCCTGGCTGTGATAGTCTGGTCAGTGGGGTGAAGATGTGACGAGAAATAAGTCGGGATGTGGAAAAGGGTGGACTCCATGGAGTATGGGGGGGGGTCGCCTGGCTTATTGTGAGGCTCTTCTGGGGTGGCAGGCCAAGCTAGAACCAGCCATGCCTCCCGGCGCCTAATGAGTGGCTGGGCACAGGGAGAGGAGTAGCAGCTCTGCCCCCATGTCTGAGAGTCTGTGGTTCAGCATACCTGGGCCATATTGAATAAAAGTGCTGCAGGCTGGGTGTCGATGATCCGGGCTGTGATAGTCTGGTCAGCGGGTGAAGATGTGACAAGAAAGAAGTCCGGATGTGAAAAAAGGGTGGCCCCCAGGAGTAGGGAGGGGGTCTTCTGGCTTGTTGTGAGGCTCTGCTGGGGTGGCAGGCCAGGGCTAGAACCCGCCATGCCTCCCGGGCGCCTAATGAGTGGCTGGGCAAAGGAAGAGCAAGTAGCAGCTCTGCCCATGTCTGAGAGTCTCTGGTTCAGCATACATGGGCCGAATTGAAAAAAAACTGCTACAGGCTCGGTGTCGATGATCCAGGCTGTGATAGTCTGGTCAGCTGGGTTGAGATGTGACAAGAAAGAAGTCCGGATATGGAAAACGGCAGCCCCCATGGAGTAGGGGGTCGTCTGGCTTATTGTGAGGCTCTGCTGGGGTGGCAGGCCAAAGCTAGAACCTGCCATGCCTCCCGGGCACCTAATGAGTGGCTGGGCATAGGGAGAGCAGTAGCAGCTCTGCCCCATGTCTGAGAGTCTGTGGTTCAGCATACCTGGACCATATTGAATAAAAGTGCTGCAGGCTGGGTGTCGAAGATCCGGGCTGTGATAGTCTGGTCAGCGGGGTGAAGATGTGACAAGAAAGAAGTCCGGATATGGAAAAGGGTGACCCCAGGGAGTAGGAGGGGTCTTCTGGCTTGTTGTGAGGCTCTGCTGGGGTGGCAGGCCAGGGCTACAACCCGCCATGCCTCCTGGGCGCCTAATGAGTGGCTGGGCAAAGGGAGAGCAGTAGCAGCTCTGCCCCCATGTCTGAGAGTCTCTGGTTCAGCATACATGGGCCGAATTGAAAAAAAACTGCTACAGGCTCGGTGTCGATGATCCGGGCTGTGATAGTCTGGTCAGCTGGGTTGAGATGTGACGAGAAAGAAGTCCGGATATGGAAACGGCAGCCCCCATGGAGTAGGGGGGTTCGCTTGGCTTCTTGTGAGGCTCTGCTTGGATGGCATGCCAGGGCTAGAACCCACCATGCCTCCCAGGCGCCTAATGAGTGGCTGGGCACAGGGAGAGCAAGTAGCAGCTTAGCCCCATGTCTGAGAGTCTCTGGTTCAGCATACATGGGCCGAATTGAAAAAAAAAATTGCTGCAGGTTGGGTGTCGAGATCCGGCTGTGATAGTCTGGTCTGCTGGGTGAAGATGTGACGAGAAAAAAAGTCCAAATGTTGAAAACGCCTACCCCCATGGAATAGGGAGGGTCGTATGGCTTGTTGTGAGGCTCTGCTGGGGTGGCAGGTAAGGGCTAGAACCCTCCATGCCACCCAGGCGCCTAATGAGCACTGCACATGGAGACAAGTAGCAGCTGTGCCCCATGTGTGAGAGTCTATGGTTCAGCATTCGTGGCCGGATTGAAAAAAAAAACTGCTACAGGCTGGGTGTCGATGACCCAGGCTGTGATAGTCTGGTCTGCTGGTTGGATTGTGACAAGAAAGAGGTTTGATAGGGAAAACGGTGGCCCCCATGGAGTAGGGGGTGTCTTCTGGCTTGTTGTAAGGCTCTGCTGTGGTGGCAGGCCAGAGATAGAACCCGCCATGCCTCCCGGGCGCCTCATGAGCGGCTGGGCACAGGGAGAGAGCAAGAAGCAGCTCTGCCCCCATGTCTGTGACTCTGGTTAAGCATACCTGGGCCAGATTGAAAAAAAAAACTGCTATAGGCTGTCGATGATCCGGGCTGTGATAGTCTGGTCAACTAGGTGGAGATGTGACGAGAAAGAAGTCCGATGTGGAAAACGGTGACCCCCATGGAGTGGGGGTTGTATGGTTTGTTGTGAGTCTCTGCTGGGGTGGCAGGCCAGGGCAGGAACCCGCCATGCCTCCCGGGCGCCTAATGAGCCCCTGGCACAGGGAGAGCAAGTAGCAGCCCTGCCCCATGTCTGAGAGTCTTTGGTTCAGCACACCTGGGCGGGATTGAAAAAAAAAAACTGCTGCAGGCTGGGTGTCAATGATCCGGGCTGTGATAGTCTGGTCGCTGGGTAAAGATGTGAAGAGAAAGAAGTCCTATATGGAAAATGGTGGCCCCCATGGAGTACGGGGGTCGCTTGGCTTGTTGTGCGGCTCTGCTGGGGTGGCAGGCCAAGGCTAGAACCCGCCATCCTTCTCGGGACGCCTTATTAGCGGCTGGGCACAGGGAGAGCAAGGAGCAGCTCTGCCACATGTCTGAGAGTCTCTGGTTCAGCATACCTGGGCCGGTATTAAAAAAAAAAAAAAAAAAAACGACTGCAGGCTGGGTGTCGATGATCCGGACTGTGATAGTCTGGTGTGCTGGGTGGAGTTGTGGACGACAAAGAAGTCTGGATGTGGAAAATGGGAGCCCCCATGGAGTAGGGAAGTCGCCTGGCTTGTTTTGAGGCTCTGCTGGGGTGTCAAGCCAAGGGTAGAACCCGCCATGCCTCCTAGGCCCATAATGAGCAGCTGGGCACAGGGAGAACAAATAGCAATTCTGCCCTATATCTGAGAGCCTCTCGTTCAGCATACCTGGGCCAGATTGAAAAAAAAACAGGTACAGGATAGGTGTCATTGATCCGGGCTGTGACAATCTGGTCAGCTGGGTAGAGATGTGATGAGAAAGAAGTACGGATAAGGAAAACGGCGGCCCCTATGGAGTAAGGGGTGGGGCATCTGACTTGTTGTGAGGCTCTACTGGTGTGGCACGCCAGGGCTAGAACCCGCCATGCCTTCCGGGCACCGAATGAATGGCTGGGCACAGGTAGAGCAAGTAGCAGCTCTGCCCCGTGTCTGAGAGTTTCTGGTTCAGCATACCTGGGCCGGAATGAAAAAACTGCTACAGGCTGGGTGTCGATTTTCTGGCCTGTGATATTCTGTTCAGCTGGGTGGAGATGTGAAGAGAAAGAAGTCCGAATGTGGAAAACAGCGGCCTCCATGGAGTAGGTGCGCCATCTGGCTTGTTGTGAGGCTCTGCAGGGGTGGCAGTCCAAGGCTAGAACCCGCCATGCCTCCTGGGCGCCTAATGAGCGGCTGGGCACAGGGAGAGCAAATAGCTGCTCTGCCCCATGTCTGAGAGTCTCTGGTTCGGCATACCTGGGCGGGTTGAAAATAAATGCTACAGGCTGGGTGTCAATGATCCGGGCTGTGATAGTCTGGTCAGCTGGGTGGAGTAGTGACGAAAGAAGTCCAGATGTTGAAAACGCCTACCCCCATGGAATAGGGAGGGTTGTCTGGCTTGTTGTGAGGCTCTGCTGGGGTGGCAGGCCAGGGCTTGAACCCGCCATGTCTCCAAGGCGCCTAATGAGTGGCTGGGCACAGAGAGAGCAAGTAGCAGCTCTGCCATATGTCTCAGAGTCTCAGGTTCAGCATGCCTGGGCTGGATTGAAAAAAAACTGCTACAGGTTGGGTGTTGATGATCCTGTCTGTGATAGTCTGGAAGAGCTGGGTGGAGATGTGACGAGAAAGAAGTCCGGATGTGGAAAACGGTGGCCCCCATGGAGTAGGGGAGGTCGCCTGGCTTGTTTATAGGCTCTGCAGGGGGTCACAAGCCAGGGGTAGAACCCGCCATGCCTCCCAGGCCCCTAATGAGCGGCTGGGCACAGGGAGAACAAATAGCAGTTCTGCCCTATATCTGAGAGTCTCTGGTTCAGCATACCTGGGTCAGATTGAAAAAAAACTGGTACAGGATGGGTGTTGTTGATCCGGGCTGTAATATTCTGTTCAGCTGGCTGGAGATGTGACGAGAAGGAAGTCCGGATGAGGAAAATGGTGGCCCCCATGGAGTAGTGGGGTCATCTGGCTTTTTGTGAGTCTCTGCTGTGGTGGGAGTTCAAGGCTAGAACTCACCATGCCTCCCAGGCGCCTATTGAGCTGCTGGGCACAGGGAGAGTAAGTAGCTGCTCTGCCCCATGTCTGAGGGTCTCCTGTTCAGCATACCTGGGCTGTATTGAAAATAACTGCTATAGGCTGGGTGTCGATGATCCAGGCTGTGATAGTTTGGTCAGCTGGGTTGAGATGTGACGAGGAAGAAGTCCAGATGTGGAAAATGGCTAACCCCATGGAATAGGGACAGTTGTCTGGCTTGTTCTGAGGCTCTGCTGGGGTGGCAGGCCAGGGCTAGAATCCGCCATGCCTCCCGGGCACCTAATGAGTGGCTGGGCACAAGGAGAGCAAGTAGCAGCTCTATCCCATGTCTGAGAGTTTCTGGTTCAGCATGCCTGGGACGGATTGTAAAAAAAATGCTACAGGCTGGGTGTCGATGATCCGGGCTGTGATAGTCTGAAGAGCTGGGTAGAGATGTGGCGAGAAACAAGTCCGGATGTGGAAACTGTGGCCACTGTGGAGTAAGGGGGTCGCCTGTCTTGTTGCGAGGCTCTGTTGGGGTGGAAGGCCAGGGCTAGAACCAGCCATGACTCCCGAACACCTAATGAGCGGCTGGGCACAGGGAGAGCAAGTAGCAGCTCTGCCCATGTCTGAGAGTGTCTGGTTCAGTATACCTTGGCCGGATTGAAAAAAAAACTGCTGCAGACTGGGTGTTGATGATCCTGGCTGTGATAATCTGGTCTTCTGGGTGGATTTGTTATGAGAAAGCAGTCAGGATGTGGAAAACGTTGGTCCCCATGGAGTACGGGTTGTCGCCTGGCTTGTTGTGAGGCTCTGCTGGAGTGGCAACCAGGGCTGGAAACTGCCATGCCTCCCAGGCTCCTCATGAGCGGCTGGGCACAGGGAGAGCAAGTAGCAGCTCTGCCCCATGTCTGAGAGTCTCTGGTTCAGCATACCTGGGCTGGATTGAAACTAACTGCTTCAGGCTGGGTGTCGATGATCCGGGCTGTGATAGTCTGGAGAGCTGGGTGGAGATGTGACGAGAAAGAAGTCCTGATGGGGAAACGACGACCCCCATGGAGTTTGGGGGGCGCCTGGCTAGTTGTGAAGCTCTGCTGGGGTGGCAGGCCAGGGATACAACCCTCCATGCCTCCTGGGCGCCTAATGAGCGGCTGAGCACAGGGAGAGCAAGTGCACCTCCGCCCCATGTCTGAGAGTCTCTGGTTCAGCATACATGGGTCGGATTGAAAAAAAAGTTGCTGCAAGCTGGGTGTCGATAATCAGGCTGTGGTAGTCTGGTTTGCTGGGTGAAGATGTGACGAGAAAGAAGTCCAGATGTTGAAAACGGTGGCCTCCATTGAGTAGGGGAGTCGTCTGGCTTGTTGTGAGGCTCTGCTGGGATGGCAGGCCAAGGCTAGAACCAGCCAAGCCTCCAGGGCGCCTAATGAGCTGCTGGGCACAGGGAGAGCATTTAGCAGCTCTGCCCCATGTCTGAGAGTCTCTGGTTCAGCATACTTGGGCCGCATTGAAAAAAAACTGCTGCAGGCTGGGTGTTGATGATCTGGACTGTGATAGTCTCGCCTGCTGGGTTGAGTTGTAACGAGAAAGATGTCCGAATGTGGAAAACGGTGGCCCCCATGGAGTACGGGGGTCGCCTGGCTTTTTGTGAGGCTCTGCTGGGGTGGCAGGCCAGGTCTAGAACCCGCCATGCCTCCCATGCATCCAATGAGAGCTGGGCAGAGGGAGAGCAAGTAGCAGCTCTGCCCCATGTCTGAGAGTGCTCTGGTTCAGCATACCTGGGTCATATTGAAATAAAACTGCTGTAGGCTGGGTGTCGATGATCCGGACTGTGATAGTCTGGTCTGCTGGGTTGAGTTGTAACGAGAAAGAAGTCCGGATGTGGAAAAACGGTGGCCCGCATGGAGAAGGGGGGGTCGCCTGGCTTGTTGTGAGGCTTTGCTGGGGAGGGAGCAGGCCAGGGCTCGAATCCGCCATGCCTCCCAAGCTCCTAATGTGCGGCTCGGCACAGGGAGAGCAAGTAGCAGCTCTGCCCTATGTCTGTGAGTCTCCTGTTCAGCATACCTGGGCCGGATTGAAAAAAAAAAACTGCTGCAGGCTTGGTGTCGATGATCCGCACTCGTGATAGTCTGGTCTGCTGGGTGGAGTTGTGATGAGAAAGAAGTCCAGATGTGGAAAACGGTGGCCCCCATGGCGTTGGGAGGTCGTCTGGCTTGTTGTGAGGCTCTGAAGGGGTGGCAGGTCAGGGGTAGAACCCGCCATGCCTCCCAGGCCCTTATTGAGCGGCTGGGCACAGGGAGAACAAATAGCAGTTCTGCCGTATATCTGAGAGTCTCTGGTTCAGCATACCTGGGCCAGATTGAAAAAAAACTGGTACAGGATGGGTGCTCGATCATCCGGGCTGTGATAATCTGGTCAGCTGGGTGGAGATGTGGACGAGAAAGAAGTCCAGATGAGGAATACGGCGGCCCCCATAGAGTAGGGGTGGGGGGGCGTCCTGACTTCTTGTGAGGCTCTGCTGGGATAGCGGCCAGGGCTAGAACCCGCCATGCTTCCAGGGCACCGAATGAGTGGCTGGGCACAGGTTGAGCAAGTAGCAGCTCTGCCCCCATGTCTGAGAGTTTCTGGATCAGCATATTGGGCCGGATTGAAGAAAACTGCTACTGGCTGGGTGTCGATTATCCGGTCTGTGTAATTCTGTTCATCTGGGTGGAGATGTGACGAGAAAGAAGTCCGAATATGGAAAACAGTGGCCCCCATGCAGTTGGGGGTCGCCTGGCTTTTTGTGAGACTGCTGGGGTGGCAGTCCAAGGCTAGAACCCGTCATGCCTCCCGGGCGCCTATTGAGTAGCTGGGCACAGGGAGAGCAAGTAGCTGTTCTGTCCCATGGTCAGCTGGTTGGAGATGTGACGATAAAGAAGTCCAGATGTGAAAAACGACTACCCCCATGGAGTAGGGACTTTCGTGGTGGCTTGTTGTGAGGCTCTGTTCGGGTGGCAGGCCAGGGCTAGAAAGCTCCATGCCTCCCGTGCACCTAATGAGTGGCTGGGCACAGGGAGAGGAAGTAGCAGCTCTGCCCATGTCTGAGAGTCTCTGGTTCAGCATACCTGGGCCGGATTGAAAAAAACTGCTAAGGCTGTGTGTTGATGATCCGGGCTGTGATAGTCTGGAAGAGCTGGGTGGAGATGTGACGAGAAAGAAGTCTGGATGTGGAAAATGGTGGCCCCCATGGAGTAGGGGGAGTCGCCTGGCTTGTTGCTAGGCTTTGCTTGGGTGGAAGGCCAGGGTTAGATTCAGCCAGGACTCCCGTATGCCTAATGAGCGGCTGGGCACAGGGAGAGCAAGTAGCAGCTCTGCCCCAAGTCTGAGAGTGTCTGGTTCAGTATACCTTGGCCAGATTGAAAAAAAACTGCTGCAGGCTGGGTGTCAATGATCCCGGCTGTGATAATCTGGTCTTCTGGGTGGAGTTGTATTGAGAAAGCAGTCAGGATGTGGAAAACGTTGGTCCCCATGGAGTACGGGTTGTCATCTGGCTTGTTGTGAGGCTCTGCTAGGGGTCAACCAGGGCAAGAACCTGCCATGCCTCCCGGTTCCTCATGAGCGGCTGGGCACAGGTAGAGCAAGTAGCAGCTCTGCCCCATATCTGAGAGTCTCTGGTACAGAATACCTGGGCCGGATTGAAAATATCTGCTACAGGCTGGGTGTCAATGATCCGGGCTGTGATAGTCTGGACAGCTGGTGGAGATGTGACGAGAAAGAAGTCCTGCTGTGGAAAACAGTGGCCCCCATGCAGTAGGGGCGCCGTCTGGCTTGTTGTGAGGCTCAGCTGGGGTGGCAGTCCAAGGCTAGAACCCGCCATGCCTCCCTGGGCGCCTAAGGATCTGCTGGGCACAGGGAGAGCAAGTAGCAGCTCTGCCCCATATCTGAGAGTCTCTGGTTTAGCATACCTGTCCCGGGTTGAAAAAAAAACTGCTGCAAGCAGGGTGTCGATAATCCAGGCTGTGGTAGTCTGGTCTGCTGGGTGAAGATGTGACGAGAAAGAAGTCCAGATGTGGAAAACTTGGGTCCCATTGAGTAGTGGCGGTCGCCTGGCTTGTTGTGAGGCTCTGCTGGGGTGGCAGGCCAAGGCTAGAACCCGCCATGCCTCCTGGGCTCCTAATGAGCGGCTGGGCACAGGGAGAGCATTTAGCAGCTCTGCCCCATGTCTGAGAGTCTCTGGGTCAGCATACCTGGGCCGGATTGAAAATAACTGCTACAGGCTGGGTGTCAATGATCTGGGCTATGATAGTCTGGTCAACTTGGTGGAGATGTGACGAGAAAGAAGTCTGGATGTGGAAAAGCGGCGGCCCCCATGGAGTTCGGTGGGGTTGTCTGGCTTGTTGTGAGGCTCTGCTGGGGGAGCAGGCCAGGGCTAGAACCCGCCATGCCCCCGGGCGCCTAATAGCTCTGGGCACAGAGAGAGCAAGTAGCAGCTCTGCCCTATGTCTCAGAATCTCTGGTTCAGCATACCTGGGCCAGATTGAAAATAACTGCTGTAGGCTGGGTGTCGACGATCCGGGCTTTGATAGTCTGGAGAGCTGGGTGGAGATGTGACGAGAAAGAAGTCCGGATGTGGAAAACAGCGGCCCCCAGGGACAAGGGGGGGTCGTCTGGCTTGGTGTGAGGCTCTGCTGGGGTGGCAGGCCAGGGCTAGATCCCACCATGCCTCCCGGGCGCCTAATGAGCGGATGGACACAAGGAGAGCACATAGCAGATCTGCCCCATGTCTGAGAGTCTCTGGTCAGCATACCTTGGCCGGAATGAAAAAAAAAAAAAAAAACTGCTGCAGGCTGGGTGTCGATGATCCGGACTGTGATAGTCTGGTCTGCTGGGTTGAGTTGTAACGAAAAGAAGTCCGGATGTGGAAAAGCGGTTGCCCCCATGGAATAGGGGGTCGCTCTGGCTCGTTGTGAGGCTCTGCAGGGGTGGCAGTCCAGAGCTAGAATCCGCCATGCCTCCCAGGCGTCTAATGAGCTGCTAGGCACAGGGAGAGCAAGTAGCAGCTCTGCCCCATGTCTGAGAGTCTGGTTCAGCGTACCTGGGCCAGATTGAATAAAAAACTGCTGCAGGCTGGGTGTCGATGATCCAGACTGTGATAGTCTTGTCTGCTGGATTGAGTTGTGACGAGAATAAAGTCCGGATGTGGATAACGGTGACCCCTATGGAGTAGGGGGTCGCCCTTCCTTTTTGTGAGGCTCTGCTAGGGTGGCAAGCCAGGGCTAGAACTCGCCACGCCTCCTGGGCGCCTAATGAGCGGCTGGGCACAGGGAGAGCAATTAGCAGTTCTGCCCCATGTCTGAGAGTCTCTGGTTCAGCATACCTGGGCCGGATTAAAAGAAACTGGTACAGGATGGGTGTCGATGATCCTGGCTGTGATAGTCTGGTCAGCTGGTGGAGATGCGACGAAAAGAAGTCTGGATGAGTAATACGGTGGCCCCCAAGAGTAGGGGCGTCTGACTTCTTGTGAGGTTCTGCTGGGGTGGCAGGCCAGGGCTAGAACCCGACATGACTCCCTGGTGCCTAATGAGCAGCTGGGAACAGGGAGAGCAAGTAGCAGCTCTGACCCATGTATGAGAGTGTCTGGTTCAGCATACCTGGGCCGGATTGAAAAAACCTGCTGCAAGTTGGGTGTCGATGATCCGGGCTGTGGTAATCTGGTCTGTTGGGTTAAGTTGTTATGAGAAAGCAGTCAGGATGTGGAAAACGGTGGCCCCCATGGAGTAGGGGTTGTCGTCTGGCTTGTTGTGCGGCTCTGTTGGGTTGGCAGGCCAGGGCTAGAACCATCCATGCTTCCCGGGCTCCTCATGTGCGGCTGGGCACAGGGAGAGCATGTAGCAGCTCTGCCCCATGTCAGAGAGTCTATGGTTCAGCATACCTGGGCTGGATTGAAAATAAGTGCTACAGGCTGGGTGTCGATGATCCTGGCTGTGATAGTCTTGAGAGCTGGGTGGAGATGTGACGAGAAAGAAGTCGGGCTGTGGAAATGGCGGCCCCATGGAGTAGGGGGTGTCGTCTGGCTTGTTGTGAGGCTCTGCTGGCGTGGCAGGCCAGGGCTAGAACCCGCCATGCCTCCCGGGTGTCTAATGGCGGCTGGGCACAGGGAGAGCAAATAGCAGTTCTGCCCCATGTCTGAGAGTCTCTGACTCAGCATACCTGGGCCAGATTGAAAAAAATCTGGTACGGGATGAATGTCGATGATCGGGCTGTGATAGTCTGGTCAGCTGAGTGGAGATGTGACGAGAAAAGAAGTCCGGATGAGGAAAACGGCGGCCCCCATAGAGTAGGGGAGGGGCGCGCTTGCCTTTTTTGTGAGACTCTGCTGGGGTGGCAGGCCAAGGCTAGAACCCGCCATGCCTCCCAGGTGCCTAATGAGCGGCTGGGCACAGGTAGAGCACATAGCTGCTCTGCCCCATGTCTGAGAGTCTCTGGTTCAGTACACCTGGGCCGAAATGAAAAAAAAAAAAAACTGCTGCAGGCTGGGTGTTGATGATCCGGACTGTGATTGTCTGGTCTGCTGGGTTGAGTTGTAACGAGAAAGAAGTCCGGATGTGGAAAACGGTGGCCCCCATGGAGTAGGGTGGTCGTCTGGCTTGTTGTGAGGCTCTGCTGGGGTGGCAGGCCAGGGCTAGAACCCGCCATGCCTCCCGGCGCCTAATGAGCGGCTGGGCACAGGGAGAGCAAGTAGCAGCTCTGCCCCATGTCTGAGACTCTCTGGTTCAGCATACCTGGGCCAGATTAAAAAAAAAAAACTGCTGCAGTCTGGGTGTCAATGATCCGGGCTGTGATAGTCTGGTCTTCTGGGTGGAGTTGTAACGAGAAGGTAGTCCGGATGTGGAAAATGGCGGCCCCCATGGAGTAGTGGAGTTTTCTGGCTTGTTGTGAGGCTCTGCTGGGGTGGCAGGGCAGGGCTATAACCCACCACGCCTCCCGGGCTCCTCATTAGCGGCTGGGCACAGGGAGATCAAGTAGCAGCTCTATTCATATACTTTATTCATACACAAAGTGATTATGTATAGATTATGTATAGAGAAAAATAATATGAATTCTCAGAAGCAATTACTAGAGCCAATACTAAATTTCAGAAGTTCTCTACATCCATGGTTATTTTGTTAAAATCGGTCATTTTCCTTTATACTAGCAGCAATTGCTGAATGAAAAAAAATACAATTGTTTGGAATACAATTAAAAGTGATGAAATACTTGAGATAATTTTCACCATATATACAAAACTGTATTGCAGTGCAATCCATAATGAAATTTAAAATATATTTAAATACGTGTGAGGCTTACTATATTAATTTATTAGATGCCACAATATTATTATGTCAGTTATCTGTATATTCTAATATTTCTTCATTGCAATTCTCTTCAGAATCCTTTAGACTTTTCTATAGAATTTTAAAAAACTAATCCAAAAAATCTAATGCAAAAGTATAGAGTAATAAAAACAATTTTGGATTAAGAATATCTAATTTTAAGTATTTATACCCTCCCTCCTGGTTTCAAAAACATAAATTGCAATAATCAAGATAAGCTTAGGTAAACTTTGAGAACATAGAACACAGCAGGGTTCCAAAAATAGACCTGTACATATTTTTTAGCAATTGTATTAAAATATCCAATACCAGTATAGGGAGAAAACAAATTTGCAATTTTCTTTTTACCCTCATTATGTGAAAGTTATCTTGATATGGAGCATAGGTTTAAAAATAATAGGTAAAAAATATTTTTTCAAGAAGAAACAAGGGAGAAAACCTCTGAGACATTGAGGTAGACAAAGACTTTTAAGTGTTAATAATACAGAATTAAGTTACTAAAGAAACATTGATAATAGACACCACTAAGAAAATGTAATTGCGAACTTCACATTAGGAAAAAATATTTGTAGTTTCTATTATCTGAGAAAGGATTTGCTTCCAAATTGCATAAGAGCTTCTTATAACTCAGTGTGATGAACAATCAAAAATATCAAAATATCCTGCAAAAACTAGAAATTAAGCTCCCTTGTGACCCAGCCATATCACTCCTGGGAATATACCCCTGGGAGGCCAAAAAACAGCAGAAACACTATCTACTCTTCTATGTTCATAGCAGCACTATTCACAGTAGCTAGAATCTGGAAACAACCAGAGTGCCCGAGAATAGACAACTGGATAAGAAATTTTGGTACATCTACACAATGGAATACTATGCAGCTGTTAGGAAAAATGAAGTTATGAACTTTTCCTATAAATGGGTGGACATGGAGAGGATCATGCTGAGTGAGATTAGCCAGAGGGAAAAGGACAGATATAGAATGATTGCATTTATTTGTGAGATATAAAAATATAGCATGATACCAATATCCAAGGCCAGACAAAACATGAATCAGGAGGTCTGTCATTGGATGGAATCTACTCCAAATGTGTGGTAGTCAAAGGTTAGGTAAGGCAGAAAAAGGAACAGTGTACTAAAAATTGTTGGAAATTATAATGCTGGCCTAGAATTGAGCATTGAATGTAGGCAAAGGGATATACATGATAACCTATAAATGTATGTATTGCAAGCCACAATGTGTAAGAGAAGAGAGAAAGAGAGTGAGAGAGAGGAGGAGGAGGAGGAGGAGGAGGAGGAAGAGGAGGAGGAGAGATCCGGTGGTTTAAATACTATCTATTCTATTGATAGGATAGGAGGAGGAGGAAGTGGAGGAAGTGGAGGAGGAGGAGGAGGAGGAGAAAGCCTGCTATAAAGGCAGGCTGGGGGGAGGTGGATGAAAATGGGTACATTGATGTTGGGAAATATACACTGTTTGAGGGTTATGTGCTGGAGCACTGTATGACTGAAATCCAAACATGAACATCTTTGTAATTGTATATCTCACAGTGCTATAATAAAATAATTTTTTAAAAGTCTATAGGCAGGTAGGAAAATCAAAACATTAAATACAATTACATTTTTTATCTATGAGAATTTTTAATTTCAATATCCAAAAATATTTCTGCATTCAAAACGTTACTCTCCATATGATATCTGAGTATTGTATCTCTTCAGACAAATATGGAAGACACATAGTCATCGTTCTACAAATGGTGCGGTATGGAGGGTCCAGTTCTGCCCTTTCCAGTTTCTCCAAAGAAACATTTAATTCAATAGGACCATCCTACCATTCCACTTCGGAGACTGAAAGGAGGTTTTAATAATTATAGTGGATAAAAGGCACAAATGGGCATGGTCCCAACACAACAAGACATGTGATCAACTGGTAATTACTCATTTAATTCCAATTTATTATATTTAGAGTGTAGGGCTTTTGCTGTTTTGTAATTATCATCCGAAGTATATGATCATTTAAAACATTTGCATTCCAAGAAAAGGGTTTCCCACTCCTCCCACTTGCTGCTTTTTAATATAAAACTTCCTTGCATTTTAAAACCTGTAATACATTCTAGAAGATGCACGCTGGCATATGAATACAAATCTACTGTGGCTAGCGCTCTGCCTCAGACCTGTGGTTGCTAGGGGAGACGTCCATTCACATGATCAGAATCTCCCAAGACTAATGGAAGTTGCTTTTTAAAAAAAATTTTTATTATACCACCGTGAGATATACAGTTACAAAAGTGTACATATTTGGTTTCAGTCATACAGTGTGCCAGCACCCATCCCTCTACCAGTGCCCATTTCCCTCACCAATGTCCCTGATTTTCCCCCTTCCCACAGCCTGCGCCTATAGCAGGCAATTTTCATTTCTCACTCATTTCCTTCTATTACATACCATGGCTTGCAATATACAGTTAGAGATTATCATGTATATCCTTTGCCTACTTTCAATGCTCAGATCTACGATGGTATTATCATTTGCAATAATTAATTAGTACATTGTTCCTTTCTGTGTATTGCCTAGCCTCTTACTCCTACACATCTGCAGCAGGTTTTATCCACTGACAAGACCTCTGATCCATATTTTGTCTGGCCTTGGATATTGGTAGCATGCTATTTTTTAATATCTCACAAATAAATGCAGTCATTCTATATCTATCCTCTTCCCTCTGGCTAATCTCACTCAGCATGAACCTCTTCATGTCCACCCATTTATAGGAAAAGTTTATAACTTCATTTTTCCTAACAGCTGCATAGTATTCCATTGTGTAGATGTACCAAAGTTTCTTTATCCAGTCATCAGTTCTTGGGTACGCTGATTATTTCCAGATTCTGATTATTGTGAAGAGTGCTGCTATGAACATAAAAGTACAGATGGTGTTTCTGCTGTGTGTTTTTGGCCTCCCAGGATATATCCCAAGAGTGATTTTGCTGGGTCAAATGGGAGCTCAATTTCTAGTCTTCGGAGGAATGTCCATATTGGTTTCCAAAATAGGCTGTACCAGCTCGACATTCCCACCAACAATGGATGAGAGTCCCTTTCTCCCGCGATCCACACCAGCACTTGTCCTTGCTCTTTTGGATATGTGCCAGTGTCTGTGATGTGAGATAATATCTTATTGTTTTGATTTGAATCTCTCTGATGGTTAGTGATGATGAGCACTTTTTCATATGCCTATTGGCCATTCAATTTTCTTCCTTATTGAAGTTTCTATTCATTTCTTCCATTTTGGGGTGGGGTTGGCTGTTTTCTTCTTGTAAAGTTCTACCAGTGCCTGATATATCCTGGATATTTACCCTTTTCAGAAGTGTATTGGGTGAATATTCTTTCCTCATTCTGTGGACTGTCTTTGTATCTTGGTCACTATTTCTTTTGAGGTGAAGAAGATTTTTCATTTCATGTAGTCCCATATGGTTTTCTTTGCTTCTAGTTGCTTTGTTAGTGGTGTTTCATCTTTGAAGATGCCTTTAGCTTCAATTTTGTGGAAGGTTTTTCCTATATTTTCTTTGATGTACTTAATGGATTCAGGTCTGATATTGAGATCTTTAATCCATTTTGATTTGATTTTTGTTCATGGGGTTAGAGGTCCAAATTCATTTTTTTACACGTAGCTGTCCAGTTTATCAAGCACCACTTGTTTAAGAGGCTTTCATTGCTCCATTTCATACCTTTTGCTCCTTTATCAAAGTTTAAGTGATCATGTATTTGAGAATGGGTTTCAGGATACTCAACTCTATTCCATAGGTCCACAGGTCTGTTTTTATTCCAATACCATGCTTTTTTAATTACTACCACTTTGTAGTACAGTTTGAAGTTGGGAATGGTGATGCCTTCCATCTTCTTTTCCCCAAGGATTGCTTTATCTATTCGTGGGGATTTATTGTTCCATACATATTTCAGAAGTGTTTGGTCAATTTCTTTGAAGAATGTCATGGGTATCCGTAGAGGGACCACGTTGAATCTGTATAAAGCTCTTGGGAGTATTACCATTTTGACAATGTTGATTCTCCCAATCAATGAGTGGGGAATGTGTTTCCATTTCCTGTGTCCTCTTTTTTTTTCTTGAAGTGTTTTGTAGTTTTTTTTTTTACAGGTTCTTTATATTTAGTTAAGCTGATTCCTAGGTATTTGATTTTCTGTGGAACAATTGTGAATGGGATCATTTTCTCAATATCCCTGTCTTCTCTTTCATTATTTGTATATAGGAAAGCCACTGACTTTTGGGTATTGATTTTGTATTATGACACTCTACTATGGCATCTATTGTTTCTAGGAGTTTTTTGGTAAAGAGTTTAGGGTTCTCTAGGTATAATATCATGTCATCTGCAAATAGTGATAGCTTGATTTCTTCCTTGCCTATCTGGATGCCCTTAATGTCATTTTCTTCTCTGATTGCTATGGCAAAATACTTCCAGTACTATATTGAATAGAAGTGATGAGAGTGGGCAAGCTTTCCTTGTCCCCGATTTTAAGAGAAGGCGTTCAGTTTTTCCTCCATTGAGAATGATGCTCGCTGTGGGCTTTTGGTAGATAGCTTTGACTATATTAGGAAGGTTCCTTTAATTCCCATTTTTTGGAGTGTTTTTATCATGAATGTGTGTTGGATCTTGTCAAATGCTCTCTGCGTCTATTGATATGATCATATGGTTTTTATTTTTGTCTTATTGATATGATGTATTGTTATTATTTTTTGTTTTTTGCTTTTTGGGTCACACCCGGCGATGCTCAGGGGTTACTCCTGGCTCTGCACTCAGGAATCACTCCTGGCGGTGCTCGGGGACCATATGGGATGCCGGGATCGAACCCAGGCCGGCACAGGCCGGCCGCGGCAAGGCAAACGCCCTACCCGCTGGGCTATCGCTCCGGCCCTGTATTGTTATTTTTTATTTTATTTATTTAATTATTTTGCTTTTTGTGGTCACACCCAGCAATGCTCAGGGGTTACTCCTGGCTCTTCACTCAGGAATTACTCCTGGCAGTGCTTGGGGACCATATTGGATGCCGGGATAAAACCCAGGTTGGGTGCATGCAAGGCAAATGCCTTACCCGCTGTGCTATTGCTCCGCCCCTTTTGTGTTTTTTTATTTTTTTTTAAACATTTTATTATACCACCGTGAGATATACAATTGCAACGTTGTTCATGTTTGGAGGTTTCGGTCACATAGTGTTCCAGCACCCTGCCCTCCACCAGTGCCCATTTTCCACCACCAATGTCCCCAATTCCCTCTCTCCTCCCATAGCCTGCCTAAATGGCAGGTTCTTTATCTCTTTTCTCTCTCCCTCTCTCTCTTTTCCTTCTCTTTTACACATTGTGGGTTGCACTACTTACACTTAGAGGCTATCATGTGCATTTTGCTTTTTTGTTTTTTTAATATGGAATCACTATCACTATCTTCCCGTTAATCATCTATTTGCTAGAGCGGGTGTTGCAGGACTCCTAAGGGCCGCTGCATCTGCTCTGGATTGCCTCCCCGCAAATCACCCGTAGATAAGGGGGTAGTCTAAATGTGGCAGTTTATCCGACCATGTATGCTGTACTAGCTTGTACAAATATTCTCCCATGCTACCACAATCATCGTGGGACTAGCTAGATCTTACCAGCATATTAGCCTGGCCACGTAGGACACCTAAGTAATTAGACCAGAGAGAAATGCTGTTTGCTTCCAAGCAAACAAGCATGGCTCCCTGATATACTCAAAGGCAACTAAAATATAAAACTACAATGAAGTAGAGGAGACTTGTGAAGGCTTGGAGAAATATTTAACTGGCATTGGTGTTGGTCTTTGGTACAGAGACATGCCATCTCAGAAACCCCCTTCTCTACACTACAAAGGCATTCCTGAGCAGATTTCGGCTCAAAACATTAGCATAGTAAAGGCCCTAGGTGAGGTGCAGGGAGGGATTACCTAAGGGCATTGGACCCTCCCTGCTTTCCATAACAGTGGGAGGAAGGTCTGAGTTACAGGGATATAAACTAGCCGGTTCCCGCTCTCGCTTGCTTCTTCTTTGTGGGATCTCTCCTTGTGAGCGTTCATTCCCCTTGGAAGCTTTTACACGTGGTGGTCGCCATCTTGGCCTACACGTGGCTGGGGTTCTAGCCTGGAATCCTAAGCATCGGGCTTTTCCTTTTGCTGATTTGTATGCCTGAACCTGTGATAAGTAAAGCCTTTTAAAACTGCATCGGATTCCTGAGTTTTCATCCGTTCCTCGCCGGCCGGAGGTAGAAGGGGAACTTCGCTTCCCGGCACTGTCGGGGACCCCGGCGCAGCACCCCGACATTTGGCGTCCCTGGGTGGGCTGGAACCACCAACCTTTCGGGCGCTGCGCCGGGGTCCCCGACAGTGCCAGGAAGCGAAGTTCCCCTTCTATCTCCGAGCCGGGCGAGGAATGGATGAAAACTCACGAGTCCGTGCAGTTCCAAAAATGGCTTTTAATAGTACAAAAGCTCTTCCACAGCAATCCAATATAATGAACAAACTCTAGCTCTGGTCCGAACTTAGACCATACAAAAGAGCCTAAGTCTCCCACCAAAGAGAGAGGATGTCACCCGAGCTGAGTCCTACCCAGAAGGAGCAAAAAGACAAAGAGCAAAAGGCCAAAGCCAAAAGCCAAAAGCTGAAGGCTGCGGAACCAAAAGGCAAAGGTAAAGGCGAAGGGGGCCTCAAGTCAGCCCCTTATATACACCAAAGTAATCCAATCGGGAGGTTGTCATGCCAACAAAGAACCCTAAACAGAGTGTAGTGCCACACCCTATTGCAGGTATAAACAAAGGTTACACCAAGGACTAATCCCGAGATTATCTCTTATGTAAAACACTGGAGAGAGAGGGGGTGATATAAAGTAATATATCTTAACTTCATGAGCTTCATGTAGTCTAGATGGTACCCACAAGGTCCTTATTATTATCTGCACCAGGGTGATTCTGAGTATCTTGTTCTCATGTACTGAAAGGGTCATACTCGCCTGCTTAGAGCAAACTAGTATGATCCTTCCTATAGTCTTCCTTTAGTCTCAGCGTAGCCAGGGTGGTAGTCTCCTGGTAAATTCTAACTGTCCCACGTTGGGTGCAGTGGGTATAAAGAGGAGCTGTGCCCAATCTAGAAAACATAGAAGTCTTAGTAGATGTATAAGTCAGAAGTTATTCAATCAAGGTGACTTCTGTAACTGCCACACCCTCTAGCAGTGTTTACATAGAAGAGAGATCTCATTAGAATGAACCTTGGCTTAAATAAGATTAATCTGGGAGTGAGCAAAACAACAAAACTCCCAGATTAGCTAAACATGTCCTCCAACAAGCAGGTACCAGTAATATCTCCATATGTCATGTCTCATGCTAGTAGAACCCAAAGGCATCTGCCCGCTCCAGGAACATAAAGAGCCTCAAACAATTATATTAGGTCACGGGAATGACCTAATATAAATGTTACTGGTATTTGGCATATCAAATACTACACGAGCAGCTTGCCAGGCTTGCCGCACGGGTGGCATACTATTGTAGTCACCTCTAAATAAAGCATTTATTGATAAACCGCGACGGCCGCTTAGCGGCCACCGAGCCAGGCTGTGATAGTCTGGTCTGCTGGGTGGAGTTGTGACGATAGGGAAGTCCGGATGTGGAAAATAGCGGGCCCCATGGAGTGGGGATGGTGGTCTGGCTTGTTGTGAGGCTCAGCTGGGATGGCAGGCCAGGGTTAGAATCCGCCATGCCTCCCGGGTGCCACACGAGCAGCTGGGCACAGGGAGAGCAAGTAGCAGCTCTGCCCCATGTCTGAGAGTCTCTGGTTCAGCATACCTGGGCCGGATTGAAAAAAAAAAAACTGCTGCAGGGTGGCTGTGGATGATCCGGGCTGTGATAGTCTGGTCTGCTGGGTGGAGTTGTGACGAGAGGGAAGAGTGGATGTGGAAAATGGTGGGCCCCATGGAGTGGGGATGGTGGTCTGGCTTGTTGTGAGGCTCAGCTGGGATGGCAGGCCAGGGCTAGAACCCGCCATGCCTCCCAGGCGCCTCACGAGCAGCTGGGCAGAGGGAGAGCAAGTAGCAGCTCCGCCCCATGTCTGAGAGTCTCTGGTTCAGCATACCTGGGCCGGATTGAAAAAAAAAACTGCTGCAGGGTGGCTGTGGATGATCTGGGCTGTGCTAGTCTGGTCTGCTGAGTGGAGTTGTGACAATAGGGAAGTCCGGATGTGGAAAATGGTGGGCCCCATGGAGTGGGGGATGGTGGTCTGGCTTGTTGTGAGGCTCAGCTGGGATGGCAGGCCAGGGCTAGAGCCTGCCATTCCTCCCAGGCGCCTCACGAGCAGCTGGGCACAGGGAGAGCAAGTAGCAGCTCTGCCCCGTCTGAGAGTCTCTATTTATTTCTTATTTATTTAGTTATTTATTTAGTTATTTATTTATTTTTTTGCTTATTGGGTCACACCCGGCAATGCTCAGGGGTTTCTCCTGGCTCTGCACTCAGGAATTACTCCTGGCGGTGCTCTGGGGACCATATGGGATGCCGGGATCGAACCCAGGCCGGCACAGGCTGGCCACGTGCAAGGCAAACGCCCTACCCGCTGGGTTATCGCCCCGGCCCCTTAATATGGAATGCTTCACGAATTTGTATGTCATCCTTGCGCAGGGGCCATGCTAATCTTCTCTGTATCATTCCAATTTTTTTAGTATATATTCTGCCTAAGTGAGCACATGTATTATGTTGATTAACTTGCGAATGTTGAACCATCCTTGCATTCTCGGGATGAATCCTACTTGATCATGATCTATAAGCTTTTTGATGAGTTTCTGGATTCTATTTGCTAGTATTTTGTTGAAAATCTTAGCATCTGTGTTCATCAGGAGATTGTTCTGCCTCTGCCTGCTTTGGGTATCAAGGTGATTTGTGCCTTATAGAAGCTATTTGAGAGTGCTCCTGTTTTTTCTATTTCCTGGAAGAGCGTGTAAAGGACTGGCAGTAGGTCCTCCTTAATGGTTTGGTAGAGTTCACTAGTGAATCCGTCTGTACCTAGGCTTTTGTGTTTGGGCAGACTTTTAATTATCGTTTTAATTTCCTTCATGGTGATAGGCTTATTCAGGTATTGCAGGTCTTCTTGTTTCAGTCGTGGGAGGTTATAGGACTTCAGGAATTCATGCATTTCTTCTAGATTCTCATGTTTCAGGGCATACAGACTCTCAAAGTAATCTCTGATGACTCTTTGGATTTCTCTGGTTATGTTGCTTTTCATTTCTGATTCTATTTATTTGGGTTCTCTCTTTCTCTGTCCTTACAAGTCTTGCAAGTGGTTTGTTGATCTTGTTTATCTTGGGCACTGGTGGAGGGATGCATGCTCGAACACTTTATGACTGAAATCAAAACATGAACATGTTTGTAATGTACATCTCACAGTAGTTATTAAAATAATTTTTAAAAGTTTCTAGTCAGGTAGGAAAATCAAAACAATAAATACAATTTTTAAAAGTTTTCAAAAATATTTTAAAATGTCAAAATATTTGAACAGATTATGTTGAAAGATGAAAGAGTGGCCAAAATAAATGTTGTTATCATGAATGAAAAGCAAATTAAAATGAAGGGATATCATTTCAAGAATACTATAATAAAACAAAAAAATACTACAATAGATAGTATTTAAACCACCGGATCTCTTTTCTGTTTTTTGTGGTGTTTACCTAAGTTGATATAACCACTTTGGAAAATTGTATGGCTTTTATATATAGTTCATTTTCTCTAAACATACACTTCACTTATAATTCTGCAGTCCTACTATTTATTATTTATTCCAAACAAAATAAACCCATATGACCTAAGAAAGACATGCATGCATGTATATTGTTAATAACCAAGGGTTAGGAAAAGCCCAGGTATCTATCAACAAGATTATAAAGAAATCAGCTTATTTTCAGTAAAATAGTATTTAAAAAATCATACACAAAAGATAACAAACAGTATAATTCAATTCTTAATCAGGAACATGAAAACAAATATGTAAAGTATATCAGTATTTGAGAATTGATACTGCAAATTGACTGTTAAGTTAATGAATGTTTTATACCTTTTAATGATTATTGTAGAGGTATTTACACTTAAATGTATTAAACTGTTCACCTGAAGTGAATTCCTCTTGTTGTATATAAATTGTACTTCAGAATAGATTGCTTTGAAAACTAGTCTTTGAATCTTTGAAGACCTCCTATCTGGAGGTATGCCTCTACCTAGAGTCTGGTAGACGAATTTGTGATATATATATATATATATATTTTTTTTCTTTTCTTTTGCTTTTCACTTAACGGAATCTACAGAATCACAGTAGTTCTTAGTAAGGAGCCTGATTGCTTTCTGAAATTCTGATGGCAGAGTCTTTGTGTTACCAACAGTTCTGTTTGGCCTCATTTTCTTTTCTTTCTTTACTCGGTTCCCTCAAATGTCTTTGCTGCTGGCCACACAGCCAGAAATCCTGAAGCGAGGATTGTCATTGGAATCTTAGTGTACTATGATAAGTACAGTTGTGAGAAACAGGGATTGCATGCATAAGTGACTGAAATGGATCAGCGTAGTCGATAAACCTAACTGCGTTTTACTTTAGTTTTTCTATTTATTTTGAGTTTGGGGCCACTCTCAGCAATGCTCAGGGACTGGTCCTGGTACTGAGGCCTGGAGTCACTTCTGGTGATACTGCAGGGATAAAACTAGGATCTGCAGCCATGCAGGGCAAAGACCTTAATGTCTGTATTGTCGCTCTGATTTCATTGTGTTTTTAAAAATATGTGAAAAAAATGAAAAATGATCTAGGAAAAAAGAATATTTCTAGCTCAGAAGCAGGAGTGATCACTGAAGAGATTTTACCTATAGAGGAAAAACTGTGCCAAGATATCCATAAGATGTAATATTGGGCCTTAAGCCTGAATGTTTAATGCTGGTAAAGAAATTAGGCTTGCATTTGAAATGTTAAACCATACTTAGTCTTTCTGAATTTTACTTTTTTTTTCTTTTTTGGGTCACACCCAGCAATGCTCCGGGTTACACCTAGCTCTGCACTCAGGAATTACTCCTGGCAGTGCTCAGGGCACCATATGGGATGCCAGGGATCGAATCTGGGTCGGCTGCGTTCAAGGCAAACACCCTAGCCTCTGTGCTATTGCTCCGGCCCCAGTCTTTCTGAATTTTAAGAAGTGATTTCTAGATGGCCCAAGAGTTAGTTCAACAGTTTAGGTGTTTGCCTTACACATGATTCCTGGCATCTCATCCCATCCCTGAGTGCCGCAGGAGTGATTCCGAATGCAGAACCAGAAGTAAGCCCTGAGCATCACCAGGTGTGGCCCAACAACAAACAAAAGAAAAAAAAACTACCAAACAAACCAAGAAGTGATTTCTAGGGACTGGGAGAAGTCTCACTAGCAGAAATGGCCTGCTTTACCAGCATATGGCTGAGTTAAATAACTGGTGCTACCACATGGGTCAGGCATAATCCCGGCAGCTCCACTGTCTTTAATTCCTATTGCTGCACCTACGTCTAGGAACAGTACAACAAGATGTGCATGAGCACCACAACTGAAGACTGATGCTCCCCCTTGACAGTACAGTAGAAATAGAAGATATATAAGATCTTCCGGGATGCCCCTCCATCCCAGACTAGTATATAAACACTATGTAGACCCTCCCCCAATGAGCACTAAAACCACAATGTGTGTGAGCACCACAACTAAGGAGTGTGACCCCAGTGTGCAACACTGCCCCCTTCCATGGTGAGCACTGTGGCTGAGTACGTGTGGGCCATGGACAGCACCATGACCACCTCTGTAGCATAGATCATAACATGAGCAGTGGAAATGTTGTGGGCTTGGATCCAGGGTTCAAGAGCAAAACAATCACCATTATTGAAGAACAGAAACCTATGCAAAGCATCACACACTAGACTTTAGAGTGAAATTTCCTCCATTTTATAAGCTACTCTATTCTGGAATTTAGATTTATATTAGGTAGTGGTAGCTATTTAGAAAACAAAATTTGTTATTTCTAAATTAATTTTCTTTCAATACTTCTGAGTTTATAAAAAGTGCATAGGACTTTATGTGAAAAATTTGGATGATATGCTATCAGTGTTAAAAATCATGTGGAGTTTTGGTGTATTTCACTATATTGATGTATGTGTATTTTTTTTGTAGGAATTAATCATTTCATGAGAGAGACATTGAAGAACTGTAGAAGAGATGGGTTTGTTCAAACCATTTTGGGACGCGCAGATATTTACCAGGAATTAAAGACAACAACCCTTATCGTAAAGCTCATGTATGTTGAACTTTCTATGGATTTTGAACTTAATATTTCAACTTTTAAAATGATTAATATTTTAACTTACTATTTCAATGACACATACCTTTTCAATAAAGGCCAAATTCTACTACTGAGTCTTTTCAGGATCACTAGCATATTAGTTGGATGTTCTGTGTGTGCATGGCCAACTGTTGTTTTCTGAAGTGATGGCACAGTTTTGCTGAGCTCCATCTTTGGGAGACTGATGTAAATATGAGCTCACCTAGTACTCAATCACGGACACTACATTGGTTATTTGTCACCTCTAGTAGTAAGGTATATGTATTCCCAAGTCTTGCATTTGCTTATTGTTTTCTGTTTCAGAAACTATTTTAGTTTATCGTGTCATACCAAACTCCCAGTCTTCAGTGATTGATCTATTTCTAAATTGTTGGTATTTAACTTCACTTTACGTATTTATTTAAATCAAAGACTCAAGGGTTATTTGAGGATACACAAAATATTGATGTTCACTATTTGGGTTTGTACCACACCATGTGGCACTTGAGGTTTACTCCTGGCTCTGTCCTCAAGTACTCTTGTGGTGGTGCGCATTGGAACATGTGGTGCCAGGATGAAACTAGTATCAAATGCAGACAAATGCTTTAACCCCTCTACTATTTCTTTGACTTTATACATGCGCTTTTACCATCGTTTAATCAAATTTATTTATCTATTTATTTATCTATTTATTTATTTAATGATAACTTGTCAGTGTTAATCTTTGCACAAGCAGAATTACTTTTTAAATGTTATTTTATTAATCAAGTATTATAGGCAATAGTACTAGTGATACAGAAAACATTTCTTTGGTTTCCCCTTCATTATTTTTAAATAAAATCTGAAAAGTCATACTATCTTCTTTTTATTTTTTGATATTTTAATATACCACCATGAGATATACAATAACAAAGATGTTCATAAGATGTTCATATTTGGATTTTGGTCGTACAGTGTTCCAGCCCCCCATCCCTCCACCAGTGCCATTTACCACCACCAATGTCCCCGAATCCCTCCCCCTCCCCTAGCCTGCCTCTATGGCAGGTTCTTTATCTCTTTTCATTTGTCTCTCTTTTTCCTTCCCTTCCACATTGTGAATTACAATACATACATTAAGAGGTAGTCATGTGTATCTATTTGCCTGTATTTAATGCTGAGTTCTAGGTTGGTATTATCACTTTCAACAATTATTAGCACACTGCTCCATTCTTTGTCTTACCTAACATTTGTTTGTGAAACTTCCATCTAGTTTGTGATAATTTTCACCTTTGACAAGATCTCCTGATCCATGTTTCACCTGACCTTGATATTGGTATCATAATATGTACATATATATTATGTCATGCAAATAAATGCATTCATTCTATATCTGTCTTTTCCTTCTGGCTAATTTCACTCAACATGATCTTCTCATGTCCATCCATTTATAGGCAGATTTCATAAGTTCACTTTTCCTAATAACTGCATAGTATTCCATTGTGTGAGTCTCTCATGTCTGTGAGTCTCTGTGGTGTAGAGACATTGTGTAGAGACTCACAGACATGGGGCAGAGCTGCTACTGGCTCTCCCTGTGCCCAGCTGCTCACGAGGCGCCCGGGAGGGATGGCGGGTTCTAGCCCTGGCCCGCCACCCCAGCAGAGCCTCACAACAAGCCAGACGACCCCCCCACTCCATGAGGGCCTCCATTTTCCATATCAGGACTTCCCCTCCTAAGAACTCCACCCAGCAGACCAGCCTATCACAGCCCGGTGCAGTTCATGAATAAATGCTGGATTTAGAGGTGACTACAAGAGTATGATACCCTCACGGCAGAGCCTGGCGAGCTCCCTGTGTCGTATTTGATGTGCCAAATACCAGTAACAATTATACACCTCATTCCCATGACCTGATGGGTTTGAGGCTCTTTATGTTCCTGGAGCAAGCAGGTGCCCTTGGGCTCTACTTGCATGAGACAGGACATACAGAGATGTTACTGGTGCCCCTCGAGCAAATCGATGATGAACGGGAAGACAGTGATACAGTGATTCCATTGTGTAGATGTACCAAAACTTCTTTATCCAGTCATCAGTTCTCAGACACTCTGGTTGTTTCCAGATTCTGACTATTGTGAATAATGCTGCTATGAACATAAAAGTAGGGATGGTATTTCCACTGCGTATTTTTGGCTTCCCAGGGTATATTCACAGGAGTGGTATGGCTGAGTCAAATGGGAGCTCAATTTATAGTCTTTGAAGGAATATCCATATTATTTTCCAGAAAGGCTGTACCAGTCGACATTCCCACCAACAGTGGATGAGTGTCCCCTTTTCTCCACATCCACACCAGCAATTGTTCTTGCTCTTTTGGATATGTGCCAGTCTCTGTGGTGTAAAATGATATCTTATTGTTGTTTTGATTTGCATCTCTTAGATGACTAATGATGATGAGCATTTTTTCATATGTCTTTTGGCCATTCGGATTTCTTCCTTGTCGAAGTTTCTGTTCATTTCTTCTCCCCCATTTTTTGACGGGGTTGGTTGTTTTCTTCTTGTAAAGTTCTACAAGTGCCTGATATATCCTGAATATTAACCCCTTATCAGATGGGCATTGGGTGAATAATCTATCCCATTCTGTGGAATGTCTTTGGATCTTGGTTACTGTTTCCCAGAATTACTCCTTCTTGGTCATTATGTATAATCTTCTTGAATAGTCTTTATTCTGTTTGCTACTATTTTGTTGAAGATCTTACCATCCGTGTTCATCAGGGAGATTGGTCTGTAATTTTCTTTCTTTGTGTTGTCTCTCCCTGCTTTGGGTATCAGGGTGATATGTGCCTCGTAGAAGCTGTTTGGGGAGTGTTTCTGTTTCTTCCATTTCCTGGAAGAGCTTGAAAAGGACTGGCAGTAGGTCCTCCTTGAAGGTTTGGTAGAATTCACTAGTGAATCCGTCTGGACATAGGCTTTTGTGTTTGGGCAACTTTTAATTACTGTTTCAATTTCCTCGATGGTGATAGGCTTATTCTCGTATTGCAGGTCTTCTTGTTTCAGTCGAGGGAGGTTATAGGACTTCAGGAATTTATCCATTTCTTTTAGATTGTCATGTTTCACGGCATTTAGTCTCTCAAAGTAATCTCTGATGATGTTTTGAGTTTTGGGATGTGTGTGTAGGGTTCTGGCCTGTTCCCTGGGGCTCATTGGGTCCGCAGAGACGCAAGGGTCACACACACACCAGTGGGGAGATTAGAGACGTTCCCGGGAAGCGCAGAGCCCAAGGGGTCCGGGTGAAAACAAGGCAGTTTGCCTTGGTTCCCGTTGATGGAAGTTCTGGCTCTTCCTTGGGGCTGATTGGGTCCGCGGAGACGCAAGGATCACACACACACACCTGTCGGGAGATTGCCACCATTTTTTTTTTTAATTTCTGATACTGTTTATTTGGGTTCTCTTTTTCCCTGTCCTTACAAGTCTTGCGAATGGTTTGTCGATCTTGTTTATTTTTTCAAAGAACTAGCTCTTGGTTTCATTAATATTTTGGATTGTTTTTTCAGTTTCCAACTCATTGATTTTCTCTCTAAGTTTTATTATTTCCTTTTTTTCACCTGGGTTGTTCTCCTTTTGTTGGTCTTTTTCTAATGTCTTCAGCTGTGTAGTCAGGTTATTTATGTGGGCCCTTTCTTGTTTCCTGATGAATGCTTGCAGAGCTATAAACTTTCCTCTTAACACGACTTTTGCCGTGTCCCACAAGATATTATAGTTGGTGTCTTCATTTTCATTTGTTTCCAGGAATATTTGGATTTCTGGTTTGAGTTCTTCTATAACCCATCGGTTGTTCAGGAGTGAGCTGTTCAGTTTGCAGGTATTTAGTTTGACTCCCTGTTTTTTGTACGGTTAACTTCTATTTTCAGGGTATCATGGTCTGAAAAGATAGTTGACACAATTTCTATCTTTTTTATTTTATTGAGGTGTGCTTTTTGGCTCAGGATGTGGTTTATCTTGGAAAATGTTCCATGCGCACTGGAGAAAAATGTGTATTCAACTTTTTAGGCATGAAAAGCCCTGTATATATATCCACTAGCTCTCTTTCTTCCATTGCTTCCTTCAGGGCCAATATTTCCATGGTGAGTTTCAGTCTTGTCGATCTATCCATAGTTGATAGAGCAGAGTTGAATTCTCCAACTATTATTATGCTACTGTTAATGTCTTCTTTGATGTCTGTTAGCAGTTGTTTTTAGGAGGAAAGTCTCTGGATCGAAATGTCTCACAATTATACTAACCATCTAGCAATTCATTAAACTATGAACACGTAGTCTGGATTCTGCCTTTAAAAATTATGCTTCAAATGCAGTAAAAATCAAAGGAGACACATATACTGTTAAAAACCAGTTTGAACATGTAGGACATATATATATACATATAGGGTGTATATATACATATATATTAAATAGAGACTCACAGACATGGGGCAGAGCTGCTACTGGCTCTCCCTGTGCCAAGCCGCTCACGAGGTGCCTGGGAGGGGGATGGCGGGTTCTCGCCCTGGCCCGCCACCCCAATAGAGCCTCGCAACAAGCCAGATGACCCCCACTCCATGAGGGCCTCCTTTTTCCACATGCGGACTTTCCCTCGTCAGAACTCCACCCAGCAGACCAGGCTGTCACAGCACGCCTCATCGAGATCACCCTTTAGCAGTCTTTTTTAAATATGGCCCAGGTATGCTGATCCAGAGACTCAGACATGGGGCAGAGCTGCTACTGACTCTTACTGTGCCAAGCCGCTCACGAGGCTCCCGGGAAGGGGGATGTTGGGTTCTAGCCCTGGCCCGCCACCCCAGCAGAGCCTCGCAACAAGCCAGATGACCCCCCACTCCATGAGGGCCTCCATTTTCCACATCCGACTTTCCCTCGTCAGAACTCCACCCAGCAGACCAGCCTCTCACAGCCCGGCTCGCGCGGTTCATCAATATGCTGGATTTAGAGATGGCTACAAGAGTATGCTACCCTCACGGCAGAGCCTGGCAAGCTACCCATGTCATATTTGATATGCCAGATACCCGTAACAATTATAGACCTCATTCCCATGACCTGATGAAATGGTTTGAGGCTCTTTATGTTCCTGGAGCAAGCATGTGCCCTTGGGCTCTACTTGCATGAGACAGGACATATGGAGATGTTACTGGTGCCCACTCGAGCAAATCGATGATGAACGGGAAGACAGTGACAGCAGTTGTTTTAAGTATTTTGCTGACCCCTCGTTGGGTGCATATATGTTTAATAGTGTAATTTCTTTCTGGTGTATATACCCCTTAATTAATAAGAAATGACCTTCATTGTCCCTTCTAACTTTTTTCATCCTGGAAGTCTATATTATCCGATACTAGTATGACCACACCAGCCCTTTTTGGAGGAGTTGTTTGCATGGAGAATGGTCTTCCAACCTTTGACTTTGAGTCTGTATTTGCTGTGATTATTCAGATGTGTTTCTTGTAGACAGCAGAATTTTGGGTTCAATATTTTAATCCATTTTGCCACTCTGTGTCTCTTAATTGGTGCATTAGACCATTGACTTTGAGAGAGATTATTGTCGTTGATTTAGTGTCATCTTTCTGTTTACACTTGTTGTTCTTTGGGGTTTTGTTTTGTTTTACTGTTGAGCCCTCAGTCCTTTTAAAGTTGGTTTTAAATCCATGAAGTTCCTGAGTTGTTGCTTTTCCATGAAGTTGTGTGTCTTTCCTTCATATCTGAATGTGAGTCTGGCTGGGTAAAGAATTTTTGGTGAGGCCTCCCGTTCATTGAGGCTTTTCACAATATCCCACCATTGTTTTAGGGTTTGGAGTGTTTCATAGGAGATCACAATCACATGATCTTCTGTATATCATCTATTTGCTAGAGCAGGCACCAGTAATATCTCCATATGTCCTGTCTCATGCCAGTAGAGCCAAGGGCATCGGCTTGCTACAGGAACATAAAGAGCCTCAAACCATTATAGTAGGTCATCGGAATAACCTAATATAATTGTTACTGGTATTTGGCATATCAAATACAACACGACAGCTTGCCAGGCTTGCCGTGTGGGGAGGCATACTCTTGTAGTCACTTCCAAGTAAAGCACTTATTGATGAACCGCGCCGAGCCGGGCTGTGAAAGGCTGGTCTGCTGGGTGGAGTTCTGATGAGAGGGAAGTCCAAATATGGAAAATGGCGGTCCGTGGATTGGGGTTCATCTGGCTTGTTGTGAGGCTCTGGGCAAGGACTAGAACCCGCCATGTCTCCCGAGGGCCGGATGAACTGCTGGGCAGAGGGAGAGCAAGGAGCAGCTCTGTCCCATGTCTGAGAGTCTCTGGACCAGCATACCTGGGCGGATTCAGCAAAAAATCTGCTGCAGGGTGGGTGTCGATGATCTTGGCTGTGATGGGATGGTCTGCTGGGTGGAGTTCTGACGAGAGGGAAGTCCTAATGTGGAAAATGGCGGTCCCGTGGATTGGGGGGTCGTCTGGCTTGTTGTGAGGCTCTGCTGGGGTGGTGGGCCAGGGCTAGAACCCGCCATGCCTCCCGAGGGCCTGATGAACTGCTGGGCAGAGGGAAAGCAAGGAGCAGCTCTGTCCCATGTCTGAGAGTCTCTGGACCAGCATACCTGGGCCGGATTGAGGAAAAACTGCTGGGAGAGGATCATGTTAAGTGATGATGATGATGATGATGATGATTATAATTTTGACACCGTTTTTTTTTAATTTTTTTATTTTTAAAATTACAAAGATATACAATTAAAAAGTTCATATTTGGGTTTTGGTCAAACAGTGTTGCAGCATCCATCCCGCCACCAGTGTCCATCTCCCCACCACCAACGTCCCCGGTTCCCTCCCCCTCTCCCAGCCCTGCTCCATGGCAGGTTCTTTATTTCTTTCCATTTCTCTTTCTTTCTCTTTTCCTTCCCCTTCAGACTATGGATTACAGAACATACATTAAAGGGTTGTCATGTGTATCTTTTTGCCTCTATTTAATGCTCAGTTCTAGGTTGGCATTAGTACCCTCAACAATTGTTAGCACACTGTTCCATTTTATGTCTTACCTAGCCTCTGAATCCCACACCTTTGTGATAATTTCCACCTTTGACAGGACCTCCTGATATATGTTTCACTTGACCTTGGATATTGGTATCATAATATGTACATATATATTTATGCCATGCAAATAAATGCAGTCATTCTGTATCTGTCTCTCTCCTTCTGGCTAATTTCATTCAACATAATCTTCTCCATGTCCATCCATTTGTAGGCAAATTTTATAACTTCATTTTTCCTAACAGCTGCATACTATTCCATTGTGTAGATGTACCAAAGCTTCTTTATCCAGTCATCAATTTTCGGGCACTCTGGTTGCTTCCAGATTCTGGCTATTGTGAATAATGCTGCTATGAACATAAAAGTAGGGATGGTATTTCCGCTGCGTAATTTTGGCTTCCCAGAGTAGATTCCCAGGTGTGGTATCGCTGGGTCAAATGGGAGTTCAATTTCTAGTCTTTGGAGGAAAGTCCATATTGTTCTCCAGAAAGGTTGTACCCGCCGGCATTCCCACCAACAATGGATGAGTGTCCCCTTTTCCCCACACCCACGCCAGCACTTGTTGTTCTTGTTCTTTTGAATATGTGCCAGTCTCTGTGGTGTAAAGTGGTATCTCATTGTTGTTTTGATTTGCATCTCTCTGATGATTAGTGATGATGAGCATTTTTTCATATGTTTTTTTTGCCATTCGAATTTCTTCCTTGCTGAAGTTTCTGTTCATTTCTTCTCCCCATTTTTTGATGGGGTTGTTTGTTTTCTTCTTGTAAAGTTCTACCATGACACCGGTTTTTGACACCGAGAAGAACTGTTTCTCGGAAAATGCGATGAAAGAGGCGCCGGTGGTGTCTGTGTCCTTGTCAACATGAACATGGCCACTAACATTGATTCATTTGAGTGCCTAACAAACCAGACAGGACGATTACACTTGCAGAGATATAGCCCACTTCCAGCAGTTTCATAGAAGTCTTCTGTAAATCTTAGGCATATTCCTTTGTATGTGATTTTCTTCTTTGAATTTGCTTCTTTCTGTATTCTATCTCTACCTATAGTTTTTGTCATTCTAATTAAGATGTGTCTGGAATCTTCTTACTGTGTTTTTTTAACTGTACCCTAAGGACCTCCTGAATCTGGAGGTAAGCATTCTTTAGTTCAGGGAACTTCTCCGCAATGATGGCTTTGACAGTTTTTTTCTTCATCAGGGTTTTCTTCTTTCCCTTCTGGGATCCCAATGATCTGTATGTTATTCCTTTTGGCTTCATCCCAATTATCTCTTGTTGTGTGTTCATTAGTTTGCACTTTTTTTTTCATCTTCTGATATTGTGTAGAATCTTTGGAACTCGTCTTGGAGGTCACTAATTCCTTCTTCAGCATTTCTTACTCTGCTATGGAGGCCTTCCAGTGTGTTTTTCATTTCACTTACCAGATTTTTTAATATCTGTCATTTCCCATTGTATTATTTTAAATTTTTTTTATTTTTACAATTACAAAGATATCACAGCCCGGATCATCGACACCCACCCTGCAGCAATTTCTTCCTCAATCCAGCCCAGGTATGCTGGTCCAGAGACTCAGACATGGGGCAGAGCGATTCCTTGCTCTCCCTGTGCCCAGCCGTTCATGAGGCAGTCGGGAGGCATGGTGGGTTCTAGCCTTGGCCCACCACCCCGGCAGAACCTCATAACCAGCCAGACGACCCCCCCACCCACTCCATGGGTGCCGCCATTTTCCACATCCGGACTTCCCTCTCTTCAGAACTCCACTCAGCCGACCAGCCCATCACAGCCGCCGCGGCCGCTATGCGGCGCCGGTTCATCAATAAATGCTTTATTTGGAGGTGTTTAAATAATATGCCTTCCGCACGGCAAGCCTAGCAAGCTGCTCGTGTTGTATTTGACATGCCAAATGCCAGTAACAATTATATTAGGTCATCCCATGACCTAATATAATGGTTTGAGGCTCTTTATGTTCCTGTAGCAAGCCGATGCCCTTTGCTCTACTGGCATGAGACAGGACATATGGAGATATTACTGGTGCCCGCTCTAGCAAATAGATGATTAACGGGAAGATCGTGATCGTGATCGTGACAAAGATATACAATTAAAAAGTTCATATTTGGGTTTTGGTCATACAGTATTCCAGCACCCATCCCGCCACCAGTGCCCATCTCCCACCACCAACATCCCCGGTTCCCTCCCCCTCCCCCAGTCCTCCTCCATGGCAGGTTCTATATTTCTTTCCATTTCTCTCTCTTTCTCTTTTCCTTTCCCTCCAGACTATGGATTACAGAACATACATTAAAGGGTTGTCGTGGTGTATCTTTTGCCTCTATTTAATGCTCAGTTCTAGGTTGGCATTAGTACCCTCGACAATTGTTAGCACACTGTTCCATTTCTTGTCTTACCTAGCCTCTGACTCCCACACGTTTGTGATAATTTCCACCTTTGACAAGACCTCCTGGTATATGTTTCACTTGACCTTGGATATTGGTATCATAATATGTACCTATATATTTATGTTATGCAGATAAATGCAGTCATTTTGTATCTGTCTCTCTCCTTCTGGCTAATTTCGCTCAACATAATCTTCTCCATGTCCATCCATTTATAGGCAAATTTTATAACTTCATTTTTCCTAACAGCTGCATAGTATTCCATTGTGTAGATGTACCAGAGCTTTTTAGCCAGTCATCGATTTTTTGGGCACTCTGGTTGCTTCCAGATTCTGGCTATTGTGAATAATGCTGCTATGAACATAAAAGTAGGGACGGTGCTTCCGCTGCGTATTTTTGGTTTCCCAGAGTAGATTCCCAGGAGTGGTATGGCTGGGTCAAATGGGAGTTCAATTTCTAGTCTTTGGAGGAATGTCCATATTGTTCTCCAGAAAGGCTGTACCAGCCAGCATTCCCACCAACAATGGATGAGTGTCCCCTTTTCCCCACATCCACGCCAGCACTTGTTGTTCTTGCTCTTCCTCATTTCTTCTCTCATGTCCTTTTGTATTTTATTCATTTTGCATTCCATTGCTTCTTTGAGTTCCTTATGCATCCTTAACAATTCTTTCCAAAATTCCTTATCAGAGAGGTTATACAACTTATCTTTATTGCTAGGCTCATCTGGGCTAGTGACTTAGTATCCTTCCTTTGAACCTTTGAATCATAGTATCTTCTTACTGATGCATATAACTTTTATCTTTCTTTTCATGAATAGACTCCGTGATTTACAAAATTGTTCATAATAGAGTTTCCTCATCCATACAGTGTTGAAACACCCATCCCACCAGCACCACTGTCCCTTCTCCTCCATCAATATCTCCATTTCCTCCCATTCCCTAACCTGCCCTGTTGGAAGGCATTTTATAAGAGCAAATTTATTTTCTGTTACTTGTTCCAATAAAACTTAAAGGAATGGTGATTAGAAGTATCAATAAATAAAGTAATCGAAACCGGTTTGTAATAACTGTTTTATGATTTTAACTTTCTTAGGCTAGTATAGGACAACCATATGCACAGTTAGTGCTATACTTAGTCGCCATTGTGGGAGGTATCTACTGTCCCTTAGAGAAGCTCTGAATAGTTTCTTGAAATCTGAATGATAATCTGACTGGATAGAGTATTCTTGCTGAGGTATTATTTCATTGAGTTCCATATCCTTCTATATCCATCCATATTCTTCTGGCTTGTTGAGTTTCATTTGATAGCTCTACTTTACAGAGGCAGTAGAGCTGCAGTAGAACTTTGTATATAAGTTCCTTTTCTGGATCTTACTACTCTCAATAGTCTTTCAATCATCGTTGGATTTTTCCTTTTGAGCATCATGTGTCTTGGAGTTTTCTGAGATGGGTCTCTTTTCACTGGAATACTTCTAGCCTCTTGTAGCTTGGTGCCTTAATTCTCAACTCTGGGAAGTTCTTATTGATGATTTTTAAAACTATTTTTCATCACATTTGCCTTTGTGCTCTTCAGGAACACCAGTCTTTCTTACACTGTTCCTCTTGAACCTGTCCTATAGTTCTCCAGTGTGCTGTGAATTTTTCTTCAGACTGCTTCCGCCTTCTGCTGTTTCCTGGTGGTTTCCTCCATCTCATCTTGTTGCTCCTTGATCTTTTGCTCAGCAACTATTATTCTACTATGTAGAGCTTCTATTGGATTTTATTTTTTATCACCAACCATGTTCTTCATTTCAGTCATTTCTGATTGTAGGAGCTTTTCTTTTTTCCTTTTCTTTTTTTTTTAATTTTTTCTCTGATACTTTCTTGCCCTTTTCTGATTACCTGTGCTAGTGTTTCTTTGGAGTCACAGAGTGTCCTCATCATAGTGTCACAAAGGCACTGAGGATTTACTGATGTTGTTCATGTCTTTGGTGATGCTGTTCTTGCTCATTAAGCTTAGTTGACTTCTCTGTGTTTTCCCCATTGTTGTTCTCGTGTTTCTGATGTGCTGGGGGTGAGTCTTAGTAGCTACTCCCTGGTAACTGCCCTGTGAGGAAGTAAGCTGGAAATTGTTCTCTGTCTGCTCTGCCCGTCCTCACCAAATGAGAGGAAGAATAACCGAGCAGTATGTAATTTGTTTAGATCTGTCCACTCTGCCAGTTGTGCAGCCATGGCTCCTGGAGCTGTGGTGTGCCCTTAATAAGGTACAGGTGTCACGTGAAATCTGCTTTCAGGGAGGGTCTCTGCTTCCTTCCATAACAGGCCCAGTGATGTCAGCCAGAGACGCCAGTGATGCCACTCAGGGATGGCGGACCAGTAATCAGAAAGTTCTATTTTTACCATCACTTAAATATTTACTAATGATATTTGTTTCAAATTATGATTAAAATTTCTTTCTGAAATCATTGGAATTTATGAGATACGTATCTGATCATTTAAGCTTGATTTACAATCACTTCCTATTTGGGGGTTGTTGTGAGTCTGTGGGGAGATTTGGGCCACACCCGACAATGCTCAGGGTTACTCCTGGCTCAGCACTCAAGAATTACTCCTAGGGGTGTGGGGAGGATCATATAGGATGCTGGGGATAGAACCCAGGTTGTCTGTGTGCAAAGTGAACACCTTCCCTGCTGGACTATCGCTGGGGCCCTCAAGACTTATTCCTGACCCTATGCTCAAAGGATATTCCTGGCTACTTCAAAATATGTGCAGTGTCCAGGATTGAATCAGAATATTAAATCAGGAATGGCCGCATGCAGTGCAAATACCTTAATCTCTGTACTCTCTTTTCAGCCTGAATCTCTGTTATGAGGGAAATACTCGCAACATTCCAACACACGTCACCTTATCGACAATCTACTTACATAATGTAGGGGAGTTATATTTTGAAAAATGATCCCTTTGGAGTGAAATTTTGAACTCCTAGAATATTGATGAATGAGTTTATGAAAAAAAATAATTTTGAGCTAATATAATATATTGTAATGCAGATTGGTTCCAGAGTGCTAAATATTTCTAAGTTGAACAATCTATTTTAGTCTAGTCCTGTGTAGATGATAACCCAGAATCTAGATGCCTCTGGATCATTCTAATTTTTTGTCTTATACTGCAGTATAATAGCTGATGTCCTAGGAGAAGGCTTTTTCCTTTTTACTCTGATTATAAATATCCTTGCTAAGTAGATATTAGCAGATATGAAACCATGTTGACAAATCTGATGGAGTGCTTGTATTTTTTTTCATAGGCTGAGCGTCAGGCTATCAACACTACAGTCCAAGGATCAGCGGCTGACATTGTCAAAATAGCCACAGTTAATATTCAGAGGCAATTAGAGACTCTTCATTCAACCTTCAAGTCCCATGGCCACCGGAGTATATGCTCCAAAGTGACAGAAAAGGTTTGTTTCCAGTAGGGGCCCAGTATAAGATGGTGAGAATCATTGTATCAGATTAGAAAAGGGGGAGGGTTTTATATGTAGATGTGTATATTTTCAACAATTTTCAGGCCTCTTAGTTTGATGATATCATCACACTGTTAGAATTATTAATAATTCCAAAGACCTCTTATTTTTGTGGGCTATATTGACAGATATAATAATAATTTTAAAAACATTGATACTTATAAATAACAAAAACCCATCTTATATTTTCATATACCATGTTTTATGAAAATAAACATTTATTTTAGAACTAATGAGAATTAGCAGGTAGCTTTATTTTGCACTCATGAAAATCTCTTTAATGAGTGTAAGTCTCTTTAATAGAGTTTACACATTTCTATATCCAACCTGTTAGAGCACCTCTTACCTTTCATGTGACCTCGGAAAACTGTCCAGTGCAAGATGATAGATAAAGGACCTTGTTGGGAGTTAAATGTTTTATTTTTCAGGATTGGAACAGTGAGTGGTTTGTAACCAGTTTTGGTCATAGTTCTGTTTTGTTTGGGTTTTTGTTGTTGTTGTTGTTTTAAAGAACCTACTGAAGGATGTGGATTATCTCTATAGACATTTGTACAGACTTACATATAACCTCAAAGGGCTCGCAGACCCTTTAGGGTCTGTATTTATTTATTTATTTTCTTTTTGGGTCTTACTCCTGGCTCTGCACTCAGGAGTTACTCCTGGTGGTGCTCAGGGGACCATTTAGGATGCCGGGATTGAACCTGGGTTAGCTGCGTGCTAGCAAATGCCCTCCCCACTGTGTTACAGCTCAGGCCCTAGGGTCTGTATTTAGTCTCGAGGTTTAGAATTCCTTGTTTAGAGTGTGCAGCCTGATTGAGGCAGCACCAGATTTACCAGAGTGACACTATGGCTGTGAAAATATGAGGAGCTGTTCCCCTGTGAAACACTATCGGGTGCTCACACCAGCTGTCTGCCTGTGAAACACTCTCTGATGCTAACTTCAATTTCTGCAAGAGGAATGGAACGCCATTCTAGCCTTTGCCAATACTCGGAGAAGTCGCTAGTGGGTACTCCTAGAAAGAGAAGTGTGTATGTTTTTGTTTTTAAATGAGAAGTCAGTCAAACTGAAGTGTATAGCAATCCCCAAATTTGATTTTATGACTTTTTTTTCATTTTATGATTTTTTACAACTTTTAAAAATTTATTTCTCTTTATCATTTATCAAATGCTCCTTATGTATCAGTTCCTGTGTTTGACGTTTAAGACTTGAATATTAAACATTAAGCATAGGCACCCTTGCCTAGATGGTCCCTGACTAAAAGCTCAAAGAAGTACAGTTTCTTCTGATAAAAAGTAATTTGAATTTTTTGATGAACAGTTTAACTTAATGCAATTAAATACATTTAACCCATACTGGGGGTTGTGTACCAGTAAGCAAAGAATTTCAAATGAGAATGTGTCTTTGACTTTTGCTTCTTGGGAGGCAGTTGATGGGGCTTTGAATTAGACTATGAGATGGACCAGGTCGCAACCAGCTAGTACATATTTTCTTCAGAGCCATAAGTCTGTGTGCTTTAATTTCTTAATACTTTGTGGTTTCTCTCAAAATATCTAAAAAGTCTCCAATCTGGGTGACATGCTTTTGCTCCTTTCTCTATCGGGCAGGAATGTTACCTGAGAGAAAATGTCAAGGCATGTTCTGCCCAATCCGAGGCGGTTTCTTCGTCCTTCAGCTCCATGATGAACTCTTATATGAAGTGGCACAAGAGGATATTATTCAGGTATTTGTTTTGGGACCACAGCCAGCAGTGCTCAGGGGTTACTTCCATCTCTGCACTCAGGAATTACTCCTGGGGTACTCAGGGAATCATATGGGATTCCAGGGATGAACCCAGGTCAGCTGTGTGCAAGACCAAGAGCCCTACCCACTGTGTTACCTCTTTAGCCCTTTCTAGGTATTTTTGCAGTGTTTGCTTCCATTCTGTAGACAGCAACAATGCAGCTCACTGGTCAGGCTGACAACTCCTTTGCCCTGTGCATGAAATCTTTGGCTCCCTTTCTTATCACCTTGCATCTCTAGGCGTAATGTACATGTCTTACCTTAGTGTAGGGGGAGAAAGAGCCTAAAATGTCCCATCTCATATTCATTCAGGAATTGTGGCTCTGCAGAAATTCCTCGCACAGGGTTATTCCTGTCTGAGGAGTTAGAGGAGAATGTGATGTCTAGCACTAGGGGTGTAGAAGCTCTGAGTCTAGATAGGCCTAGGAGAATAGAAGCTCTGAGTGTTCCAGCTGGTCTGGCAGAGTCTCTTCAGTGCAGACTGTTGTAAATGCCTGGAAGCACCATTGGCCACTGTGCGCTGGGGAGCATTCTGCCATTGCAGTGTATTCAGCCTCTCCCACCCTCCCTTTGCATTTTGGGCAGGTTGCTCAGATTGTGAAGAAAGAAATGGAAAATGCCATAAAACTTTCTGTGAAACTGAAAGTGAAGTTGAAAATCGGAGCCAGCTGGGGAGCACTGGAGGACTTTTATGTGTGACTGACCGTCGTTATGTGGGTCAGGAGAGAACCTCACTCCCAGGGAAGACTGGGGTCAGCAAGATACTGGAAAGAATGAAGATCATCTCCACACTCTCCATGAAAACAGACACCACCAAGTTTCAAGAGACTCAGGGAAGTCATTATATGTTTAATACCTGTAGCATTTTACAAAAACATTTCTTTGAGGCAAAACATCAAATTTACTGATTATATTCAGTCTCAGAGAGTATCCATGAAGTTGCCTTTTATAATGTACTGTGGCTTTTACACAGGTGCATTACATGAAATAAACACTTAGTACTTTAGGGTATCTTATGTGGCTCTAGCTGCAGCCTTTATGCACTCACTTGAAATAATTTCTTAGCACTTTGGGTCGTCCCTATGTGTCTTTATCTGCAATCTGGGGAAGCTCACCCCTAGTTTTTTAAAATCCAGCCTTGGGCAGGATTCAGACACCTGCCCATAGACCCCAGCAAGAGACAAGAAGTGTGGCACAGTGGTAGAGTCCTTACCTTGAATGAGCCAGGCTTTGGGTTCCACCCTTTGCACTGCAAATAAATAGTTATATAAAATTAGATCCCTGATAGGAGCCATAGGCGGATAAGGATTTGGTTTCATGTGCCACTAAGCCTAAGCATTGTTTGTAACCAATATAATACTTTAAAAGTAGAATTTTTGTTTTGGGGCCACACCCAGCTGTGCTGGTAGGGTGTTTGTGTGTGTGTGGGGGTGGTCACATGTTCTCTGCAAATAGATGGTCCCAGCAAGCCATCTGGGGCCAGAGATTAAAAATGGGGTTTCCACATGGAGAGCATCAACTCCAGCACTTTGAGCCATTTTTCTGGCCAAAATAGGATTTTTAAATAACTTTAAAAAGTAAATAGCTTTAGCTTGATTATAAGTCTGTGAAGTAGTTGATAAGACACGGAATGGATATATTTTAAGAATAAACTTGTTTTCAAATATGACTTTTCCTTTTCTAATTTATGTAATGAATATATTTGTGTATTGTATGTTATGTAAAAACTGTGCCTCTTCAGAAATTATCCTGTTCTGTAACATCAGATGTTCATGTCACTGTTTAATATAGTCTGGCCAAAGAAGGCCCCTCAGTGCTGCTCAGAACTATCCATGTTTAGCTTTATCTTCCCTGTCAGAAGTATCACGATCACGATCACGATCTTCCCGTTAATCATCTATTTGCTAGAGCGGGCACCAGTAATATCTCAATATGTCCTGTCACATGCTGTAGAGCCAAGGGCATCGGCTTGGTACAGGAACATAAAGAGCCCTCAAACCATTATATTAGGTCATGAGAATGATCTAATATAATTGTTACTGGCATTTGGCATATCAAATACAACACGAGCAGCTTGCTAGGCTTGCCGCAAGCGGGAGGCATACTCTATAAACACCTCCAAATAAAGCCTTTATTGATGAACCGCACGGCCACTTGCTGCGCGCGAGCCGGGCTGTGATGGGCTGGTCGACTGGATGGAGTTCTGATGAGAGGGAAGTCCAATGTGGAAAATGGCGGCGCCCATGGAGTGGGTGTGGGGGTCGCCTGGCTTGTTGTGAGGTTCTGCCGGGTGGTGGGCCAAGGCTGGAACCCACCATGCCTCCCGACTGCCTCATGGACGGCTGGGCACAGGGAGAGCAAGGAACCGCTCTGCCCCCATGTCTGAGAGTCTCTGGACCAGCATACCTGGGCCGGATTGAGGAAGAAACTGCTCCAGGGTGGGTGTCGATGATCCGGGCTGTGATGGGCTGGTCGAATGGGTGGAGTTCTGATGAGAGGGAAGTCCAATGTGGAAAATGGCGGCGCCCATGGAGTGGGTGGGGGTCGCTCTGGCTTGTTGTGAGGTTCTGCCGGGGTGGTGGGCCAAGGCTGGAACCCACCATGCCTCCCGACTGCCTCATGGACGGCTGGGCACAGGGAGAGCAAGGAACCGCTCTGCCCCATGTCTGAGAGTCTCTGGACCAGCATACCTGGGCCGGATTGAGGAAGAAACTGCTCCAGGGTGGGTGTCGATGATCCGGGCTGTGATGGGCTGGTCGAATGGGTGGAGTTCTGATGAGAGGGAAGTCCAATGTGGAAAATGGCGGCGCCCATGGAGTGGGTGGGGGGGGTCCTGGCTTGTTGTGAGGTTCTGCCGGGTGGTGGGCCAAGGCTGGAACCCACCATGCCTCCCGACTGCCTCATGGACGGCTGGGCACAGGGAGAGCAAGGAACCGCTCTGCCCCATGTCTGAGAGTCTCTGGACCAGCATACCTGGGCCGGATTGAGGAAGAAACTGCTCCAGGGTGGGTGTCGATGATCCGGGCTGTCAGAAGTATATAACTGAAGTTTTTTTTATGTTGAAATAAAATAAAAAGTATCAAAGGTGCTTTGTTTAAGCAGTCATATTTTAAAATTGTGTTTATTCTAAGGGTATCAGTAACCTGTTAAACCCATTATCTTAATGCCATACTTTGTTCCACAGGCTCTGTGCACATGGAAAATTTTGTCATGTTCCTAATCAGTGATAGAAAGTTTTTTAAAATGTGTTCATTGGAATAAAGAAAAAGGGCAGTACTATATAAAGTATTAGAGTTGTGTTAGTAATAATGTAGTTACAGTAGTAGTATGAGTGCCTCAGACACCAAGCCTTTTGCTGTTTGTGGATGGGGAATGGGCAGACAGTGGCAGAGATAAGAGGTCCGCACTATCAGACTTTCTAGAGGTTTTTGCTTGTTTGTTTCATAATCTCTTGCACTGTGTTTCTCAGAGAGACCAGTTGTCCCACTCTAGCTGTGGGCATGAGATCCAGCATGAGATAAAGCTCAGTTGACTTGTGAGCGATCTCCAGACATGAAGTGGCAAAGTTAACTTCCATCCCTGCAATACACGGCTCCAACACCGATCATCACAGGCATTTTCTTACCTTTTTAAATTTTTCATTCACTGAAAACTCATCCCTCTACAGCACAATTCAATTTGCAGTTTCCATGTTGACTGAGTAACTGGATGTTCAAACTTCTGGTAGCTCATCCATCAGCCCATGTAAATAACAGATGCTAGATAGAACAAAATAGCAATATATGTCAAATATTCTTCATATTCCCCCAAATTTGTAAATTTGTTCCATTACATGACAAAAGGGACACTGCTTTTTAGAGATCTTGAGATAAGGAAATTATCCTGGATTATCTGGGTGGTGCAAATATAAACACAAGTGTACCTATAAGAAAAAGGGAGAGAGGAGATACAATGACACCAAAAGTGACACCTTTTAAGATATTGCCTTACTGGCATTAAAGATGGAAGATTATGGTAGTGGAATGCAGCAGGGCTGGGAGACGATGAACTAACCATGGTTCCTCCATACAGCTTCCAGAAGGGACAAAGTCCTCCCAACACCTTGATTTTCACTTAAAGGATAACATCAAACTCCTGACCTTTTTAGATCTGTAAGATATCAATCATTGTTTCGTTTTTCATTTGATTGCTTTTCAGTTTTATTGCAACCTAATTTATCTATAGTACTGTATAAATTTAGACAGGTAGCATGTGAAGAGACAAGCCAGTGTATTGATGAGTACTAAAGGCAGATTCTTCAGGTGTCGGGTCTGACTTTGTCTGGGCCTGGTGCTGTTCCCCTTCTTTACCAACGAAATAGCATGTCGGATTTCAGAAGGGAGAATGTTGGGAACGACATATCCATCCTGCAGAATTTGGTATGTGGTCAGGTGGACGTGGTTATCAGAGAGATCTGAGTAGAAGTCATGGATAATCTTCTCCATAGCCTTTCTGAAAGTAGTGATAGATCCATCAGGCCATTGGAGGGCAGACATCTTGGTCTTATAGTTGGCAAAAGGACAGGCGTGTGTTGTGAATTCTTTTCCTGGCTTCTGCTGCATCTTCCAGTATTTCTGCTCTTCTCTCTTTGAGGTCTTCCTTTATAGCTTCTCTGCATTGCTTTGCAAGCTTGGATGTTAGCATTTGGTTGCCTGAGGCTCGCGCCTTGCCACGATGGTGAATGAACTCGAGAGTTTTTTGAAGACAGGCGTCCTTTTGTGGCTTTTTTTCAGCATTTTTCGCACAATCATGGAGGTGCTGAACCAGTCGGTTGTATTCTTCATCGATGTCATCAATGAATGATGGTATCTTCCCATGTTGCTGCAATGGTGCCTAAGAGTTCCCAGTTGGTAGTCATTCTGGGAGTTCTCTTCTTAAACTCTACAGCCTTTTCTCCCCTGTTGCGTGAAGTAGAATTTTTCAAGGAGATGGTGGTCAGATCCTGTTTGGAAGTTTGGGACAACAGCCACATTGGTCAGGCAAAACCGTCGATTGAAAATGATGTGGTCAATTTCATTGTGGAACTGTCCACCAGGCGATTACCCATGTCCAGGGTTTCGCTTTCAGACTTCTGGAACAGTGAGTTCCCGTGAATGGTCTTGGTGGACATGATGAAATCAGATAGTCTCTCACCCTGTTCATTCCATTCTAGGCCATGGGTCCCGATGTGGAGTTCATTGGCTGATCTTCTCGGTCCTATCTTGGCATTAAAATCACCGACTATGATCTTGTAGAAGGTGTGATCTTTTTTTATAGAAATCCTCCAGTTCCGTGGAGAATTTCTCAATTTCTTCTTCCTATATATGGATGATGGTGCATAGACAACGAAGATAGAAACTGCTGGCAGTGGGACACATCTCTTCAAGTGTAATCCTCCTATCTGGTTTGTTAGACATTCAAATGAATCAATGTTCACGGCCATGTTCGTGTTGACAAGGACACAGACGCCACCGGCGCCTCTTTCATCGCGATTTTCGGAGGAACAGTTCTCCGGTGTCAAAAACTGCGTTCTTCACACACTACCTGTTTGAATGCAAGGTGCCCTCCCAATGGAAAACCAGCAGAACAGTTCTACTGTTCAAGAAGGGAGACATCCATGACATTTGCAACTATCGCCCCATCTGCCTGCTGTCTGAACAGGATTGGCAGAACATTAGATGAAGGACAACCATGCGAGCAAGCTAACTTCTGAAAAGGAATCAGCACAATCGACCATATCCACACGGTAACCAAGCTCATTGTAGGGAGTTCAAGATGCCACTCTATCTCACTTTCATTGCTTTAAAGAAATGCCTTTGAGGGGCTTTGAGGGGAAAAAGCCTTTGAGTGGCTGGAGGCGATAGCCCAGCTGGTAGGGCGCTTGCCTTGCACGCGCCAGCCTGTGCCGGCCTGGGTTCAATCCCCGGCATCCCATATGGTCCCCAAGCACCGCCAGGAGTAATTCCTGAGTGCAGAGCCAGGAGTAACCCCTGAGCATCGCCGGTGTGACCCAAAAAGCAAAAGAAAAAAAAAAAAAAAAGAAAGCCTTTGATTCTGTGGAGACTGAAGCGGTCATCGAAGTCCTAGCCAAACAGGGCGTTTCAAACCCAATGCATCAAGATCCTTTGTGAGCTGTATTACGGATTCATCACCAGGATCTCACCATTCTACAAGGAAGTGATCATCGATGTCAGAAGAGGGGTTCGGCAGGGGTGATACCATTTCACCAAAACTCTTCAGCGCCACCCTCGAGAACATCAGGCGACAATTAGAATGGGAAGGAATGGGAGTGAGGATAGACGGTTAGCAACTACACCACCTCCGCTTCGCTGATGACATCGTTCTAATAACACCAAACATTAGCCAAGCAGCACAAATGCTGGCTGAATTTGACCTTGAATTTGGAAAGATAGGTCTACAGCTGAATCTCAACAAAACTATGTTCATAAAAAATGAACTAGTTCCAGAGACCCCATTCACTGTCAATGGAACAAACATCTCTGAATGCAGCAGTTATGTGTACCTAGGTCGAGAAGTCAACATGATAAACGACCTAAAACCTGAGCTGAACAGTAGGAAGAGAGGAGCATGGAATGCCTTCCAAAGCATCAAAGAAATAGCTAAAAGGATAAAGAACCTCCAGCTCCGACCACATCTCTTCAATTTCACCATTCTCCCTGCATTAACATACGCCTCAGAGACCTGGGCCCCACGAAAAGCACATGAGAATGGTATTTGGGTCTCCCAAAGAGGAATCGAAAGAGCTATCTCTGCTTGGAATATCACACTTCACTCAAGTGAAAGAAGGAATCCAGAGCTCCAACCTCTATTTCTGTTCCAGAGTCAGTGACGCTGTCTTGTTTGCCAAGACATGGAAAATCAGATGGGCTGGAGATGTAATGCAATTTGGAGATGACTGCTGGACTAGAGCCATTACTGACTGGATCTCACGGGATGTCAAAAGATCACGTGGCCACCCACCTACAAGATGGTCAGACTTCTTCACAAACCCTGAAGGGACGGTTTGAGGCTCTTCATATTCCTGAAGCAACCAGATGCCATTGGGCTACACTACTCATTATAGGGTCAAATGGAAATGTTACTGGCTTCTGCTCGAGCAAATCGATGAATAACGGGATGGCAAGTGATCAAGTGATTGTATAACTTAGAGTTTTACAGCATAAGGGAGATACATATTTAATTACTACTACAATAGGTTGAATTGGCATCTATCATTTCATACAGATACAAAATGATAGAATGCAAAAAAAGACAATGCTTTTTCTTGTGTTGAGATCTTAAACACTCCCTTTCAAATACATATTTTACTTTTATATATATATATATCGCTCATTCTCATTGATTTTATATGTAATATACATGATATATAATTAAAGTTCACTTGTATTTATATAATTTATGGTATAATTTTATGTTTATATAATACATATCAATATATAAGATGTATAAATGTATAGATATATATATATATCCACTTCTCAGTAATTTTTTTTATTTTTCCTTTATTTATTTATTTTTTAAGTATTATATTATACCACCATGAGATATACAATTGCAAAGATGTTCATATTTGGGTTTTGGTCATACAGTTTTCCAGCACCCATCCCTCTACCAGTGCCCAACTCCCACCACCAACGTCCCCGGTCCCTCTCCCTCCCCAGCCCGCCTCCATGGTAGGTTCCTTATTTCTTTCCCTTTCTCTCTATCTCTTTCTCTTTTCCTTCCCTTCCAGACTATGGATTACAGAACATACATTAAGGGGTTGTCATGAGTACCTTTTTGCCTATATTTAATGCTCAGTTCTAGGTTGGTATTAGTACTTTCGACAATTGTTAGCACACTGTTCCAATTTCTGTCTTACCTAGCCTCTGACTCCCACACATTTGTGATAATTTCCACCTTTGACAAGACCTCCTGATAAATGTTTCACTTGACCTTGGATGTTGGTATCATAATATGTACATATATATTTATGTTATGCAAATAAATGCAGTCATTCTGTATCTGTCTCTCTCCTTCTGGCTAATTTCGCCCAACATAATCTTCTCCATGTCCATCCATTTATAGGCAAATTTTATAACTTCATTTTTCCTAACAGCTGCATAGTATTCCATTGTGTAGATGTACCAAAGCTTCTTTATCCAGTCATCGATTCTCGAGCACTCTGGTTGCTTCCAGATTCTGGCTATTGTGAATAATACTGCTATGAACATAAAAAGTTGGGATCGTGTTTCCACTGCATATATTAGGCTTCCCAGAGTATATCCAGGACTGCTTTGACTGGGTCAAATGGGAGTTCAATTTCTAGTCTTTGAGGAATGTCCATATTGTTTTCCAG